>CM050933.1:23552008-24152008 GCA_027789145.1 Solanum arcanum
AATTTAGTGTTATAATCTAATTTTTTTAAGGGAATTATGGTCATTTTACATATAAATCAAAAAAGTTAGATTTTACCATTTGAACAAACCTTATATTGATTAAGTCTCAACTATAATCGTAATCCTAAGGAACCTCTCTCTTTTTCACGTTTCATCCACTCTCACGATCTGCCTTTCTCCCTCTTTATTTCACATTCTCTCTGCCTAACCGAAACACAAGAACATAAAAGCTACAAAATTTCTTCACACTTGAAGAACTTACACGAAAAATATAAATAAACATGCTTACCAAAAAAGTAAAGCAAAGTTCCATCGGGTTTGTGTTGGAGTTTTAGGATTTGGACGTGAGTTCGGAGAAGGTTTTTGGGCAGCAAGTCGTGGGTTGAACAACATTGAAATCAGGTATGTGTTTCTTTCCTGGGCTCCTTTCTCCAAGAGAATTTTCTTTCCCGTGATTTCAACGAATCTTGAAACTAGGGTTGTTCTCGTTCTTATCGAACTCCTTGTTCCTAGTATCCCTTTGATCTCAATGTGAAATAGGTTAAAGATCATGTTGTTTGTATTTTTTCTGGTAGTTTAAGTATGAAATGTGATTTTCGTGATAGTGTATTCATGATTATATGTTTGGAATTGTAAGCATGCTAAGTTATGCCAACCGAAAGTATGTGAAAAATGATTTGTTTTTATGGTTGAATTTTATTTGCGAATGTTTGTGTAAATCATGAGGTGCAACAGTGGTGTAATATTGCTGGATGTAATGATAATTCTTGGCTGAATATAATAAAAAAAACATTACACTTAAAGATGCATGAAATGATCCGCGAAATGTCCTAAGAAATAATGTATCAATGATGATAAAAAGAAGCTGAAAATAGTGAACAGATTTCCAACATTTGGTAGGTTTCGTTCGGCCAAACAAAATGGTACAAAATGCAATGAAAAATGAATGTAAAGTAAGTGAAATCACTAAGGATTGAACCCAATACATCATTACATAAAACCAAAAAAAAATCAACAAAAGTTTAAGACAAAAATGGATTGGAAGAGACTAATTTTCCAGCCAGCTGGAAATTGTAGTCTTGGCCAACTTTTATAACAATGAACTTCGTTTTAAAAAAAATTGAAATGTGAGGTCATAGGGGATTGAACCCGTGACCTCACTAAATGGAAATTTCATAAAAATTTCCTGAAAAAATTCAAGGAAAAAAATAGATGTAGTGAGTGGGGATTGAACCCACAACATCTTTAATAGATGACAGAGTAAGGAGATAAGTAAAAGACAAAATAAAGGTGGAGAGTGAGGATTGAACCCAAAACCTCTTGGATAAGTGAAAGTTAAGAGATACATTAAAAGAAAAATAATGAGCTTGTGGGGGATTGAACCCATGACCTACTTGACTTAAACTAAAAAGGAGAGCAGAAAAAGAAAGGAAATATCATTGGGTTGATGGTGATCGAACCAGGGTCCCCCAAAATCTTAAAAATGCAATAAAAAAAGTTTAAATTAAGATTAAGTGTTGTCCATAGGATTCGAAATCGGGTTCCCTTGCCCAATTCTGTATTGACACATAACTGATACATAAGTAAATGTTTAATAAATGTTGCCTCTTAAGATCGAAATCAACATCTTGGCATATCTATCAGATTCATAAGTCTTGTACCAAATAATCTTGGGTAAATATGAATCATTTATACAAACTATGAATAAAGCCTCATGGCTTGTATGTGCGGACTCATAAGTCTAGCATATGTTTAAAAGTAAGTAAGTCTAAGATGTATGTGATAAAACGATATAACCCTACAAGGGTAAAGTAACAACGTGAAACACACTAAATGGCCAAGTGCATTGGCATATCATAAAATGAACATTTACGTAAAGGGGTGAGTAATCATGAAAAGAAAATGTGTTAAAGTTAATAAATGAGGTGACAATATGATAAGAGGCTAATGTGAAAGATGAGATCAATCTCAAATGAGCCAAAGTAAATGTTACCAAAACGTACTCATCTATGAGAGTGTAAAGCTAATGGAGAGACCAGTCTCTATGAACACTCTAATGAAAGTATTGAAGTTAATGCATACTTAATACTAATGATGAAATGAGAAATCACCTGATGAGTAATGATGTCCTCATGCTAAAAGCCAACTTCCATGATGTGTGAGTTGAATGTAATGGAACTTTATTCACGTAACTCTCATGAGATGAGATTGTCCAGCATGTCGGGTATGGGTATCCTTATATCTCCTAGACGTTTAACCTGTACGACCAATATATGGATCTAGAAGGGTTCAATTCCCTATATACGCTAGTATGTTTTGGTGTACTTTGGCTGGTGATTCTACCTCTTTTCGTGGAGATTACACACTGGATTTCAGGATGCCACATGATCTATGTCGATTAAGGTTAAAGTTCCCAAACAATGAATGAGGCCAGCCTGAACGAATGCACATAATGAAATGAACAATACCAAAGGTATTATGATAGGATAATAAAGAGGTGAGCTTGACTCAAGTAATGACACTAAGTTGTTCTTGGTTATTGCACAACAAACCCAATGAGAGTCTTATACGACATCCTAGGTATGAATAGTCATTCAACTAGTATTTGAATGAATGAAAATGATGTACGTATGAATGAATGAAGCAGAATCTGTGTTTGCTAAGGTAGACTCCCTAGTTGAGGCCCCATATATTGAGTCCTTATTTGGGAAGTCCTAATGTCAAGTCCATAATTCCAAGGTCTCATGGAATATGAAAGAATGATGTGAACTACGTGATATGATATATGCAATATGTTATGTGTTGATTGAAAATGATAAGTATGAGGATTCATGTTACTCTCATGGAATGACTTTCCTAATCTAAATTTTGCAATTCCACTGTTTTTTCTAATCCAAATTTGGCAAGTCGATTTACTTTCTTAAGCCAAATTTGGCAAATCCACTGACTTGACTTTCTATAAATTATGTTGTTAGGAAAGAGCTATTCTTACTTTTGGATGTCCCTAGTGTGTGCTTGCATAAACCCATACTTAGTATAAGTGTGTATGAATCAAAATGTGAAGCATTCATCCAAATTTAGGTAAAGGCACAAGTGGACGTTAGAGCTTAAAAATGCGACGTTCTTTGCTATCAAAACGTGAAGCATTCATCCGAATTTGGTATGCCCTCATACTTTCGAGGACGCTTACCCATTAAATTCTATCTTAAATATAGGTTTGAGTTAGTGGAGTATGTTCGACTAGCATTTCATTCTCATCTTATTTCAGACATTGTATTGGTGTCATTTTGGCAAGTGTACACTTAATGCAGTACTGAACTATTTCTTTCATTTGATGATCTTAATATTAGATGGTTGTTGTGAACCTTATTGTGTTTAAGTAGAATGTTTTAAATGAATTCTAAGTAACAAAAAGTTGAAATTTTCCGCTAAAATTAACCTGGATGAAGTAACAATGACGCATGTAGGCTTGTCTGCGACCTTTGAGAGGTCAACGACGCCGGTCTCTTCTTGGGTCTGGACTGGGGTCTGGACTGCGGTCGTGACAGAAATATCTTCCTTTAATAATCATAACTTAGTTTAGGTCGTAGGGTCTTCCCCTTATATAGTCATCATCATATCTCAATAGGAATTGCATGAGTATGTCCGTTCAATACAATTCACACATATGCGGTAAGCACATTTACATAATCACATTATGATAAGGCACATAGGTAAGTCATCACCATCATTATATCATTCCATCTTAGTTAACAACTCACAAGTCATTATTAAAGATTTTCCCGTTCAACATTATACCAACCCCAATCAATCTTATCATAACATATACTTCAATATAACCTAATCACAAAGAAAAAACAATCATAATTGAAGTAAAGGACTGAGATTACAAGACCTACCCTATTTCCTTCACAAGCTATGATCAAAGGTTTTACCATCAACCATCAAATTGAACCCAAAAATGGATCAAATATCATCAAAAAATAGTAATTAATACAATAATGAAGTCAATTGAATCACTACACATCAATTCATCACTAGTTCAGAGCTTAGTGCTCTATACTTAGGTCGAATTCATAATAGACTACTTCACAAACTAGGTTAATTCATCAAGAACTAGAATAATTGAGTCATAATAAATCATTATATAATCATAATCATATAAATAAACCATACACAAACCAATTTTGAAGATTAAATTCATAATAGATGAAAACCCACTTGAAACTCATCATTTTTAGATAAATTTGGATGAACCCTTTGGGAAAGGTATCGCACTGGAAGAAATCTCGTACCTTGTTAATTAATGAATATTTAAGGAGGAAACTTGACTTATTGCTTCTCTAGAGACCACTGTGACCTTGGTCTTCTATGGAGTTTCTTTTGGAGAGAGAAAGTAGAGAGAAGGAAGATCAACATATATATCATTTACATTTAATGTGTCTAGAATGCCTACTGTTAGATCAGGTTCACACGGATTGATGCACGTAAAACCAGACTTCTGAACCCTTGCGAAAGCCAATATAAATAAATTTTGGAGTTATTTGAGCTAGGGAAGGTTTGGTCCAGCCGTCTAGTGCTCCAGAATATGAAGATTTACCCGGATGAGTCTTTACAAGACTTAATAAGGGAAATCTTAAGTTTGAAGGGTCTAGTGGTAAAATTGTCTTTTTCCTAGCTAAGGGTAGTATAGTTATTCCTAAATATGAAATTATATATTTAATAAATATGGTGGAGGGGCATTTTGGGTAGAAAGGGAAGAAATCCCCCATTGAGCAAAATCTTGCTCCACTCGAGTTCGAACCTAGGTGGGAGAAATGATTTAACCTGATTATTTATATTTGAGAATTAATTTAATTAATTAATATTGAAATTATGATTTTAAAAAAAATCAGATTATTATTTTTAATTAATTAATAATTGGGTGGTTTGGGACAGTTCGACCCGAAGGGACCTGATAGGGGCGTGAAGTGTTCGAACCTCGATGGAAGCAACATTTAAGTGGATTTAATTGAGATTTATAATCTGATTTTTGTAAGGTCATTATGGTCATTTAACATATAATTCAAATCAAATTTTAACATTTGAACAAACCTTATTTTGACTAAGTCTCAACTAGAATCCTAATCCTAAGGAACCTCTCTCTTTTTCACGTTTCATCAACTCTTATGATGTTCCTCTCTATCTCTTTCTTTCACGTTCTCTCTGCCTAACCAAAACACAAGAACATAAAATCTTAAAAAGTTCTTCACACTTGAAGAATTTACACAAAAAATATATACAAACAAGCTAACAAAAAAGATAAATGAAAGTTCTATCGCGTTTGTGCTTGACTTTCGGGATTTGGACATGAGCTTGGAGAAAGTTTTTGGGAACCAAGTCATGGGTTGAACGACACTGAAATCAGGTATGGGTTTCTCTCCTGGAATACATACTCAAAGAGAATTTTCTTTCCCATAAAGTCAACGAATCTTGAAACTAGGGTTGTTCCTGTTCATGTTGAAATCCATGTCCCTAGTAACTCTTTGATCTCAATGTGAAATCGGTTAGAGATCATGTTGTTTTCATGTTTGCTGGTATTTTAAGTATGAAGTGTCATTTTTGTGATAATGTGTTCATGAATATGTGTTTGGAATTATAAGCATGTTAAGTTATGTCAACTCGAAAGTATGTGAAAAATGATATGTTTTATGATTGAATTTTATGTGCGGATGATTGTGTAAATCATGAGGTGTTAAAGTGGTTTAATGGTTCTGGATGTAATGTTAATTCTTGGATGAATATAATCATAAAAATATTACACTTAAAGATGCACTAGATGATCCACAAAATGCCTTAAAAATTAACGTATGAATGATGATAAAAAGAAGCTGAAAATAGTGAACAAATTTCAAGCATTTGAATGGTTGGGTTCTTCCAAACAAAGTGGTACAAACTGCAATAAAAATGAATGTAAAATAAGTGCAATCACTAAGGATTGAACCCAAGACATCATTACATGAAAGATACAAAAAATTCAACAAAAGATTAAGACGAAAATTTATTGGGGATTGAACCCATGATCTCACTAATTAAAAATTTCATAAAAAATACGTGAGAAAAATGAAATAAAAAAATAGATATGATGAGTTGGGATTGAACCCAAAAACTCTTGAATGGATGAGAGGGTTCGGAGAAAAATGAAGGAGAAAATAAATGTGGAGAGTGGGGATTGAACCACAACCTCTTGGATAGGTGAGAAAGTTAAGAGATAAATTAAAATAAAAATTATGAGACTGTGGGCGATTAAACCCACAACCTCCTTGACTTAAACAAAAAAAGGACAGGAGAAGAAAGGAAATATTATGGGGTTGATGTGGATTTAACTAGGGTCCCCCAAATCTAAAAAATGCAATTATGAAGTTTAAAACGAGGTTAAGTGTTGTCCAAAGGATTCGAAATCGGGTTCCTTGACCAATTCCATATTGACACATAATTCATACGTAAGTAAATATTTAATGAATGCTCCCTCTAAAGATCGAAATCAACATCTTGGTATATCTACAAGGTGTATAAGTCTTGTACCACATAATCTTGGGTAAACATGAATTACTTAGACAAACTATGAATGAAGCCTCATGGATTGTATGTGTGGACTCATAAGTCTATTACACCTTTAAAATTAAGTGAGCCTAATCTGTATGTGATAAAATGATATAACCGTAGAAGGGTTAAGTATGAGTGTGAAACACACTAAATAGGAAAATGCATTGGCATATGATAAAATGAACATTCATGTGAAGGAGTGAGTAATTATGAAAAGCAAATGTGTCAATGTTAATGAATGAGGTGACAATATGATAAGAGGCTAATGTGAAAGATGAGAGCAATCTCAAATGAGCGTAAATAATTTTTACCCAAACGTACTCACCTATGAGATTGTAAAGATAATGAGAGACCAGTCTCTATGAACACTCTAATGAAAGTATTGAAGTTAATGCATACTTAATACTAATGATAAGATGAGAAATCATCTAATGAGTTATGATGTGCTCATGCTAGAAGCCAGATTCCATGATGTATGACTTGAATGTAATGGAACTTAATACAGAGCACTGATAGACTAGGTATGAGCGGTGATGCCTTTTTTAAGGAAGGGCGAAGATTCACGTAAACTCTCATGAGATGAGATTGTCGAGCATGTCGGGTATGGGTCTCCTTATATCTCCTAGACATTTAGCCTATACTGCCAATATATGGATCAAGTAGGGTTTGATTCCCTATATACGCTATCAAGTTTTGGTTCACTTTAGCCGGTGATTCCACCTATTTTCGGTCTGGGGATTCAACACTATATTTCATTATGGTCACATGATCTATGCCGGTTAAGGTTAAAGTTCCCAAAGAAAGAATGAGGCGATCCTAAATGAATGCACATAATGAAGTGAGCGATATCATATGTGTTAGGATAGGATAATCAAGTGGTGAGCTAGACTCAAGGAAGGACACTAGGTTAATCTTGGTCATTGCACATAAAACTCGATGAGAGTCTTATACAACATCCTAGGTATGATTTGTGACTGCACTAGTATATGAATGAATGAAGATGAAGTATGTATGAATGATTGAAGCAGACTCTGTGTTTTCTAAAGAAGGATCACTAGTTGAGGTCCCATATGTTGAGCCCTCATTTTGGGAAGTCCTAATGTCAAGTCCATGATTCCAAGGTCTCATGGCATATGAAACAATGATGTGAACTATGTGATATGATATGTGCAATATGCTATGTTCTACTTGAAAAATGATAAGTATGATGATGAATATTACTCTCATGGCATGACTTTCCTCATCCAAATTTGGCAAGTCCACTAACTTTCTTAATTCAAATTTGTCAAGTCCACTGACTTGACTTTCCATAAGTCATGTTGTTAAGAAAGATCTATTATTAATCATGCATGTCCTTGGTGTGTGCTTGCATATACCCATACTTAGTATAAGTGTGTACTAATCCCACACAATATCTACTTTTAGGTACATGCACACGTGGATGTTAGAGCTTATAGTACAACGTTGCAGCTATCCGGACATTGATCATTCATCCTAAGATGGTAGGCCCTCATGCTTTTGAGGACGCTTGTCTATTCTGTTTTATTTTAGATATAGGTTTGAGTTAGTGGAGTATGTTCCACTAGCCTTTCCTTTTCATCTTATTTAAGACATTGTATTAGTGCCATTTTGGCAAGTATACCCTTAATGCAGTATGGAACTATTTCTTTCATTTGATGATCTTAATATTAAATAGTTGATTTTGAACGTTTATGTGTTTAAGTAGAATGTTTTAAATAAATGTTTAAGTAACAAAAATTTCAAATTTTCAGCTAAAATTAATCTTGATGAAGGAACGATGACGTTTGTAAGCTTGATTGCGACCTTTGAGAGGTCAACAACGCTGGTCTCGTCCGGGGTCTAAACTCCGGTCGTGAAAAAGTTGGTATCATAGCCTGAGGTAAAATTTTGAGTATAATAGGTTCACATCAACCACGTGGAGTAGTTTCTATTTCATCGTAGTGAAGTGTACCACTATCCTGAATTAGAGACTGCATGATGCAAAGGAAAAATTCCCTTCTTCTGATCTTACCGTGTCTTCTCTAATGTCTTATTTCTCGGTGTTATGAGCGTGTCTAAACATCAATCTTTATTGTTTTCAGAAAATGAATAATAGGAGGAACGCTGGTCAGAGAAGAGGAAGAGCAATTGTTGGGGGTAAGCAAGTTCCATCCGAGGCTCCAACTGAAGGAGTGGCCATGCCATTTAACTTAGCTGGGTTGACTGATGCGGAGGTGCTGACCAATCTGGCTCAGATGTCTCAGGCAATCACCATGCACGCCCAGGCTACGACGCCCCAAGCCAATAGACAGAATGTTCAGAGGGAGGAACCACTGGGAATCCTTTTATTTTCACAGGGTCCAAGAGTTTATAGGATCCCCATAAGTTTGTGGACGAGGTGAATAAGATTTCGGTGACCATAGGGGCCACATATATGGAGAAGGCTGAGATGGATTCCTATCAGCTCAAGGATGTTGCACAGACTTGGTGCAAGATGTGGTAGGATAGTCGAGCATTGGACGGAGTTTCGGACACTTGGGAGTTGTTTAAGACAGTTTTCCTAGAGAGATTCTTCTTCACGGAGATGAGGGAGGCCAAGGTTGAAGAATTTATCGACCTTAAACAGGGAGCTATGATAGTCAGGGAGCATTCCCTGAAGTTTGTTAAACAGTCAAGGTATGCCACTTCCCTTGTGTCTAACAACAGGGATGAGATGATCAGGTTACTCGCAAGAATCAATGGGGATCTAGATGAGGGGTGTTAGGCTGATGGTGCATGTACAACACGTAGAGGACATATGGAAGAAGAGGGGCGTCCGTGATGCTAGGAAGCCTAAGCCTTCTGATCAGGCAGGTCCTAGGAATAGTTGCAATAGGAAAAACTTCGGCGTCCGTGAGTAGCCTAGATTCAAAAAGGGCCATCACAGTTTAGGGAACTCTAACATTCAGAGGAGTACAACACCTAGAAAAGGCTGACCTATGCCCGAGAAGGGCAATGGAGGTGATTTGCAGCGTCCTAGAAAAAAGTGTTCCAAGTGTGTCTATGATCATAGTGTAGAGTGCAGATAGGGCACTAATGCCTGCTTCAGTTAAGGAAAGAACAAGCACATGGTCAAGGACTTTCCACAGAGCAGTGGTCAGGCTTGAGGTAATGCTCAGCCTAGGCCTAATCCATAGGGTGCAGCAGAAGTCAAGCCTCTTAAGAGGGACAGGTTCTATGCTTTTAAGGGCAAGGAGGAGTAGGAGAAGTTCGCTGATGTGGTCACAGGTATGCTGCAAGTATTCTCAACTTTTGTTTATGTCTTACTTGATCCAGGTCTAAGCTTTCTTGTAACTCCTTTTCTTGATCGCACCCTTGAGATATTTCCTGAAGTTTTGCATGATCCTATNNTGGTTGGNANACCTTTNGTGGAAAATGTAAGAACTNATAGANTATAGAAGNATTGCANAATANTTTATTGTNNTAAGACAATGCATACAGACTTGGTTGAGTTACCAATGCATGATTTTTATGTTATGTTATGACTGGCATTATGCTAAATAGCTAGTAGTGTCATTCGGGGACGAATTATCCTAAGGGGGATAATATAACAACCCTAAAAATGGATATGCTAAGTAATGTTTAATGTGTCTAGAATGCCTACGATTAGACCAGGTTCACACAGTTGATGTGTGTAGAACCAGATCTTTGAACCCTTGCGACATCCAAGCCAACTAACTTGAAGACTTAGTTGATCTAGGAAAGGTGGGGTGCATCCATGTAGGTTCCCCGAATATGAAGATTTACCCGGATGAGTCTTTAACGGACTTTAAAAGGGAAAATCTTAAGTTTGGAAAGGTCTAGGGTAAAATTGTCATTTTCCAGGATAAGGGTAGTATCTTAATTATCATAAATATGAAATTAATTATTTAATTAATATGGTGGAGTGCATTTTGGGTAGAAAGGGCCGAAATTGCCTATAGAGTAAAATCTTGCTCCAGTTGAGTTCGAACCTAGGTGGGAGCAATGATTTAACTTTATTATTTATATTGGAGAATTAATTTAATTAATTAATGTTTAAAATCTAATTTAACAAAAAGTAAAATCAGATTATTATTATTTATTAATTAATAAATGGGGCCATTTGGGTTGGGTCGACCTTGAGGGACCCGTTTTCGTGATGGGGACTTCACGGGTTCGAACCTCGATAGAAGCAATATTTAAGGGAATTAAATTTAGTGTTATAATCTAATTTTTTTAAGGGAATTATGGTCATTTTACATATAAATCAAAAAAGTTAGATTTTACCATTTGAACAAACCTTATATTGATTAAGTCTCAACTATAATCGTAATCCTAAGGAACCTCTCTCTTTTTCACGTTTCATCCACTCTCACGATCTGCCTTTCTCCCTCTTTATTTCACATTCTCTCTGCCTAACCGAAACACAAGAACATAAAAGCTACAAAATTTCTTCACACTTGAAGAACTTACACGAAAAATATAAATAAACATGCTTACCAAAAAAGTAAAGCAAAGTTCCATCGGGTTTGTGTTGGAGTTTTAGGATTTGGACGTGAGTTCGGAGAAGGTTTTTGGGCAGCAAGTCGTGGGTTGAACAACATTGAAATCAGGTATGTGTTTCTTTCCTGGGCTCCTTTCTCCAAGAGAACTTTCTTTCCCGTGATTTCAACGAATCTTGAAACTAGGGTTGTTCTCGTTCTTATCGAACTCCTTGTTCCTAGTATCCCTTTGAGATTAGGTTAAAGATCATGTTGTTTGTATTTTTTCTGGTAGTTTAAGTATGAAATGTGATTTTCGTGATAGTGTATTCATGATTATATGTTTGGAATTGTAAGCATGCTAAGTTATGCCAACCGAAAGTATGTGAAAAATGATTTGTTTTTATGGTTGAATTTTATTTGCGAATGTTTGTGTAAATCATGAGGTGCAACAGTGGTGTAATATTGCTGGATGTAATGATAATTCTTGGCTGAATATAATAAAAAAAACATTACACTTAAAGATGCATGAAATGATCCGCGAAATGTCCTAAGAAATAATGTATCAATGATGATAAAAAGAAGGTGAAAGCAGTGAGCATGATTTCCAACATTTGGTAGGTTTCGTTCGGCCAAACAAAATGGTACAAAATGCAATGAAAAATGAATGTAAAGTAAGTGAAATCACTAAGGATTGAACCCAATACATCATTACATAAAACCAAAAAAAAATCAACAAAAGTTTAAGACAAAAATGGATTGGAAGAGACTAATTTTCCAGCCAGCTGGAAATTGTAGTCTTGGCCAACTTTTATAAAAATGAACTTCGTTTTAAAAAAAAATGAAATGTGAGGTCATAGGGGATTGAACCCGTGACCTCACTAAATGAAAATTTCATAAAAATTTCCTAAAAAAATGCAAGGAAAAAAATAGATGTAGTGAGTGGGGATTGAACCCACAACATCTTTAATAGATGAAAGAGTAAGGAGATAAGTAAAAGACAAAATAAAGGTGGAGAGTGAGGATTGAACCCAAAACCTCTTGGATAAGTGAAAGTTAAGAGATACATTAAAAGAAAAATAATGAGCTTGTGGGGGATTGAACCCATGACCTACTTGACTTAAACTAAAAAGGAGAGCAGAAAAAGAAAGGAAATATCATTGGGTTGATGGTGATCGAACCAGGGTCCCCCAAAATCTTAAAAATGCAATAAAAAAGTTTAAATTAAGATTAAGTGTTGTCCATAGGATTCGAAATCGGGTTCCCTTGCCCAATTCTGTATTGACACATAACTGATACATAAGTAAATGTTTAATAAATGTTGCCTCTTAAGATCGAAATCAACATCTTGGCATATCTATCAGATTCATAAGTCTTGTACCAAATAATCTTGGGTAAATATGAATCATTTATACAAACTATGAATAAAGCCTCATGGCTTGTATGTGCGGACTCATAAGTCTAGCATATGTTTAAAAGTAAGTAAGTCTAAGATGTATGTGATAAAACGATATAACCCTACAAGGGTAAAGTAACAACGTGAAACACAATAAATGGCCAAGTGCATTGGCATATCATAAAATGAACATTTACGTAAAGGGGTGAGTAATCATGAAAAGAAAATGTGTTAAAGTTAATAAATGAGGTGACAATATGATAAGAGGCTAATGTGAAAGATGAGATCAATCTCAAATGAGCCAAAGTAAATGTTACCAAAACGTACTCATCTATGAGAGTGTAAAGCTAATGGAGAGACCAGTCTCTATGAACACTCTAATGAAAGTATTGAAGTTAATGCATACTTAATACTAATGATGAAATGAGAAATCACCTGATGAGTAATGATGTCCTCATGCTAAAAGCCAACTTCCATGATGTGTGAGTTGAATGTAATGGAACTTTATTCACGTAACTCTCATGAGATGAGATTGTCCAGCATGTCGGGTATGGGTATCCTTATATCTCCTAGACGTTTAACCTGTACGACCAATATATGGATCTAGAAGGGTTCAATTCCCTATATACGCTAGTATGTTTTGGTGTACTTTGGCTGGTGATTCTACCTCTTTTCGTGGAGATTACACACTGGATTTCAGGATGCCACATGATCTATGTCGATTAAGGTTAAAGTTCCCAAACAATGAATGAGGCCAGCCTGAACGAATGCACATAATTAAATGAACAATACCAAAGGTATTATGATAGGATAATAAAGAGGTGAGCTTGACTCAAGTAATGACACTAAGTTGTTCTTGGTTATTGCACAACAAACCCAATGAGAGTCTTATACGACATCCTAGGTATGAATAGTCATTCAACTAGTATATGAATGAATGAAAATGACGTACGTATGAATGAATGAAGCAGAATCTGTGTTTGCTAAGGTAGACTCCCTAGTTGAGGCCCCATATATTGAGTCCTTATTTGGGAAGTCCTAATGTCAAGTCCATAATTCCAAGGTCTCATGGAATATGAAAGAATGATGTGAACTACGTGATATGATATATGCAATATGTTATGTGTTGATTGAAAATGATAAGTATGAGGATTCATGTTACTCTCATGGAATGACTTTCCTAATCCAAATTTTGCAATTCCACTGTTTTTTCTAATCCAAATTTGGCAAGTCGATTTACTTTCTTAAGCCAAATTTGGCAAATCCACTGACTTGACTTTCTACAAATTATGTTGTTAGGAAAGAGCTATTCTTACTTTTGGATGTCCCTAGTGTGTGCTTGCATAAACCCATACTTAGTATAAGTGTGTATGAATCAAAATGTGAAGCATTCATCCAAATTTAGGTAAAGGCACAAGTGGACGTTAGAGCTTAAAGTACGACGTTGCAGCTATCAAAACGTGAAGCATTCATCCGAATTTGGTATGCCCTCATACTTTCGAGGACGCTTACCCATTAAATTCTATCTTAGATATAGGTTTGAGTTAGTGGAGTATGTTCCACTAGCATTTCATTCTCATCTTATTTCAGACATTGTATTGGTGTCATTTTGGCAAGTGTACACTTAATGCAGTACTGAACTATTTCTTTCATTTGATGATCTTAATATTAGATGGTTGTTGTGAACCTTATTGTGTTTAAGTAGAATGTTTTAAATGAATTCTAAGTAACAAAAAGTTGAAATTTTCCGCTAAAATTAACCTGGATGAAGTAACAATGACGCATGTAGGCTTGTCTGCGACCTTTGAGAGGTCAACGACGCCGGTCTCTTCTTGGGTCTGGACTGGGGTCTGGACTGCGGTCGTGACAGAAATATCTTCCTTTAATAATCATAACTTAGTTTAGGTCATAGGGTCTTCCCCTTATATAGTCATCATCATATCTCAATAGGAATTGCATGAGTATGTCCGTTCAATACAATTCACACATATGCGGTAAGCACATTTACATAATCACATTATGATAAGGCACATAGGTAAGTCATCACCATCATTATATCATTCCATCTTAGTTAACAACTCACAAGTCATTATTAAAGATTTTCCCGTTCAACATTATACCAACCCCAATCAATCTTATCATAACATATACTTCAATATAACCTAATCACAAAGAAAAAACAATCATAATTGAAGTAAAGGACTGAGATTACAAGACCTACCCTATTTCCTTCACAAGCTATGATCAAAGATTTTACCATCAACCATCAAATTGAACCCAAAAATGGATCAAATATCATCAAAAAATAGTAATTAATACAATAATGAAGTCAATTGAATCACTACACATCAATTCATCACTAGTTCAGAGCTTAGTGTTCGATACTTAGGTCGAATTCATAATAGACTACTTCACAAACTAGGTTAATTCATCAAGAACTTGAATAATTGAGTCATAATAAATCATTATATAATCATAATCATATAAATAAACCATACACAAACCAATTTTGAAGATTAAATTCGTAATAGATGAAAACCCACTTGAAACTCATCTTTTTTAGATAAATTTGGATGAACCCTTTGGGAAAGGTATCGCACTGGAAGAAATCCCGTACCTTGTTAATTAATGAATATTTAAGGAGGAAACTTGACTTATTGCTTCTCTAGAGACCACCGTGACCTTGGTCTTCTATGGAGTTTCTTTTGGAGAGAGAAAGTAGAGAGAAGGAAGAGCAATTGGGTTTCGGGAATTATGTAAGTTAGGTTACTTTAATTAGGTTTGGGGCTTTATATAAGTCATTAAGTAACTTTATTAAACCTACCTTAACGCCTAATTAATAAACTAAACACCTAATTAGTTAATTGGTATAACTTAAATTTGGCAGCTACTAGGGACCCTGACCAACTGTCCTGTCGGTCCATCATTTTGGTCAAAGAGTTGCCAAATGACCTCTTCACTAAATTTTCCAAGTTACCATAGATGGTGGCTATCAAATCGATTGGACCATGTCTCGTAGCATTCCCCTCGTAGATGGCTATTGTGTTAGACAACTTTTAGCCAAAATGCAAGGGTCCTCTTCAAGGACCCTTGGTTGGTCCTAGGGGAGTCGTACCTTGATGTTTCGACCCTAAACAAACTCTAATACATGTTTAACAAGTTCCCACCAAGTTTCAATAAATTCTGACTCCTAAAACCTTGTGAAATAGGCTAAGGCACACTTGCACCTTTTGAACTAGTCTTTGGACATTCCTTGACATTTTTACTCTAATACTTCTTAATTGACTTTAATACACTATTAATTACCTTAAAACAGTGTTACCACTCTTATACACTCTTGTTAAGCTCTAGATTACGTATTATACTTTTGGAGTGTTACATTGTCCCCCCCTTAGGAACATTCGTCCCCGTATGACACTAAAAATCTTTTGAAAGAAGAGGATAGACTTAAGACTAGCAGCCCAAGCAACTACACACAAAAATCAATTTGAGTTACAATTCAAATCATGTAAACATGTTGTTTACGCCAAGCAACTCGAAATGTCAGGTACAACATATAAGAGTTTCACATCACAACATGAGGAATTTCCTTTTTACAACAACATGAGCTCAACATATCATCAAAAAGTCAATTGTTCCAAAACTTAACCTACCAACATTTTCATTGTCATTTCATAAAGGGAATAACATACTAAGTGCTCAAATAAGTTCAAATCAAGAAAAAGAGCATATTTGTAAAACTTCCTTATAGCAAAAAAAAACTATATTTTAAACATGCACATCTTGGCAAAACAAGTCAAATTCAGTTTATTCATTATTTTCATTATTAGTTGGAACAACTAACCTTAATCAACAAAGAAATGAGGGTAATGGGACTTCATGTCTGCCTCGGACTCCCATGTTGCTCCCTTATCTAGGTGGTTTTTCCATAACACCTTCATGGAATCCACCTCCATGTTCCTTAACTTCTTTACTTGTCTATCAAGGATTTCAACCGGAACCTCCTCATAGGAGAGGTTCTCTTCCACACCTAGACCTTTAATAGGAAGAATGGACTCAGGATCACCTATACACTTCTTAAGCATGGATACATGGAACACCGGATGAACCTAAGCCAATTCACTAAGTAATCAAAACTCGTACGCAACCTTGCCAACCCGTTGCAAAATTTCATAAGGGACCACATAACGAGGACTCAATTTCCCTTTTTTCCAAATTTCACCACTCCCTTCATGGGTGAAATTTTTAGATACACTTTATCCCCCTCTTCAAATTCTTAATCCCTTCTCCTATGGTCGGCATAAGACTTTTGCCGACTATAGGCTTTTTTCAACCGATTCCTTATTATATGAACTTTCTTTAAAGTCTTATAAGTCAATTCAGGATCCAAGAGTGAAGACTCTCCCACTTCAAACCATCCAATTGGAGATATAAATCTCCTACCATACAATGCCTCAAAAGGATCCATAGATATAGATGAATGGCAACTATTGTTGAAGGAAAACTCAAACAAAGGCAAATGTCGATCCCAACTTCCCTTTTAAGTCAAGGGTGTGAATAGTACTATCTGCTTGACCATCTGTTTGGGATGAAAAGTGATGCTTAACTTCACCTAGGGGCCCAACCCTTTCTGGAATGACCTCCAAAATGTAGATGTGAATTGTGCACCCCCTATCTATATGATGGATAACGAAATACCATGGCAACACAAAATCTTATCTATGTAGATTTTTGCATAATTCTCCATCGAGTATGTGGACTTGATGAGAATAAATTAAGGGATTTGGTCAAACTATCCACAACCACCCTTATGGAGTCATCCTTATTTTGTATCCGAGGTAAACCTACCACGAATTCCATATTAATATCTTCCTACTTTCAAGTGGGAACTTGGATTTCTTGGGGTAGACAACCCGTCTTTTGGTGTTTGGCTTTCACTTGTTGGCAATTTTTACATTTTGCAACATATTCCGCAATGTCTCTCTTTAAGCCTTCCAATCAAAATATTTCTCTAAGGTCATGACACAACTTTATAAAACCTGGATGAATGAAATAACTGGCACCATGAGCTGCCTTAAGAATCTGGTTTCTCAAGTCATAAACATTGGGCTTACACAACCTTCCTTGATACCTCAAGACACCATCCTCCCCAAGGAGAATGACTCATGAAGCTTACTATGAACCGATTTGTCCAAATCCATCAATAATTGATCAATGTGTTTCTTAGACTTCACATTAACCACCAAATATGATTCAGAATTATGATGGACCATAAAATCACCATTCGAAGAATATTCCAATCTAACTCCCAATCTAGCCAACCTATGAACATCTTTCACTAGGTATTTCATGGATTTTACTACATAAGACACACTACCCATGGTCATACGACTTATAGCATGCGCAACCACATTGGCCTTGTCGTGTGGTAGAGAACACTCATTTCGTAACCTTTCAACAATTCCAACCTTCTTCTTTGTCACAAATTTAATTCCTTTTGAGTAAACACATATTGAAGACTCTTGTCGTAAGGATACACCTACATATGTACGCCTAACAAATAATTCCTCCATATTTCAAAGCAAATACCACGGACTCTAACTCAAGAACATGAGTTGGATAATTCTTCTCTACTTTCTTATGTTGCATAAGCACACACCCTAAAGCAACTTGGGATGCATCACAACATAAAACAAATCCCTTGGTACCATACGGTATAGTCAACACCGGAGCAGAGGTAATCCTCTCATTCAAGATTTTAAAGCTTCTTTCACATGCCTTCGACCACTCAAATTTCACACTCTTTTTGGTCAAGGTAGTCAATAGAGATGCAATGGATGCAAAACCATCGTAAAACATCCTATAATATCCGTCTAGACCCAAAAATATTCTAATGTCGGTTGGATTCAATGGTCCAGGATAATTCTAGACTGCTTCGAAATTCCATGGATCAACCTCAACCCCCTCACTAGAGATAATATGAGCAAGAAATGCCACTGATCTCAACCACAACTCACATTTTCTATACTTGGCAATTAATTGATTCTTCTTAAACACTTGTAACACCACTCTTAAATAGTCCATGTGTTCGCCCTAATTTTTCAAATATTCCAAGGTATCGTTAATGAAGAAAATGAAAAATGAATCTAGGTAACTTTGAAATACTCTTTCATGAGATCCATAAATGTGGTCTGGGAATTAGTGAGACCAAAGGACATTACTAGAAACTCATAGTGACCATATCTAGTCCAAAATACCATTTTTTGTATATCCTCACCTCTCACCCTAAGTTGGTGATAGCCCGATCTCAAGTCAATCGTAGAAAAGTAATTTGCCTCTTTGTTTTGATCAAACAAGTAGTCAAT
The DNA here is from genome assembly GCA_027789145.1 of Solanum arcanum. Lineage (NCBI taxonomy): Eukaryota > Viridiplantae > Streptophyta > Magnoliopsida > Solanales > Solanaceae > Solanum > Solanum arcanum. The sequence goes on from CM050933.1 coordinate 23,570,836, forward strand.
CCGAGGGAGAGGATACTTGTTCTTAATAGTGACTTTTTCAAGTTGGCGATAATCAATGCACATCCTAAGGGACCCATCCTTCTTCTTCACAAACAATATCATAGCATCCTTTGGGGAAATACTAGGTCTAATGAAGCCTTTGTCTAATAAATCTTTGAGTTGAGCTTTCAGCTCTTTCGATTCGGCCGGAACAATTCGATAAGGAGGAATTGAAATGGGGTTGGTATCCCGTAGCAAGTCAATACCAAAATCGATTTCCAACTACGGAGGTATTTCGGGAAGATGGACCTCCAAAACTACCTCACTATGGGACTAACTCATTCGGAGGATTGTTGGAGTCTAAATATTTTACTCTTACAATATGGTACAAACACCCTTTTGAGATAATTCTACAAGATTTAAGACAAGAGATACTACGACCTCTAGGAATAGAATTTTCCCCCTTCCACTCTAAGACGGGTTCATTTAGAAAATTGAAATTAACAATTATTGTTCTACAATAAATGGAAGTAAAACAATCATGCAACCAATCCATCCCCCTAATGACATCAAAATCAACCATATCAAGTTCTAATAATTCAAGGTAGGTAAGTTTATTGGGAAACTGTATAGGACAATATCTATATACCCTCTTCACACCACCGACTAACCTATCAGGGTAGTTACCATGAAAGGTTCATTTAGGACTTTGGAAAAACATCAATCCTCCTAGATATTAAGAGAGTAACAAAATAAAGTGTAGAACAAAGATCATGTAAATCATAAACATCAATAGAGAAGACTTGTAACATAATGGTCACCACATTGAAGAACTCTCTTGTTCACCCTAGAGTGAAGTCCATAAAAAAGATTCTTCTTTGGAGCATCCACATTAGAACCACTAGTTTGAGATTTACCTATTCCTTTGTATTGTCCCTTTATGTATCCCTGACCTTGTGGCCACTCTTGCAAAACCAAAAGCAATTGTACGTCCCAACAAGCCAATCACCATAATGCTTCTTCACACACTATCCACAAGTTGGCTTCTTCCTAGGTGATGTAGTACCTTTTCCCTTTTGAGGATTAGGGTTAGACACTCTATCATTATAATCCTTGGAAAACTTGGAAAGAACTTGATTAGAAAACCTCTTCTTCAACTTAGCCTTAAATTGAATTTCCAAACTCCTCTTTGAAGCACCACCATCATAAGACTTAACCCTCTTGTCCTGTCTATTCTCTCTCCTTAACCTAGTTAATTCCACTTATTGAGAATGAATCATGAGACGACAAATACTCATATTATCATGAAGCATAGCCAAACAACATTCTTCCAAGTCATCGGACACCCCCGTAAGAAAATGACGCATCTCATCCCTGGGGTTTTAAACCAAGAATGGATCATACATGGACAATTTAGTAAATTTCAAAAAGAGTAGTCAAGTACACTCATACCTCCTTGGCGAATGTTTATCAATTTTTCTACCTTAGCATCCCTCATCTTTATAGGAAAGAACCTATCAAGAAAAGCCCTCTTGAAAATCTTACAAGTCACGGCAATACCTTTTAGTGCCCTATTATCCCTCCATTGTACGTACCAAGTTTGGGCCAGATCTTTGAGTTGATAGGCTGCAAACTCGGCCTTCTCAATTGAGGTCACACCCATAGAATAGAAAATCTTATAGACCTCATCAAAGAAATCTTAAGGTTCCTTATCCAACCTCCACCCAAATAACATAGGTGGACTCATTCTAGTAAAGTCTCTAAAACAGGAGGCCATAGTATTAGATTATTGAGGAACTCGAGGCCTAACCTCCCATTCACTTGGGTCGTCATGTCTTGAACTTGTGAGAAAATCCGCCCTTATCTCTCCATCGGTCATCAGCGGAGGAACTTCCGGAACTTGATCACCCATAGCAACTTCTTAAAGTAGAGGCACTTGGTTGTCTTGATCTCATACATTAGCCATTTCTTCCTTGGACCTTCTATTATTTGCTATTCGAGTATTCATACATATAACTACGATACAAGGTTTAGGTGAAAGCACATAATAAGACTCTAGAGGCACGACATAGGAGTATAGGAAGATGAGAGTTTTTAAGCATCACATAGTCTCCCATTCATAAGTGTGGCGCATTTCGCAACTATGAATAAGAACCTACATAGATGTGGTTTAATGATAAATCATTTCTAGGGATTAAACCTCATACTTTGATACCAAGTTTGTCACATCCGATAAATATCCACTAAATACAACTGTCGGCGTCGTCCTCTGAGAGGACTAACACTAGCCTCTTAGCATCGCCATTAAATTCATAAGCTAAAATGTTTTGAAAATTTAAGACTTTTCATCTACAACTACATCATCAGGCTTACTTAGACATCTCGCTTACACATAATATATTCATAGCTAGTATACACAGACTCCTCGTATAAGAATATTACATAGTCTTCTACTTTTATGCCTCGTATAGACAACGTGCATAATATAGTCTTAAAAGGGATGTGTCATATTAACCATCTAAGCGGAGTCAATTAAACATGCACATAAGACCTTACACAAATTTAGAAAATGACACATAGGGCTTAGAATAATATCTTGAAACAACATGAATGAAATGATCCTCTTTAGACTATAACAAAGAATCATAGCTAGAGTAATAACAAGGCATCATCCTCATATAGAGGGCATACCCACACTTGGAGAAATGGTCCAAGCCTTCCTTCAAAGTGCTATGAACCTTCAAAGACCGGGACCTAAATTGTTGGAGAAAAAAGTAGAAACGGGGTTAGCATATCAGTTATAGAAAGTATAGAATAATATGCACATACGACATAGAAATCATGCTAAAAAGGGACATTTATTCAAAGTCATGCGAAGTCATTTTCGAAATAACTTATGCACATTCAATAACCAATACAAGTCAATAAGAACATATTACTTAATTCAAGATCATGTACATCACAAGACCGACAATACAAAGTCAAGTCAAGTCAACATGCATATCAACATAATGGAGCACAAAATCAAGACAACTCTAACATGAAGTTATAATGTCTACAAGCATACATAAGATTTCATAACATCATAACTTAAGCAAGACAGTCACTCATATAACCTCATTAAGTTCACTAGTGCAATGACTAAGTAAGTCCCCATAACCTCACTCAATCAAGTAAACCTAACAAGAACTATAATCAATGTACACTTCATATATTATATCATTATCAGAAAACATCACCATACTTTAGCAATAGAGACCAACCACTTGTTCATAAGTGAAACTAATATCACATAGTTTCATTGACATGCAAGATCAACCTATACATATCATTTACATTTACAAAATATAGGCACATAAGTACATCCTTCTAAGACTTCCCTTAGGTCTAACTAGTACAATATATAAGAAGAGTCCCATACTCCTATCTAGACTAAGTCAAACCCCGCAAGTCATCCTAATAAGAGTTCACTTTATTGCTTCATTTTACTTTCGATAACATCTTTCCTTAACCGACATATACCACATGATCCAATGTGGAATCCGGTGTTATGGAACCTCACACAAAAAGAAGGTTGACTAATGGCCAATGTAGTACCAAAACACGAACATATAATCTATGTGGATCCACTAGCTAGATTTCCTATGGGGGGCAACATAGTTCAAGAACTAGAAGATGTAGTTGGGACCCTCTTTATGATATATACATTATAGTCTCCAATATCATGAGTACTTTAGTGATCCTACCTTCCCTATGTAGGAATGTACACTTCTCACTTCTAGTTCACTCGGTGCTAAGCTAGAGTCCCTTTTGAAATGTCTTTCATTAATAATCATAACTTCGTTTAGGCCATAGGGTATACCCCTTAAATAGTCATCATCATAGATTGATAGTAAATGCATGAGTATGTCCTTTCAATACAATTCACACATGTGAGGTTAGCAAATTTACATAATCACATTATAATAAGACACATAGGAAAGTCATCACCCTCCATATAACATTATATATCAGCCAAAAACTCACAAGCCATAATTGAATACATTCCAATTCAATACTATACCAACCCTAATCAATCTTATCATAAGGTATACTTCAATATAACATCATCATTAAGCCCAAGTAATCATAATTGAAGTAAAAGATTGAAATTACAGGATTTACCCCATCTCCTTCACAATCCATCATCAAAGTTTTTACCATCAACCATACAATTTAACCCAACAATAGCTGTAATATAATCACATAATACTTACTAATACAATAATGAAGTCAATTGAATCACTACACATCAATTCATCACTACTTCATAGCTTAAGGTTAGGGATTTAGGTCAAATTCATAATCTACTTCACAAACTAGGATAATTTATTGAGAACTAGCATAATTGAGTCATAATACAACATAATATAATCATAATCACCTAAATAATCCATAAACAAAGCAATATGGAAGATTAAATTCGTAATAGAGGAAACCCCACTTGAAACTCATCTTTTTGAAATCAATTTGGAGAACCCTTTGGGGAATGAAATCCCATAACTTGTAAATTTATTAACATTTATGGAGGAAACTTCACTTATTGCTTCCCTATAAACCACATTGACCTTGGTCTTCTATGGAGTTTCTTTGGGAGAGAGAAAGTAGAGAGAAGGAAGTGTAATTGGGTTTTTGGAATTATGTGAGTTAAGTTAGTTTAATTAGGTTTGGGAATTTATATAAGTCATTTAATAACTTAATTATACCTCCCCTAAACTCTAACTAATTCTGACCTTTGAGACCCTGACCTTTGAGACCCCGACTTACGGGCTGTAGGTCATTCTACAGACCTTGGGACCAATCATCATACAGATCCATCCTTTTTGTCAGAGACTTGCCAAATGACCTCTTCACGAAATTTTCTAAGTTTCCATAGACTTTGGACATCGACAGCCTCTCAATTGGACCACACCTCGTACCCATCCCCTCGCCGATGGCTACTGTCTGTGACAACTTTTAGCCAAAATGCAAGGGTCCTCCACAAGGACCCTTGGTTCGTTCTTGGGAAGCTATACATGTATTTTTCAACCCTATAATAATTCTAATACATTTTTAACAATTTACCACCAAATTTCATTATATTCCAACTCCTAAGACCTCGTCAATTAAGATAACGCACACTAGCACCTTTTGCACTAGTCCTCGAACGTCATGGATATTCCGTGACGTTTCGACTCTAATACTTAATAATTTTCTTTTATACACTATTAATGACCTTAAAATAGTGTTGCCACTCTTAGAAAATCTTGTTAAGCTCTAGATTATGTTTTATACTTTTACAGTGTTATATTTACCACCTTCACCTACGGAGTGTCGATTGAATGACGTTTGTCTATCGCCTCCATAGTTCTATTTCTGCACTTCTTATATTATTTTCTCTATTTTCTGAATATCCATCTTGCAAAACAAGACACAAAATATCCAAAACCCATACAAAAATGTTCTAGACACACAACTCTTGAGTGAAATGCATAAAAAATACTGTGAAATCATGATACATAAGCTCTTGTGTTCTGTAAATACATCAACATGAACACCATACAAATAGTGACGCCATATCTTTAAGACGAATACTACAACAGTAAACTCTAAGTCATGGGTTGAATAATTCTTCTCATGAACCTTCAACTTTCAGGAGGGATAAGCTACAATGTTGCAACTCTTCATTAACACACAGCTCAAACCAACTATAGATGCGTAAAAAAACCACAAAACCTTGAGTACCTTCTTGCTAAGTCAAAATAAGGGAAGTAGTCAACCTCTTTTACAATTCATGAAAGCTTTTCTCACAAGCTTCACACAGTTGCAACTCAATTCTCTTCTGAGTCAACTTTGTCTAAGTATCTCAAATAGATGAAAACCTCCTCAAAAAATCTTCTATAGTAGTCAACCAAACCCAAAAAAATCCTAATATTAGTTGGATACGTGGGTCTAGGATTACTCTTGATTGCTTCTCATTTTTAGGTATCAACTTTAATTCCATCCTCAAAAACTCTGTGGCCTTAGAATGCCTCTGACTTGAGCCAAAACTCCCATTTTGAGAACTTTGAATATATATCTTTAAAAGTCTGAAGAACTGTTCTAAAGTGACTAGCATGATCTTCTTAATTCCTTTAATAGGTTTAGTATGTCATCAATGAAGACGATAACAAACATAAATAGATAAGGTTTGAATACTTTGTTAATAAGATCCATGAATATTGTAAGAGGATTGGTCATACCAAAGGACAAGATCAAAAACACATAATGCCCATATCTGGTTCTGAATGTTGTCTTTGGAACATCACATTACCTTACTCTCAACTGGTGGTAGCCTGATTTGAGATCAATCTTGGGAAAACAAGAAGCACCCTCAAGCTGATCGAAAAAGATCAATAATCTTTTGAAGATGATATTTATTTTTGATGGTAACATTTTTTCAGTTGGCACTAATACATACACATCTTAAGGGAACCTCTTTCTTTGTCACAAACAAGATCGGAGCACCCCAACAAGGTAAGAAACTTTGTCGAATGAAGCACTTATGCAATAGATGTTCTAACAGTTCTTCCAACTATTTCAACTCTACCGGTGCCATTTTATATGGAAGAATAGATATAGGATGAATATCTAGAATGATGTCTATCCCGAACTCTATTTCTCTCTCAAAAGAGATTCCGGGTAGATCATCATGAAAGAGGTCTAGAAGATCTTTTACAATCGGAACTGACTCATTGGGAGGTACCTCAACACTTGAGTTATTTACTCCGACTAAGTGATAGATACAACCCTTATAACAAACGTTAACGCCTTAAGGTATGAACTGAATCGACCCTTAGGCAAATACTACTCCAACCTATGACTGGCTCATTAAGAATCTAAAACTTGTGAACTCGAGTTATATAATCTATTAATGCATATAAGGAATGAAGTTAGTCCATACCGAGAATGCCATCAAAATATACCATGTCTAACTCCACTAATTCAGCCATGTTTTTCTTGTGATTAATTGATATGATACAATCATTATAGACTCTTTCTTATAGAATACACTCCACAATAGGTGAAGAAACAAAAAAGGGTTCACAATATTTTTCACGGAAGATATCAAACTTATTTGAAACATCAGTGGTTCAAAATGATAAAATTTCTCCTGGGTCTTGAAAAGCATAAACATCAAAAGTAAAGACTTTTACCATACCCGTGACAACATATGGAGAGTTCTCTTTCACTTGGCAACTAGTGATCACATAGACGAGGTTTTATCCTCTGCCAGTACCGGAAATATTTCTAGGTAAAGCCCTTTATGCTTGAGAAATTTGTGAAGATTGGGCTTTATTGCCCAGATTTTCACTACCATTCTTGTCCTTAAGGCACTCTTTCATGAAGTGACCCTCTTGACCACACTTGAAACAACCTGTTTGGACATCACGAGACTTATCTAGGTGACTTCTACCACAATTAGCACATGCAGGAGCCCCGCTACCTCTTTATTGCACACTACGTTGAGACAGTTTTTGTCTAGCTCTTAAGTGCTGCAAATTCTAGTCATGATGCTTACCTTTCTTTTTGGGGTGCAGGTGCACTAGTAGATGATGATGCAAACCACTTCTATTTCTAAAAGGACCAATGACTCACACCACTTTTCCACTGCCTAGACTCACTCAAACTCTTCTCTGTCCGTGAACTCTCGTTCCTCAATATGTTTGATATAAACCATAAAGCTTTATATGTCCATGTCACCGATCACCATTGCTACCTTTCCCTCTTTACTTGAAGAACGACCTAATCCAACAACAAATATACTCATTCTACTCCTCATGTCATTAACCAATTCTGTAGCATAACGAGGTAGTTTGTTTAACTTCAACACATACTCATTCACACTAAGAGAATCCTGCTTAAGTGTAAGAAATGCCCTTACCTTAGTCTCTTATAATTCTCGAGGAAAGAAACTCCCCATAAAGGCTTCTTCAAAACATGCTTAACTAGGATGTGGTGCATCTTTATCTCTACCCTCCTTCCACTGATCAAACCAAGTTTTAACAACATTTTTCAATTGGTATTCAACTAGATCAACTCTCTGAGCATTACCAAACTGCATCACATTGAACACCTTTTTAAGTTCCTCATACAAGTTAACTAGATCCTCACTAGTTCTTGAACCATTGAAACTTGGAGGGTCCAACCTCAAGAACTCACGAATCCTTGAAGTGTAAGCATATTCTCGTAGTGCTCCACATTATTGCCCAACTTTGTTAGTGAAAAATTGCCTTAACATCCATATTGCTACATGGAATATAACATTGGTGACATCTCCTTAACGTTGCACTTTGAGTAGATTAGGTACCCCTAGCTCTGGTGGTTCAACATTTCTCCTCGCTGGATGACCTCTAACTACTCTTCGTGGGGGCATGTTTATCTTAAACACGCGCAAGCACAAGTTAGAGGGCAACATTTAGAGATAAATAATAAAACGTGAAAAGAATGTAAAAGAATGTCAAAGAAGTAAGATAGTTCCAAAATATTACAGTCTCCTAGGTATAGATGTGGCATGCTTCACATTGATGCCTAGGACAATACAGAGACGACTTCATATACTCTCTAAAACTCTTGAACTCTGTGCTCTGATATCAAGTTTTTCACACATAGAGCCTACACACATGGAGGGACGCGGATACTTAGTCTAGTTTACTTACTCATTCGAAGACTTAAAAACGCAAGAGAAATAACTCAAGGGAAACCATAAATGGAAACTCAAGTCTTAATCATTTAAAAGTGAAATAAAAAGACTAAAGAGTTAATATTATCTACATATGAAGCCTTTAAAGAATGAGGGATGTTGGGACAGGACCCCTAATCATCCAAACAACTCAAAACTAAAACAATAGATGAATGATATATATATCATGCGGAAAGAATGGGGGCTCACCAACTGACTCTGAGTGGCTCAATGGATCAACGGTACACCGGATGCTGATCATAGTTACTGGCCTCTGCATCATATGATGATGTAGGGCAAATGGAATTAGTACATAATATGTACGAGTATGCGAGTTGGAATGCTAAAAATAACGTAAACTTGAAAAGAGTAAGAAGGAACACTTACATTGGAACTGCTCACCTCAAATAAGTTAATTCAACATAAAGTAATATGACACATGCAACATATATAAAGTTTTTAAAACAATGTAAAAACATAGTTCGTTAAACAAATGCAAATAACAAACTCAAATTTACTTTTAAGGTAAAGTAATATAGTTTATGTGGGAGATTCTCTAACCAACAACCATTATTATGAGGCTTTGTGATACAATGTCTTGCCCACGTTGCGAGAATTGTCCTATACTTTACCATCGCATAGAACTACTTAACTTTGACGATCCACTAGCTTAACTTATGTGATCATCTAAAAGTATCACCCATTAATACCCATAATGGCTACATTGTTTATGCAAACTTGAGTTATTATGAACGCGCATCCCCATATTAATGATCAATACTACTCTCAAAAATATACTTAGGTCATGTGTTAAAAACAACTTCTTTTTATGGGATGAGATAATGGCTCAGCACTTAGCTTTAAAAGCTCTCATGAAACTCAGTATTCCATTTTCTTGATGAAAATTCTTTAAAAATCTTACTTTCCTCTTATCTTAAATATGAAAACATTTATAAACTGCTAGGGAATACTTAGTTTCCTTATAACTTTTGAGAAATGAACTCAACTATTTACTTAACTTCTAAAATTAACTCTTAACTTCTTTTAATTTGATCTTAACTTTTCTTGAATTGGATTATGGATTCAAGGTTCATGATCTCATGTTTATGGATTATTTCGTGATATTTAGATGTACCTTAGAGTGTTTGAATGAACTTAGAAACATAGGCATATCAGTTAGGAACTGAGAGGCGTGGGGCTCCAGCCCTCATCTTACAGAGAGCATGCTGACATGCTCTGGCTGGAATGACTCCCCAAGGCCCTATGGACAAAGATTTTCCTTTCGGGCTCTGAGAGGGGCGGCGCCCTAACCCCCATCGAGGTGTTCTCGACTTTTCTCTCCTACTTAGACCCTCTAAACTTATATGGTTCTTTCCCTGAATACTTAGAATCATTAGTACCATCAATATACAATCTATTCAACCTAAAATTACACCCGGGAACATGAACTAAAATTTCAACAATACAACCATCAAGAATTTAATGAAAACTTTAACAATGTTCTTCTAGAACTCATTTTTTAACATTCAAATACTTAGATTTGCTAATTTAAACAAGAATGGATGTGGTTTAACTATTCCAACACTATATAATATCACATACCTTTTAGGGATTACCCTCGAAATATTCCATGCACAAAGCTTGAGCGTTCTTGGCGATTCTTGATTTCTCTCCTCTTTTCTCTTCTTTCTTGTCTTCTCCAAGCCCTAGTTTGAATTCTATTTTTCATAGCTGAACAAAGGTCTGGTTTAATACCAATTAATTCACAAAAATGAATTGATTTAATTGGGAAAGGAAATATAACTTTGCCCTTCCTATATCCGGATTGGACTTCTCTTAATCCAACAGCACAACTTCCGAAAGGCATAACTCACTCATACGCTAACAAAATCACGTAAACTCAATGGCGTTGGAAATATTATTAAAATGTTTTTAAAAAATATCTCAAACTACCCTTAACTCATCTTGAGCTTGTAGTTAAGGTCGTTTAAAGTTTACCAAAAACTCACTATTTAACTTAGACAATTTTTTCAGATGTTCTTATTCTTTCAAAAAAATATATGTTTCATATTTCAAACTGCTTTCTAGTCGTTTCTAGTTGCAAGATGCTACAATTAACTCCAATTCCTACTGCTGGGGAGCATAATATATGGGAGGCAGTTTAGTGGCAAACTAGGACTGTTTCTATTAATGAGTGTCAACGGGAGTCAGGACTAGATACCCGTAAAAAATCATTTAGAAAGTTCGAAGATACGAGAGTTTCTTCATTTGTCCCCTTTGTTATTTACAAGATCAAATCCTGCTAAGGATTCCCATATCTTTATAGACCATATATATAGAATATTGAGGGTGATGTCTGCCTATGTCATACAGGCTAGGAGCTCGATTCTTCATAGCTACGTGAAGTAGCCATCCTTTGGTATGCGGCATGGGAGAGATCTAGAGGACCTGATTTTATCCACCAGTAGAGTGGGAGTATTTCTGTGAGGCCTTTCTTGACAACTATTTTCCACGAGAAGATTGAGCGGCCCTTCTTGACCAGTTTATCAATATGAAGCAAGGAACTATGAGTGTGAAGGATTATAGCCACAAATTTAATTCTATTATGATATATGAACCAGATATTATACATACAATGAGATCCAGAATTCATCGTTATGTTAATGGTTTGGCATATCATTTTATCACAGATTGTAGGGTACATAACCCTATAAGATGATGTAGATATTTCCCACATATAGGATTTTTCTTAGACTATAGATGATTCTTAACGGATTTGTAATACCCGCAGGATAGGAAGCAGAGTAAGAGGGTCTTTACTATGGGGTCTTATAAGTAGCCATATGGTGATTTTAGACCCCATTTCCATCAATATCCACCATATCTTGTGGGTAGAATCTTAGCACAGGTGCAAGGACCGCAATTTGATTGTTATAGTCAGTTAAGACCAGAACCAAGCTTAGGCTAGCTTGAGGGTCGTCCACAAGATCGTTATATACAAATAAGACATCTCACCCTTCATTATACATAATGTCGTAAGCTAGGGCAGTGTATATTGGGTTCATATGCATGTTATGAATGTGGGCATATAAGACATATTTTTAGTCAGTTCACGAGTAGAGCAGAGTTGATCTAGCTCAGCCTTCAGGATCCACAACAACATATTCACCCTCGGTTTGTGCCCCATGACCAGGACCATAGTCTGCTTAAGATCATTGTTGAGGGAAAGGTGAAGGAGATACATGATCGAGCGGTGGTCAAAACTGCTTTTATTTACACACAGGACAACATGATTCAGAGTCACCCCTTGTTGTTGTTACAAGTATATTGATGATATATTCTCAAGTTGTTTACGCATTGATAGACCCTAGCTCTAATTTTTTCATATATTACTCCATTTATCGATAGTAATATTGACATGAAATTTGAGTTGTTGCCACAACCAGTAGAGGTGTCTACACCAGTTGATGATTCTATTTTAGTTAGTTGTACCTATCAAGGTTGCGTGACGTCTATTAATGATCATCCAACCCTGGTGATTTACTTGAAATGATTATGCTAGATTTTGATGTTATCATAGGTATGATTGGTTGGCAGCTTGCTATGCTAGTATTTAATGTTGTGCAACAATTGTTAGATTTTACTTTCCAGGTGATCCAGTCTCTGAGTTGAAGGGTAATGCGAAAACACCTAATGGTTAGTCTATTTATACCTTAGGCTCGAAATTTTATTGCTAAAGGTTGTATATAATATATGATTCATGTACATGATACTGATAAGGAACCCATAACTCTTCAGATATTTCCTATCATGAACGAATTTTCAATGGTATTCCCTGATGATATTCTAGGAATTGCGTAAAAAGGAAATTTATTTCTCTATGCACATTCTTCCTGATACACAACCTACATGGATTTCTCCATGTATAATTACTCTTACAGAATTGAGAGAATTGAAGGAATAAGTGAAAAACTTGCTCGATAAAGACTTTATCAGACAAGTAATTCCACATGGGGTGCCCCAGTTCTCTTTGTTCGAAAGAAAGATGGATCCTTACGGATGTGTATGACTATAGACAACTCAAAAAAATCACTATAAAGAATAAATATCCTCTTCCACAAGTTGATGACTTATTTGATATGTTACAAGTTTCCAAACACTTTTACAAGATTAACTTTTTGTCTAGTTACCATTATCTGCGAGTGAGGGAAGTTGATATCCCAAAAACAACATTTAGGAGGAGGTATGTCCATTTTGTTTTCCTTGTAATGTATTTCGGGTTTAAAATTCCCCTGAAGCTTTTATGGACCTTATGACTCGGATATTCAAACCATTCTTGGATGAATTTACAATTGTATTTATTGATGATATTCTTATATATTCACAGTCGGAAGCTGAGCATGCACACCATTTGTGAATTGTATTGCAGACTCTCAAAGATTGCATGTTATATGATAAATTCTCTAAATTTGATTATTGATTTACTTCATTTGCTTTTCTTAGTCATGTTATTAAAAGTGAGAGTGTTAAGTTCAATGGAAAATATTAAATAAGTGATGACTTTGTCGAGGACTTTGAATCCAATGGAGGTTCAAAACTTTTTAGGCCTGGCATAGTATCATCGAAGGTTTGTAAAGAGATTTTCATCTAATTCTGCACCAATAAAAAATTGACACATAAGGAAACTAAGTTTTAGTAGACCGCATGAGAATGGAACTTTCAAGAACTAAAAAAATCTCAGCACTACCCCTATCCTTACTAATCCTGATGGTAGTGAGGGATATGTTGTTTATTGTGATGCCTCAATAATTGGTGTAGGTTGTGCTCCTATGCAGCATGGTAAGGTTATTGCATCCGTCTCTAAATAGTTGAGGAAGCATGAGTACAATTATCCTATGCACAATATTGAGTTTGCTGGAGTTTTGTTTTCCCTAAAAATTTGGCAACATTATCTATAGAGGGTCCAAATAGATATTTTCACCTATCACCAGACCCTTCACTACTTACTTAAGAAGAAGGAACTGACCCTATGACAAATACTTAAGCAGAAGGAATTCAAACTACGACAAAGGATATGGATAGAGTTATTAAATGACTGCGATGTTGACATTTTATATCATCTTGATAAAGCTAATGATTTTGCTGATGGGGTCAGCCGGATGCACAGGTATTCTAAGTCATGTCGAAGCTGATAAGGATGAAAATACAAACTACCTCTGCCATCTAGTTAATTTACAAGTATGTTTGGTAGATGTCGTAGACGAGAGTGTTTTCATTAAGAATATGGTAAAATATTCTGTTATGACTGAAGTGAAAAGGAGGAACCATAAAGATCTCGATCTCTGGAAATTGAGGGATAAAATTCCACACCAGCAACACCCCTTTTTTGAGCTAATTGAAAATGGAGTCCGTAGATATCAGGGTTGCTTATGTTTACCGGCAGTTGGAGAGCTCCATACAAATATTATTTTGAGGCCCGTTATTCTAGTTACGCATCTCACCCTTTCACAACAAAGATATATCAGGACCTTTGACAGATTTATTTGTGGAATGGAATGAAAAAAATATTTCAAATATGGTAGCTGAATGTCCCAATTGTCAACAAGTTAAAGGAGAGCATCAGAGTCCTGAAGACCTATCCCAGTGTATTGAGCTACCGTTATGGAAATGGGATATGATATGTGTGGACTTCATCACTTGTTTCCATCGCATTCTACCAAGGTTTTATTCCATTTGGGTATTTTATTATTAGTTAGGACGACATATTCAGCTGAAGATTATGCTGGGCTTTACATTAAACAAAATTTCGCCTTCATGGAGTTCCATTATCCATTATCTAAACCAAGAATCTAAATTTACAACACATTTTTGCAAATCGTTTAGAAGGTCGTAGGCCCTCAAATAAATCTTAGCACCTCTTTTCATCCACAAAAAAATGAACTGATAGAACGTACTACTTAGACGGTTGATGATATGGTACGTGCTTGTGTGCAGGAATTTAAAGGGAGGTGGGATATACATATTCTGGGTTTTCTTTCTGCATGTTTCAACTTCCATCCAAAAGTCTTGGTGTATATATATACTTTTTTTTGGTTTGTCTACGGTTTATGCTCATTCAGGTCATAACTTTCAAGGCATAGGATTCACTTTTTAGAGGTTATGCTGCTCAAATTTTTTTGTCTCACAGTTGGTTAGCTAGTATGTTTTAGTGGCTAACTTTTTCTAATAAGGTATCTAGTGTCAGTTACTCCCCTATTCCAGGGTGTAACATCTTATACCGAAGCTAGGCTTATGAATTTTAAAGGGGAGTCACATGGTTTTCTGAAGGTGATATAACTATTTGAGAGGTAATGCCCTGTATGTGAGTTAATAGTACTTAAGTTGTGAAATGGAAGGTGCAAGTAAATTGTAGGTAGGTAGACGGAGATCTAAAGATTTACTAATTGTCATGAAATCTTAGTTGGGGTGTGTTTCTAGAATTTTTTGGTAGTCGCAAGTAATATAAGGTGTGAGCAATCGTATTGATAAATTTGTTTCGTACTAGACACTAAGCTTGAATTTGAGATAAGTATCATGATCAGAAGATGGAAATATGAGGGTGATGGTGTTAGATTTGATATTTGATCTAGTGGGTCTGACCTGAAATAGGTGAGGAGATCAAAGTGGTACCCTGCAATGAAAATGTCCTATCATGATCCATATAGGAAAGACATCAAGGTAGAGAACTAAGGGTACACCTGAGATGGTATGTAGTAGGACGAGGTCCCAATTGAGTTGAAGAGAAGCAATTTAGGAAGAGGTATTAATACATTCTTATGGACAGTGCATTAGTAATGATATAAACTTTTACCGAGTTTTAGAGTTAAAGGGTACGTAAACCAGTTCAAACATGATCGAATAGGTCCATATCTTTCATGTGTCAACTTCATACCTAAGAGGAAAATAATAAGATTAGAAATCAAGTCAAGAGTTGAGAATAAGATCATAATGAGTTCAAAAGAGTGTGGGAGAATTCTTTTCAGAGGTCCTTTTAGTAGTGGAGTGATTTTAAAAGGAGAAGGTTAATGTTCTTATCATGATAATGATGGTATGATAATTCCATCATAGGTTATAAAAGAGGAGGAAGAGTAGAACTAGGTTTTAGTATGAGAAATAGTTAATAAGAGCCCTTAGTTGGTTACGAGTAGTAATGCGGGAAATTCTAGTTGGTATGGCAGAGATGATTAGAGAATGAGAACATTTTAGGTGTGAATAACGAGGTTTAGTCGATTAAATTTTCTTTAATCCCCCTTATAATAGGAAAAAAGCAATATAAAATACAAATAAAAAGAGTAAAAAATACAAAAATGATCATAGGAAAATATAGCTATCGGAAGCTTTCACGAAATCAATTGCGGTATAAGGATTAATCTATGGCCATAGATATCTCCCGTGGAAATTTGATCAATTTATGAGACTCTGAAATTTGATCTATTAGACTTATCTATGGTCTTTGGTTCGATTTACATTCTTTAGATAGTCTCCACAAAAGTAAGATCAAATACCGAGTTTTAAGACTTGATCTACGAGATCATCTACGATCCACAAAGGGTTTTACAATCCATAATGTTGCCTCATTAAAACTCAAACTAATCATCCTTCTTCGAGCCCTATCAATGGTTCGTGCTTCCATCTACAACCCGTAGATGCTGCTCATAAATCGCAAAAAAATCTTGCAAACTTAGTTTATGAACTTTCTAGATCTTATAAGGATTTTAGACTTCTCGAGTGTTACAATAACATGGTAAATAGACCAAATATATATATATATATATATATATATATATATATATATATATATATATATATATATATATATATATATATATATATATATATATATATATATATATGTCAATTATTAATATCACTAAGTTATATACCCGCGCTTTGCGTGGGTATTATTAATTTTTTTAATCTTTTGAATAACCTTTCCAATAATTGATTGTTATTAAAAAACTAGTTGATTTTAGATACATTTCAACAAAAATTAAATGATTTGGAATTATGATATATCTCAAGAATTTTAAATGTATAATCAATGATTACAAATATTTTCATGTGTATTCATGTTTATATTTAACATAGTCTAATATAATATATGTTTGATGATATAATTGTTTTGTTAAAACTAGGTAATATTTTTATGTAGCGATTAAACATCATTTTTTCTATTTTTCTTTACATGAATGCATAGAATCAGATAATTATATTGTTAGAATAACTTCTTATTAAAAGTAATTATGTGAAAGTTTTCAATAATCAATATTAGTTATAAATAAGTTAAGACCGTTAAAAATGTACAATACAACAACAAAAATACATTTTTTAGAGATAATCTAGATGTCTGAGGTTAAGCACTCACCACTTTCCGTTATTTTATTATGTTACTCTAAAAACTTTATAGAAGTAGTAAAATAATCTGAAACAACAGCAAAATAATGTTGTTGTCCCTTACGAAAAATAATTTTTCATTAAACTGCTACTCTGAAAGCCCTTCTAAATGCTTCACTAATGCAACTTTACGACTTTGTCAAATATGTATGTATAATTATTGCATTATTAAAGTCCAAGTAGATCAAAATGTTGGATCGTAGACTCATGTTAAAGAAATATTCTCGAACATTAAAACACTAAAAATTAGTATAACCTAGATAAATTAACGCTCAACAATTACTTGGGACATGAAAGACAACAACTCTATGTTAATAGACATATCTGTTGTAGCTTAAGATATTACTTTAATTAGAGAATATTTTATTTCGTATTCTTCAAATTAAGCTTGACAAATAGTCATAACTCACACCACAAGTATTTAGAAGAGCCGATTAGAGAGAAAAAAAGAAAAACATTAAAAGGGATAAAGCTTTATAAAAGTTAGATCATATTCATTACCAAACTGAAAATAATGAATACAATTTTTAGGAGACAACAAAACAACAAGAAAAGACATAGACTAAAGGGAGTAAATTATGAGATATCCAATGATGATAACAAATCGATCGAACCAGAAAAATTTTCATGTTTTGAAATAACATACATAAAAAATTAAAAATCTTATATTAGAGGGAGTAAAGTATGATATATCCAATGATAATAACAAATAATTCTAACCGAAAAAGTTCTTATGTTCTGAAATAACATATCTGAAAAAATTGTCCAACACTTCAATGAACTTTCAATCCTTAAAATACTCATAAAATGAACTTTCAGCCCTTAAAGTACTCATAAATCTGAAATTTAGGGAAAATAGATGACAACAACATAAAACCCAAAAAATATGGGCATACAAATGTATCAACTCTGAAAGGATTTTATAAAGATTGGAAAATATCATCCTTCTATGTGAAGGAATGAAGACGATGTAGAAATTAAAAATCTTCAAAGGTATTTTTTATTGTATCTAACAATTCTATTCACAAGTGTGTTGATCTAAAAATAACGACAATCCCCCGTATGGAGCCAAGGTCGTTTCGTCTAGCCTGTACTCTTGGGACCTACCTCTGAGTGCTGGTGTCACTGAATCATTCAACAAGAACAAAATACACAAATATTTAATTATTCAGAAGAAGAAAAAGATCATATAAAGCAAGAGGAAATTCATCTATTCATAGATAACAAAGCGTAGTGTTAATAAATGTTTAGTGTATCCTATCATTACTGCAACAACTCTTTGAAAAAGTTACAATCCTTCTGAAAGGCCACAACCTTTTAAAAAAGTTCCAACTTTTCATTTAAGGTAAAGGCTAGTTTTCGATATAAATAAATAAAAAGGGAATCCTTATTTATGGTGGAGCTATATAGGTGGGTCTAGGGTTCTCTTTTATATAAATATATGATATATGATACTACATATTTATATTTGAATTATTTAATACTTTTATCACCTCATGGACCATAATCCTCATTAAATTGAAAACCCCCAAGTTGAATGTGTACTAAAATATTGAAATAATTTCATTTGAAACGCGTGAGGGGAAAAAATAAAAATATCTTAAAACAAGTCCACCTTACTCAATATATTCCTGCTTGTTCATATGAATTGGTTAACATTTTACCATTTGCGTTTGATAATAGTTTAACATAATTCACTCAAAAGGAAAAGATAAACAATTCACATAAAATGTCGCTTGAAACTCTTTAAAAAAGCTTCTTTGTAAAATAAGATAGATTTAGAATTTTTACCGAATATATATTATAGATTTAGAATTTTAAGTGTGATGTTCACATAATATGTCATTTTTCTCCAACGAGTTTAGGTACAAAACTCACAAAATGATATAGAAGAATAATAATATATATTTGGTAAAAATTCTAAATCTGTCTTATTTTTTGAAGTGTTTTTTTCTCAAGTGTGTTTTTTTTTACAAAATTACTATTACTCCTAAATGCTTGTCAACGACACTTGCCAATACATACATACATAAATAGATAACAAATACATAAAATCAAGGTTTAATTGTGTTTAATAACTAATGAAGCAAAATAGTTACTACATATACCACGTCAAGAACCCTTCATCATTTTGAGTGCGCTAACAATTGACGCATGAGTCACTCATGCAGGTTAGGAATTAATCTAACCTAGACGCTTTTTCAAGAACGACTTCATCAAGATCATTCAAAATTTTTAGTGGAGCAGATGTTGGAAAGTATTCAGTAATTATGCAATGCGATATGTTGAGCACTTTCAATATTTTTAACCCCTCCAAAAGAATAACTGAAATTCTTCACAACCTCATTATCTTACTTTTATCTGAAACTACTTAAGTGAACAAAGTTGCCTAACGTGTTCCAGAGAAGTTATAAAGGCATCAAAGTAAGAACACAATATTTTACATGGAACAGACGGCTCAAAAGGTGTAAAAAAACAAGACTTGTTCCTCAAAAGTATTTACCCCAACATCACTAAATGACTACGAGCCTCAACAAACAAAAGTGATTACAAGAGTTTATTTAAGCTAAAGATCAACTACTTAATCTCAATTCTACCACACATCTCCAAGGGATGTGTTCCTAGTGTCTTCGAGTTGCCTTCAATTTGAAGACTAAGATCCTAAATTAAGTTTTAAAATCTCTGATATAGAAATTAAAAAAATAACAAATACTAAGAAAGCTTCCTATATTTCTTCTTCTATATTCTTTTATTACAGGCACTTCGAAAATTATCTCTCAATTGTTTTCTCTGTAAGTGCGTGATTATTCTGAATGCCTCTTCTTTTATTTATGCTCTTGTTTCCTTATGTTTTCTACTCTTTCAGTGACTCCTCGTTCATTTAACCACTTTATTCCATTAAGATTTCTTCTTGCAATGAAACTCTTTCATATAATAGAACTTCTTCTTGAAACATTTTCTCTTCCGATGACTTTGCCAACGTGTTTCATGTATTTCGTCATTTATTAAAACAATGCTTATCCCAAAAAATTCTCCCTTTTTATGATGACCAGCATATGGCAACTTCCTTTCCTGTTAGCTTTCTATTTTAACCTGTTACTCTTAAGCATGGAACTTATGGCAAAACAAATTAGCTATGGGTTATAAATAGTGACTCTCTTTACTTTCCCCCCTTTTGGCATCCTCAAAAACGGTTTCAAGGTAATGTACAAAGTATATAAGGAGAATGATATAAAATCTAATTTCCACCAACAGATTGGTTATCAAGATTGTAACCGAAGTAGCAACATATTTAATCATACAGAGAGTCACAAAAATATTAATAAGAGTATATAAAAACTGAACACATATAGAGTACACACCAAAAGAATTGAATGTCTTAAAGAAATAAAGTTCAACACGCACGATGCACAAAATAACATAGTCCAACAGATAGTTTGGGTAGAAAGAAGAGAACAAAAGACTGATTTTGCAAGGGAACAAAGATGAACTGAGTAAGTGTTAGACAGTGGCATTATGAGGCCCTCTCTCTAGCAAGTTCGTTTTGTAGTTCCACTATATGTGCTTCGGAAGTCGCTTTCTCCAGCCAATGGGCATCTTCCATAGCAAGAATTTGATCCTCTTTGCCATCAAGATTATTCTTTAATCACGGAAAAATATTATCAGGATTCCTCATAGAAACTGGTAGAGCCATAAAGTTCACATTAACCACATCCTTAATTGTTTGAGCAAACCACACCTGAATAGGCACGTGAAATGCCTCAAAGATAGGATCCATCCAGAACCCATACGGAAGAGCATGTCCATTGTCATCTTGATGAAGAACCATGTGCATATGTTTGACAATTAAGAAGGGTAAGTCAATGGGAACCTCAGAGCCCAGTATCTCAATAAGATTCAAATCTAGAAAATTTGTCATCATACAAATATTGTTTACTTGGAAGAATGATCTTGTGGACCATGTTAAAGTACAACTTGTCCAATGGAGACATCTCATTCTTATTAACACCACAATGATAAGTCAGATGAGGCTTGGAGGAAAATTTTCTAGAGATACTGAGAGCGGATGTATGTGGAGGCAAAGGAGGCCACTCAAGTTTCACATAATCACCCCAACCTTCTGAAGGAATTCAAAAAATACGAGCAACATCGGCAGGAATCAAGTGAACAGGAGTACCACGGACAGTAGATCTGAAAGAGAGTTCATCACTTTCCCATTGATATGGAACTGAGTAACCTCTTTCATGGGAGAATCACCTTGACGAAAAATGGAAGACCACCCTTGGACCTCTAACTTAGTCAACCCTTTCCCTAAGAACAAATTGCTTATGGAAGTGAATGATTCAGTCAAGTTGAGGGGAAGAGACAGAAGAATTGGTCTGAGGCAAATAATCATCGTCAGAATCGGACAAGGAACTATCAGAGGAAACAAGGGAAACAACCTATTGCCTTTTGGATTTAGAGAGAGATGATTTGGTTGATTTTAAAGTAGACGCAGGCTTAGGAGAGGGTTTGGACTTGGGTTTTGTGGAGGATATTTGTTGAGAACTAGATGGTTTCGAAGGAGTATGTTTTGCACGCTGCAATATGATAGATGAAAGGCTGGATTTAACCCCTTGATTTTATGGTGGCAGTCTTTTTGAACAAAAACAGGGAAAAGAAGAGTTTTGGCGGTTACGTGGTGAGTGGACATAGAAAGATGGACCACATTAATTACATGTATCAGCATGTATAACCCTTTAATTTAAAACATTTTATACCTGAGGTGAGCTCCATGATTCTCCAAATTAACTCATACCCATTTATCTGCTCAAGTAATAAAATCCATGTGACATAGTGAAAGCTAATGAGGACAAAAATGGTATACAAGTTAATGTTCTTTGATAGAATAGATATGCTCTCAGTGCATACTTAAAATACCAAATAATATTAATAGACGCAGTTTTCTAATCAATCAATGAGGGAGGGAAATTATGCAAGCTTAATCATCCCCAAGTCTAGCCTATTCTTTTAAAAATGTTCTCTACTCAATGCTTTGGTAAAAATATCAGATTTTTATTCTTCAGTGGAACAACATAATTGATATGTGATATTTTGCTACATTATCATGGTCTCTTATATCAATGTTATTGGTACGCTTATGTTGCACAGGATTCTTTCTTATATTAACAGAGCTAGTATTATCACAGAAGATAGAAACCCTACCAATAACCATATCAAAATCTAGTAATTGTTGTTTATTCCAGAACAATTGTGCACAACAAGATCCAACTGCAACGTATTTAGCCTCAGCATTTGATAAGGAAACAGAGTTTTGTTTCACGGTGCACTAGGATATCAAACATGTTCGAAGGAAGTGTGTCATATTTAATCGGCTCTTCTTGTCAACCAAGTAGCCAACATAATCATGATCCGCGTAACCAAGAAGATTGAAATTGGGTCCTTTTGAGTACCAGAGTCCCATATGATTAGTTCCTTTGAGATACCTGAAAAAAATCTTTTAACAGATTTAAGATGAAATTCTTTGTGATTTGCTTGAAACTTGGCACAAAGTCGAATACTAAACACGATATTAAGCCTACTTGTGGTATGATACTTGAGAGACCCATTCATTCGTCTTAACAACTTTTGATCAACAGATGCACTTGTTAAATCTATATCTAGCTAAATGGTTGTAGTAATTGGAGTATCAATTTCCTTTGCATCAGTCATATTGAATATTTTTATCAGTTCCTTCACATACTTCTATTGATGAATCAAGGTACCTGTGGGTGTTTTCTTGATTTGTAATCCTAGAAAAAAATATAGCTCCCCCATCATACTCATTTCAAATTCTCCACTCATATGTTCAACAAACTCTTTTGTCATCAGACAATATTTGTAGATCTAAAAATTATGTCATCCACATATACTTGCACAATCAACAAATCTTTTCAATTTGTTTTAAGAAAAAGAGTATTGTTGATTTTACATATTTAGTGTCCATGATCTAAGAGAAACATAGATAACCTTTCAGACTAGGCTTTTGGAGCTTGCTTTAGCCCATACAGAGCATTGTCCAATTTGTAATAATGATTACGAAACTCGGGATTTTCGAACACAATAGGCTGCTTAACATATACTTCTTCTTTCACGTATTCGTTTCAGAGTGCACTTTTACATCCATTCGATAGAGAGTGAGCTCTTTGAACATAGCAAAAAAAGGAGTAATCGATTGTCTTCAAGCCTTGCTACGGGAGGAAAAGTCTCATCATAGTCAATTCCTTCTTCATGATTATACCCATTTACCACAAGCATGGCCTTGTTTCTTGTGACTCTGATCGATCTTGTTCATGTACACCCATTTTGTTCCAATTATTGTTCTCCATTCATGTGATTGAACAAGACACCATCCATTACTTCTTTCAAATTGGTTAAGATCTTCTTGCATTGCATGAACCGAATCCTCTTAAAGAAGAACTTCCTTCACCTTTTTGGGTTAAACCATGGACATAAACACTTGAACAGCTTAAAGATTCTTTAGGCCTGGCCTGGTAGTGATTCCAGAGGTTAAGTCTATAAAATCATGGTCAATAGGATGTGATCCTTGATACTTGTAGCCTTTTACAGTCAACCCTTGAGAGGTAGCAGTAGTATCTCCATCATTTTATTCTTCAGAATTACCTCTATCTTGACTTATTGCTCCCCCTGACTGTATGTCTACTGATTGTTCGACAAAGGGAATGTGTTGCTCTACGTGCTCCTGCTTGTGTTAATCAATTTCACCGTCACCCTTCATGTTACTCTCAGCCAGAGAAAAATATTCATCAAAGACAACATGCACACATTTTGCAACACATTTTATCTTTTATTCAAGACCCTCTATCCTTTACTATGTGGTGAATATCCTAAGAAGATACCCTCATCACTTTTTGCATCGAACATACCAATTTTATTTTACCATTATTATGAACATAGCACCTGCAACCAAAAGTTCTAAGGTGCGAGATATTTGGCTTGCTACCTTTGAGTAATTCATAGGGAGTCTTCTCTAAGATGGGACGTGTCATGAACCTATTTATGACATAGCATGCAGCATTGATAGCTTCAGACCAGAGATTTTTTTCAAGATTATTAGCAATCATCATTTTTCTAGCAATGTCTTTTAAAGTCCCATTTTCCCTTTAAACTACTCCATGTTGTGAAGAGTTTTAGGATAAGAGAGATTGTGATCTATACCATGTGATGAATGGAATTTTATGAATTTTTGCATTTTCAAATTTTGTTCCATGATAAGATTTTATGGAAATCAAGGATAATCCTAGAGTTTTTCACTATCTTCTTGAGAAAAATAGATAAAGTCTCAAAGGAATGTTCTTTAGAAGCTAGGAATAATGTCCAAGTAAATCTAGAAAAATCATCAATGATAATAAAGACATATATCTTCCCTCTTCTAGTTCTTATTCTCATGGGTCCACATAAGTCCATATTAAGAAGTTCAAGCATTTAGTTGTACTTATCTGATTCTTCTGTTTGAAAGATGATCTCAATTGATTCCCCCTTACACATGCACCACAAACTTTGACATTGTTAAATTTGATCTTGGGTAAACTTATAACCATCTCCTTTTCTAATAGTTTGTTTATTTGTTTCAAGATAGCATGTCCAAGTCTTTTGTGTCATGGTAAGGATCATTCGACAAATGTGTTGAGGCACTTCATACTAGTGTCTGGCATCCCCATGATGTTAGCTTTTGTACACATTTATGTGTCTTTTGGCTATTAAGATAACCTCCTTTGTATCTAGATTTTCAACCCTTCAACCATCAGAAGTAAAAATTACATTATTACCTTTGTCACATCATGCAAAATGTTGAGGAGATTATGCTTCATTCCTTCCACATTGTATACTTCTTCCACTGCTTTGGATTCAAACTTTCCAATCTTCTCAATTTCTACAATAGTGCCTATTTTCAATATCCAAATGATACATTCCACCCTTTGTATGCAGTGAGTGAAAGAAATATAGGTTTTCTCCGATCATATGTTTCGAACAAGCACTATCCATGTACCAGTGCTTGCTTCCTTTCACTCTTACCTACAACAGTTTAAAGGTTAGTTTTAGAATTCCAGACAAGCTTGGGTCCTTTCTGATGACTGAAGGGGTGAATAAGATTTCATTTTTACCATTTTGGCATCCAATTGTTGTTGCTGACTTTTTGATTGGCTTTAAAATGTTTGTTAGTTTCTATTTCAACATTTTTGTTTCTATAATTTTTGGCACAACTTTTAGTGGTAGGATGCGCGAATTTTCCACAACTGTAGCACAAATCAGTTTTGACAACCTTATCCTTATGAACGTCAATACTTGCTCTCTCTTTGTGATTTTTCTCACACAATTGTTTAACAATTATGGATGAGTGAGTCCATCGTTCGCTTTTTCAAACATTACTTTTATCTGAAAGAATTTTGCATTTAATTTCCTCACCTTTTCTTTTTTAAAAAAAAATAATCATTTTTGTATTTTTTTATTCAACTCCTTTTATAGGCTTTCGTCAGTTTCAACATTTTTTCTTTTTCTTTTCCAGTAATTATCATCTTTACGGTTTCTGATTTTCGATCCAGGTTAGATGACTCAGGTTTTCCAACATGTTTCTTCAAACAAGTGCTTTGTCTTTCAGTTACAGTTTTATCATCTTTGAGTTCCATATACTCAAATTTTTTGTCTGCAAAGACTTTAAAAAGAGATTTCTTTCACATGTTAATTCTTGGAAGTCATTGAATAGCACGTTCATTAATCCGGTCTATTTATTTTTTGAAAAAAGATGCAGTTCTTTTTAGATCAATAATTCTAACCTATGAGTTTTCTTCATCTTCGATATCTCCATCTTATACAACCACGAAATTTGTTTCATCTATTTCATAATCGAATTCTTTATTTTCTGAACCCCAAGAAGCAACCGTTGCAAATTCCTCTTTTTTCTTTCTTTCCTTTTCTATTGTAACGACCTGTCTAGTCGTTTTAAGCAGCAGATTCATTTCTGGAAAAACTGGCCAAGATTACGGACACCACGACGGACCGTCATAGGCACGACGGTCCGTCACAGATGTCTCGTTTCAATATACTTGGGAATTCTGAAATTGGGTACTGAAAATCGACTCTCTGAACTTCGTAACGGACTTACAGGACGGACCGTCACAGGTGTGACGGACCGTCACAATGTCCTTGGTGAAAATAAAGTCCTGGCCCTCACGACGACCTTCGTGACGGACCGTCGCAGTCACGACGGCCCGTCACAGGTTGCGCAATCCCAGTCAGAATCGGATTTCTTTCCACGTTTTAAGGGACGTTTTGGACTATTCTTTCCTTAATTATAAAGTTTGAGGGTTAATATTAATAATTCTAATTACTTGGGGGTTAAAATAGGTAACCTTAAGTTAATTAGTGGGTCATTATTACCATCTTTCATTCTTAATTATATGTTAATTAGGGTAAAAGAAAGAGGGTTGGAATAAGAAAAAGAGAAAAGAAAAGAGAGAGAGAGATTGATCGATTGAGAGAGAGAGTCGAACGAGGAAGAAGAATATCAAAGCTTGGGAAATTGCTTGTTGATTTCAATTCTTCGGTGGAGGTAGGTTATGGTTTCTTTTACGATATTCGTAGTGAACTCTCAATAGTGAATGATATGTATTGATAGTATTGTAAACTCTGCTATGTGTTTAATTGTATGCTTGCATGATTGTGATTATGAAATTGTGATAAACTAAGCATGATGAAGTTATTGAATCCAAATCTTGAAAGAAAACCCTAATTCACTTGTTATTGATGATGCCTTAGTGTAAAAGAAGGCTTGATGAATTAGGGGATCGGGTGCCACGTTCCGGTACCAGGATAGAATGAGGATCGGAGTGTCACGTTCCGACACCAGGATAGTATATGGATGGGGTGCCACGTTCCGGTACCAGGATAGAATGAGGATCGGAGTGTCACGTTCCGACACCAGGATAGTATATGGATCGGGTGCCACGTTCCGGTACCAGGATAGAATGAGGATCGGAGTGTCACGTTCCGACACCAGGATAGTATATGGATCGGGTGCCACGTTCCGGTACCAGGATAGAATGAGGATCGGAGTGTCACGTTCCGACACCAGGATAGTATATGGATCGGGTGCCACGTTCCGGTACCAGGATAGAATGAGGATCGGAGTGTCACGTTCCGACACCAGGATAGAATATGGAGCGGAGTGTCACGTACCGACACAAGAGGAAGAAAGATAATGAATCTTGAAAGATGTAAATATACTCAATCTAATGAATCCAATTCCCAAATGAGTATGATATTGAGGCTTGAGTCCTCATGTGTGAACTTAACGGTAAATGTCAATGATATAGTACTTCTTGTTGCTACATGTTAAGCATCATAGTTGGTTTTATGATATTACTTGATATATATTATCTTCTATTTTGAGTTGGCCGATGATATCTACTCAGTACTTGTGGTTGTACTGACCCCCTACTTTTATGTTTTCTCTTTGTTATTTGTGGAGTGCAGCAAACGTGCCATCATCTTCAACTCAACAGTAGATCTAGCCAGTCTTCACTACTTTCGGAAATTCAGGGTGAGCTAATGCGTCTAGCTTCGACTGGATCTTCTTCTTCAAGTCTTGATGCCTTGAACTTCCGGTATGGACTAGCTTTTATTTGTTTTAGCTTCTTAGACGTTTTTAGTTTAGTAATTTGAGGATAGATGTTCTTGTGATGATGACTTCCAGATTTTGGGGATGATAATAATAGTTTTGAATTGTTTTATTAATGAGTTTAAGTCTTCCGCATTATTTTCTGTTGTTATGCATTGAAAACGTTAAGGTTTATATGGGTTGGTTCGCTCACATAGGAGGGTAAATGTGGGTGCCAGTCGCGGCCCGGTTATGGGTCGTGACAAACTTGGTATCAGAGCATTAGGTTCGTTGGTCTCATCACACAAGAACAGGTCTAGTAGAGTCTTAAGGAACGGTAGGGGGACGCCTTTACTTTTCTTTGAGAGACTATAAGACTTTAGGAAAATTCCATTCTTTCATTCTTTCTTTCGTGCTACTACTTGAATCCAATTGGTATCTAGGTGATACAAATTGGTATCTGACCATCTTCACTCTATTTCGCAGATGGTTAGAACCAGAGCAACGACCGCGCCAACACCAACACCGTCAAGACAAGAAACATCTGAACCAGCCACTGGGGCTGTGGCTCGAGGAAGAGCAGCGGCAAGAGGCCGTGGTAGAGGTCGTGGGAGGACGTCCTCTAGAGGAAGAGGACGAGCACCTAGCCCATCTGATACTAGGGCGGTGACTCCTCCACCGACTGAAGAGGTGGTAAGAGAAGGGGAGGATGGGGAGAATGAACAAGAGCAGAATGAGGAATTGCCACCCCAACCTACCCCAGAGATGATCAATCAGGTTCTCGCTTATCTTAGCGAGTTATCTGATCACGGTCACGCACCTCCGTGGTTTACGCACCAACACCTCCGGTTCCAGAGGTACGACATGCGGCTACTATGGCTCTCGCATGGATGCCTCATTAGAGATAGGCACATTTCCACGCCTGACCATCGGACCGATAATGACAAGCGATCAGACGAACTTTTCAAGAAGTTCTTGAAATTGAAACCTCCAGTCTTCAAGGGTGCGTAATCAAGATGCTTATGATTTTCTGGTTGATTGTCATGAGCTACTACACAAGATGGGGATAGTAGAACGGTTTGGCGTTGAGTTCGTAAGCTATCAGTTTCAAGGGAACGCCAAAATGTGGTGGCGATCACATGTCGAGTGTCAACCGACAGAGGCCACACCCATGACTTGGGCATCCTTCTCTACCCTGTTTATGGAGAAGTATATCCCAAGGACTTTGAGAGATAGAAAAAGGGATGAGTTCTTGAGTCTCGAGCAAGGTAGGATGACGGTTAACGCATATGAGGCTAAGTTTCGTGCTTTATCAAGGTATGCCACCCAACTTTATTTCAGTCCACAAGAACGGATTCGCCGTTTTGTGAAGGGGTTGAGGTCGGAATTGCGGATTTCGGCCTTACAGATAGCGGCTACGGCAAAATCCTTCCAAGAGGTGGTAGACTTTGTGATAGAGGTGGAAGGAGTGAAGCCAGACGACTTCACCACGACATCAACATCAAAGAGGTTCTGAAAGGGAGGTGAGTTCAATGGTTCGTATACTAGAGGACAGAGTTCTGGAGGTTACTCAGTTCGACCCATTCAGTCTTCACTACAGACTGTAGTTGGGGGTCCACCTCAGACCGGTCAACACTTCTCTGAGAGACCGATGCGTGAATCCAGAGAATGTTACGGATGTGGGGAGATTGGACACATTAAGAGGTATTGTCCAAACCAGAGTTACAGAACCCCACTAGCTAGAGGTAGGGGTGGTCATGGTAGAGGCCGTATTTCTGGAGGACGTGGTGGTCGAGGTAATGGTGGTCACCAAAACGGCCGAGGAGATGGGCAAAATGGAGCTACTACTACGCAACATGGTAGGGGCAACGGACAGACAAATAATGGGGCCCATTGTTACGCTTTTCCTAGGAGATCTGAAACGGAGGCATCAGATGTTGTCATCACAGGTAACCTTTTGATTTGTGATTGTATGGCTTCCGTATTGTTTGATCCTGGATCCACATTTTCTTATGTATCTTAATCATTTGCTAATGGTCTAAATCTACATTGTGAATTACTTGATATGCCTATTCGTGTTTCTACTCCGGTGGGTGAGTCTGTGGTAGTTGAAAAAGTGTATAGGTCTTGTTTGGTGAATTTTGTGGGGAGCAACACTTATGTAGATTTGGTTATTTTAGAAATGGGTAATTTTGATGTAATTCTGGGTATGACTTGGCTTTCTCCGCAATTTGCGATCTTGGATTGTAATGCTAAAACTGTGACGTTAGCCAAGCCTGGGGCAGATCCATTAGTGTGGGAGGGAGACTACACTTCCAATCCGGTTCGTATCGTGTCCTTTCTTTGTGCTCAGAAGATGGTTAGTAAGGGTTGCTTAGCTTTCTTGGCACATCTTAGGGATGACACTACCCAAGTACCCTCAGTTGAATCGGTTTCGGTAGTTCGAGAATTTTTGGATGTGTTCCCTGCAGATCTTCCTGGTATGCCACCGGATAGGGATATTAACTTCTGTATTGATCTTGAAGCGGGTACTCGCCCTATTTCTATACCCCCTTATAGAATGGCTCCCGCGGAGTTAAGAGAGTTAAAGGCACAACTTCAAGAGTTGTTGAGCAAAGGCTTCATTAGGCCAAGTGCATCTCCTTGGGGTGCTCCGGTGTTGTTTGTGAAGAAGAAGGATGGGAGTTTTCGGATGTGCATAGACTACCGGCAGTTGAACAAGGTAACGATTAAGAACAAGTATCCTCTTCCTCGCATTGATGACTTGTTCGATCAACTACAAGGTGCTTGTGTCTTCTCGAAGATCGACTTGAGATCCGGTTATCATCAATTGAAAATACGGGCGACGGACGTGCCAAAGACTGCTTTTCGAACTAGGTATGGGCATTATGAATTTGTGGTGATGTCCTTTGGTCTTACGAATGCCCCTGTTGCGTTCATGAGCTTGATGAATGGGATTTTTAAGCCATATTTAGACCTCTTCGTGATCGTATTTATTGATGATATATTGGTATACTCAAAGAGCAAGAAGGAACATGAGGAGCATTTGAGAATGGTGTTAGAGTTGTTGAGGAAGAAAAAGCTTTATGCGAAATTCTCCAAGTGTGAGTTTTGGCTAGATGCAGTGTCCTTTTTGGGGCACGTAGTTTCTAAGGATAGAGTGATGGTAGATCCATCTAAGATTGAGACAGTGAAGAATTGGGTGAGACCCACTAATGTGTCAGAAATAAGAAGTTTTGTGGGGTTAGCTAGTTACTACCGCCGATTCGTCAAGGGATTCTCTTCTATTGCTTCTCAATTGACGAACTTGACTAAGAAGAATGTTCCCTTTGTATGGTCAGATGAATGTGAGGAAAGCTTTCAGAAGCTTAAGACTTTGTTGACTACCGCACCAATTCTTACCTTGCCAGTAGAGGGTAAAAACTTCATTGTTTATTGTGATGCATCCTATTCTGGGTTGGGTGCAGTGCTAATGCAAGAGAAGAGTGTAATTGCTTATGCTTCAAGGCAATTAAAAGTGCATGAACGTAACTATCCAACTCATGACTTGGAATTGGCCGCGGTAGTGTTTGCATTAAAGCAATGGAGACACTATTTATATGGGGTTAAGTGTGAGGTCTATACAGATCATCGTAGTCTACAGTATGTCTTTACTCAGAAAGATTTGAATTTGAGACAGAGGAGATGGATGGAACTACTGAAGGACTACGACATCACTATTTTGTATCATCCGGGGAAGGCGAATGTTGTGGCAGATGCTTTAAGTAGAAAGGCGGGAAGCATGGGAAGTCTAGCTCACTTGCAAGTTTCTAGACGTCCATTGGCTAGAGAGGTTCAGACTCTGGCTAACGACTTGATGAGGATAGAAGTAAATGAGAAGTGAGGATTGTTGGCTAGTGTGGAGTCAAGACCTTCTTTTCTTGACAAGATTAAGGGAAAACAGTTTGATGATGAGAAACTAAGGCGAATCCAAGATAAAGTATTGCGAGGAGAGGCTAAGGAAGCACAAATCGATGAGGAAGGTGTTTTGAGAATCAAGGGAAGGGTATGTGTACCCCGCGTCGATGATTTGATCAACACTATTCTGACAGAGGCTCATAGTTCAAGGTATTCTATACATCCGGGTGCAACCAAGATGTATCGCGACCTAAAGCAACACTTTTGGTGGAGTAGAATGAAGCGTGATATTGTTGACTTTATTGCCAAATGTCCAAACTGTCAACAAGTAAAGTATGAGCACCAGAGGCCCGGAGGAACGCTTCAGAGAATGCCCATTCCTGAATGGAAGTGGGAGAGAATCGCAATGGACTTTGTGGTTGGTATTCCAAAGACAATGGGTAAGGATGACTCCATTTGGGTGATTGTTGATAGGTTAACTAAGTCTGCTCATTTTATTCCGGTCAAGGTAACTTACAATGCAGAGAAGTTAGCAAAAATCTACATCTCAGAAATCGTTCGACTGCATGGAGTTCCGCTATCCATCATATCAGATAGAGGTACGCAGTTTACTTCTAAGTTTTGGAAAACATTGCATGCTGAGTTGGGTACTAGGTTGGATCTTAGTACCGCGTTCCATCCTCGGACCGATGGTCATCTGAGCGAAACGATTCAAGTGTTGGAGGATATGCAGCGCATGCGTGATAGAGTTTGGTGGCCATTGGGATAGCTTCTAACCTTTGGCAGAGTTTTCGTACAATAATAGCTATCACTCCAGTATTGATATGGCTCCATTTGAAGCATTGTATGGGAGGAGGTGTAGATCTCCCATTGGTTGGTTTGATGCATTCGAGGTTAGACCTTGGGGTACTGACCTCTTGAGGGATTCGTTAGATAAGGTGAAGGGCATTCAAGAAAAGCTTCTAGCGGCGCAAAGTAGACAAAAGGAGTATGCAGATCGAAAGGTTAGAGACTTGGAGTTCATGGAGGGTGAACAAGTCTTGTTGAAGGTTTCACCCATGAAAGGGGTGATGCGGTTTGGCAAAAGAGGTAAGCTAAGTCCAAGGTATATTGGACCATTTGAAGTACTAAAGCGAGTAGGGGAGGTGGCTTATGAATTAGCCTTACCTCCAGGGCTGTCCGGAGTGCATCCGGTGTTTCATGTGTCCATGTTGAAAAGATACCATGGAGATGGAAACTATATCATCCGTTGGGATTCAGTTTTGCTTGATGAGAATTTGACTTATGAGGAGGAACCGGTTGCTATATTAGATAGAGAGGTTCGCAAGTTGAGGTCGAGAGAAATTGCATCCATCAAAGTTCAATGGAAGAATCGACCGGTTGAAGAGGCTACTTGGGAGAAGGAGGCAGATATGCAAGAAAAATACCCACATCTGTTTACAGATTCAGGTACTTCCTTCCGCCCTTGTTTTTCTTCTTTTGATCATTCGGGGACGAACGATGGGTAAATTGGTATCTATTGTAACGACTTGTCTAGTCGTTTTAAGCAGCAGATTCATTTCTGGAAAAACTGGCCAAGATTACGGACACCACGACGGACCGTCATAGGCACGACGGTCCATCACAGATGTCTCATTTCAATATACTTGGGAATTCTGAAATTGGATACTGAAAATCGACTCTCTGAACTTCGTAACGGACTTACAGGACGTACCGTCACAGGTGTGACGGACCGTCACAGTGTCCTTGGTGAAAATAAAGTCCTGGCCCTCACGACGACCTTCGTGACGGACCGTCGCAGTCACGACGGCCCGTCACAGGTTGCACAATCCCAGTCAGAATCGGATTTCTTTCCACGTTTTAAGGGACGTTTTGGACTATTCTTTCCTTAATTATAAAGTTTGAGGGTTAATATTAATAAATCTAATTACTTGGGGGTTAAAATAGGTAACCTTAAGTTAATTAGTGGGTCATTATTACCATCTTTCATTCTTAATTATATGTTAATTAGGGTAAAAGAAAGAGGGTTGGAATAAGAAAAAGAGAAAAGAAAAGAGAGAGATAGATTGATCGATTGAGAGAGAGAGAGTCGAACGAGGAAGAAGAATATCAAAGCTTGGGAAATTGCTTGTTGATTCCAATTCTTCGGTGGAGGTAGGTTATGGTTTCTTTTACAATATTCGTAGTGAACTCTCAATAGTGAATGATATGTATTGATAGTATTGTAAACTCTGCTATGTGTTTAATTGTATGCTTGCATGATTGTGATTATGAAATTGTGATAAACTAAGCA
The DNA here is from genome assembly GCA_027789145.1 of Solanum arcanum. Lineage (NCBI taxonomy): Eukaryota > Viridiplantae > Streptophyta > Magnoliopsida > Solanales > Solanaceae > Solanum > Solanum arcanum. The sequence continues at coordinate 23,604,835 of CM050933.1, forward strand.
TGATGAAGTTATTGAATCCAAATCTTGAAAGAAAACCCTAATTCACTTGTTATTGATGATGCCTTAGTGTAAAAGAAGGCTTGATGAATTAGGGGATCGGGTGCCACGTTCCGGTACCAGGATAGAATGAGGATCGGAGTGTCATGTTCCGACACCAGGATAGTATATGGATCGGGTGCCACGTTCCGATACCAGGATAGAATGAGGATCGGAGTGTCACGTTCCGACACCAGGATAGTATATGGATCGGGTGCCACGTTCCGGTACCAGGATAGAATGAGGATCGGAGTGTCACGTTTCGACACCAGGATAGTATATGGATCGGGTGCCACGTTCCGGTACCAGGATAGAATGAGGATCGGAGTGTCACGTTCCGACACCAGGATAGAATATGGAGCGGAGTGTCACGTACCGACACAAGAGGAAGAAAGATAATGAATCTTGAAAGATGTAAATATACTCAATCTAATGAATCCAATTCCCAAATGAGTATGATATTGAGGCTTGAGTCCTCATGTGTGAACTTAACGGTAAATGTCAATGATATAGTACTTCTTGTTGCTACATGTTAAGCATCATAGTTGGTTTTATGATATTACTTGATATATATTATCTTCTATTTTGAGTTGGCCGATGATATCTACTCAGTACTTGTGGTTGTACTGACCCCCTACTTTTATGTTTTCTCTTTGTTATTTGTGGAGTGCAGCAAACGTGCCATCATCTTCAACTCAACAGTAGATCTAGCCAGTCTTCACTACTTTCGGAAATTCAGGGTGAGCTAATGCGTCTAGCTTGGACTGGATCTTCTTCTTCAAGTCTTGATGCCTTGAACTTCCGGCATGGACTAGCTTTTATTTGTTTTAGCTTCTTAGAAGTTTTTAGTTTAGTAATTTGAGGATAGATGTTCTTGTGATGATGACTTCCAGATTTTGGGGATGATAATAATAGTTTTGAATTGTTTTATTAATGAGTTTAAGTCTTCCGCATTATTTTTTGTTGTTATACATTGAAAACGTTAAGGTTTATATGGGTTGGTTCGCTCACATAGGAGGGTAAATGTGGGTGCCAGTCGCGGCCCGGTTTTGGGTCGTGACATCTATCTTTTGTTTCGTCCAATTCAGCTCCCACTATGGACAATTCTTAACATGATGATCATTTTTTTCACACTTGTAGCAACCATTTAGAGATTTATCATTTACCCACTTCTTCTTATTGGTTTCCTTCTTTTAATTTCCCTTCTCGTTCTTGAATACGTCTTAATGTCTTTTTCTAGAAGTGCTATTTGATTCTCATCATACTCAGTATGTTGTCCATCCGACACATTCAACGCGAATGTTTTATAATTAAGCATTTTCTCCTTTTTAGATCATCCATGTTCATCTCATAAGTTCTATATTCCCCACAAGTTTATCAAATGTCATTATAGAGATGTGTTTAGCTTCTCTTATAGCAGTAACTTTTACATCCCGTTTGTTCTTTGGAAGGATCCTTAGCACCTTGTAAAGATGTTCTTCACTCGTAAAAACATTTCCTAATGATGACAATTCATTTATTAACTTAGTGAGTCTAGTAATTATTTATTGTAGAGACATACTATCCTTTATTTTGAAAGTTTCATATTCAGTAAATAGCATAACTACTTTGAATTTTCTCACATGATTGGCTTCCTCATAAGCATTAATCAGTGCATTCTAGATTTTTTTGATAGCAGTAAAGTTTGAAATTCGGTTGTACTCATATGGTCCAAGACCACAAACAAGAATGTTTTTGGTCTTAAAATTTTTCTAGAGGGATGATAGATAAATCATTGCAGTGAAGTAAACTCTTACTTTTGGTACTTGAACTACATCAACAGTCTTCTTAGGTATGATAAGTCCAATTGTTATCCTATCCCATAACATGTAGTCTTCCGCTTGAATTGAAATCTTCCATGCGTGTTTTCCATCATCCAAAGTGAGACCCATTGAACATTGGGGGTATGACAGTTGATTGCCCTTCACTGTGACAAATAGGTGGTGGAGAATTCAACTTGATCTTTTTTCGTAGGTGTTTACCTGTAAAAGATAACTTTGCTCTCATACCAATTGAAATTCTACACAATGTCAATTATCTTATTTTTATCTTAACTTACGTAAGTGAACCAACATGCCTAATAAGCTTCAGAGAAGTTATAAAGGCAATAAACTAAGAACACAGTATTTTACGTGGAAACACCAGGCTCAAAAGGTTTAAAAATCATGACATGCTCCTCAATAGGATTAACCCCAACTTACCTAAATGACTACGCGCCACAATAAGAAAAAGAGATCAAAAGAAGTTATCTAAACTAAAGATCACCTACTTAATCTCAATTCAACCACACACCTCCAAGGTATGTGTTCCCAGTGTCTTCGAGTTGCACTCAACTTGAAGACTAAGATCTTAAATTCAGTTTAAAAATGACTGATCTAGAAATAATAAAAGTCACAAATACTAAGAAATCTTTGTAGATTTTTTTTCTTCTATATTCTTTGATTAGCAGCACATCAAAAATCAATCTCTCAATTGTTTTGCTATGTAATTGCCTGATTATTCTTGATGACTCTTCTTCTATTTATGTTCTTGCTTCCTGAAGTCTTCTACTCACTCAGTAACTACTCATTCTCTTAAACACTTGATTCCATTTAGATTTCTTCTTGCAATGAAAGACTTCCATAAAATAAAAGTCCTTCTTGAAACAGTTTCTCTTCAGATGACTTTGCCAACATGTTCCATGTATTTCGTCATTTATCAAAACAACGCATATCCCAACAATAACCAAAGAAGGTTTAGATAACTCCGTACACCTCACACTCAACACTTTCATGTTTGGAAGAAGTGAGACCAGTGAAGATGCAAGCAATATATCGCAGGGAATCATAATCTTGAGCTCGGAAATTTTCTTCCAACTCCTACCAATTTTCTCAATAACATATGTAGGTTCTTCTAAACTACGCATCGTCAGTGATTCAAGATATTTCCACTCATAAAAAGCACTACATATCGCTTGCTTTTCTAGTTTTTCACAAGCAAACATAACAAGGTATTTAAATGTGGACACCTGAAAAGAGGAGATTCAAAAAGCTATTTATTGATTTAAGGTACAATACTATAGAAAGATTAAAAATTATAAGGGAAATACCTCTTGGCAGCACAATTCAACTGATTGTTGTCAACATACAAATTGTAATGGAATATCAATGTCAGTATGTTTCCACGACTAAGGTTCAAACAAATATTTAGGATGTGGGTCAATTTTTCACGGGATGGAGTGTCGACATATATATACGGAGGTGTTGAAACTCTAATTGAAATTTACTGCACTAGCGTTTCCAAGCAGGACAAACTTGAGGAATTACAGATTAATTCGAAAAGGTCAAAGGACTGAAATATCTTGACCAGCATATCAATATGAAGTTCCTCCCATCTCCTTACAGGAAAATTTCATTCTTCCATAACAACAACTTCAATTTTTTCTTGTTTTTGAAATGACATTGTAAAAGCTTCAATCTCCTAAGTTCTTGTAGAACTAAGAAAGGTTATTACTTCTCTAGATTCAAGAATAATAAAAATTTAAGCCTGGCAATATAAAGAAATTTAGAAGAGAGTAAAAGTACATTCCAGGAGTATTGTGATGTCCAAAAGCGAAGAAACAAAGAAAATATAACCTTCAACTAAGTTTTCGATGGCTTATATGATGGAAGTATCACATTTTTTAATGTTATAGATAATTATGCTAAAAAAGGCAAGTACCTCTTAGATGGCCATGGAAGTTTGTATGGAAGATCAATCTACCTATGAAGATAAATGGAACTGTACAGTTATTTTTTTTACATATTTTACAAAGTCATAGTAGGAAACATTGATCATAAGTAAGTTTTTATGTATAAAAAAAAAAAAAAAAAAAAAAAAAAAAAACCTTGTTTGTATATTATTGATCCCTAAAATTTTCCACCTGTCATGTCTATAACATAATTTATTTTTCAATGTATGACTAATTAGTGATTCTTAGTAAATAAAGGTACGTGCATTAATTTTTCAATATAAAAAAGAGAATCGTCATATTTCAATTTAAATTTGATTAATCATTTCATTGTATGGTAAAATCTCTATAAATTAATGTAGGTGAGATCATGAAATTTTATTATTTTGTAATGGTATTATTTAATTAATAAATTAATATTTATTAATTTAAAGAATGATTTGAGATTTAATGAAAGTAATGTGATTATATCAAAATCATTGTATATTTCTAATTTATGTATCTTATTTATTGATTTCAAATTAAAAAATATTTTGCATAATGTACAACGAATACATCAGAATCATTTTATCTTACTAACTAGGTAAATTGCTCGCGCTTCTCGCGGTATTGAACTTTATCGATAATCTACTTCTGAACATATGATAATACATGTGTTTTTGAGAAGGTACAACCCTACAATAAATTGTCAAGAATATTTTATCCAAAGATAAAAATATTTTTTAATCATAAAACGAAAAAAGAATTGATTCTTAGTGTTTACAAATATTGTTGTTAGCTCTTCATTTCACTGTATTTGTTATCACCAAAGTCTTTACAAAAGATATGTAACTGTTTTGCTGTCTATATTTGTATTTTGAAAAAGTTGTAAAAATATTATATTCATCAATTGCGAGTGTTTTTCTCCTACTCAAGGCGTTATATACAAAATCTGAATATTAACATCTTACATAATTAGTTGTGTATTTGATAAGTTAATTAAAATATAAAAACACATCTCTTATATGTTGCTCGAATAATTTTGATTAAATGATGTCTTCGAAGGTCTCTTATTCAAAATTATACACATTCGATGATACTACTTTGATAGCCAACATACATATTTTATTGTTTATGTTTTAATCAATATGGTTAAAACTTTATTACTTTTGAGACTTTTAATCTAATGTTTGCAAGGTAATTATATCTTTAATATTTCATTATTGTAGATTCATCCTACTTTGAGGGTATTTTATTATCTCCAACCTAACATTTGAATCTCAAACATTTGATTAAGGTTGAGTACAATATTTACCATCCCTCTACATTATTTTTGTAATGTCACTAATCGATTGGATACCTTGATAAGATAGAAAGTTAAATAAATAAAATTTCAAGGTAAAGTCGAACCACCCTAACATGGAACACTTAAAGTCCTTTGTTGTACATCTCATAGATCTTTTAGCCACTGAAAACTCTAGAAAGATTAAAGTCATTTGATTTACAAGTTTAAGAATTCTAATCTACATGACATCACTAGTCTAATGATTACATCAAAAATTTTATTAACATATATTTACTTCAACATGTTATCAAAAGCATAAACATAAACAACAAAGTCTAAAACATGTATAAAAGTAAAAAAAGATAATAATAAAATAAGCATAAATCAGTGACTATAAAAAAAATATCATAATCTTTAATAAGAAAATGAACATAAAGGAAAAATCGAGTCAACTGAATGCACATTTTTCCCTTAAGGAAATTAGTCCATTCTACTACCTGAAGTTTAAAGGAATAGATCCTCTCATGATAGATTGTTTCTATTCACAAGTGTGTTAATACAAAAAGCAAAGTACATGAATATATAATTATGCAGAAGAAGAACTTCATTATTTTTGTTGTTTTAAAATTAGAGAAAATCCCTCTATTTATTGACAACAATGTCACAATTTTTCATAAATATCACATTTTTTCATAAAAGTTGCAACTCTTCATAAAAATCACAACACTTCATTAAAGTTGGAAATCTTCATAAAAGTCGAAACTCTTCGTAAAAGTCCAACTTTTTGAAAAAGTCACAATTTTTTTGTAAAAGTCAAACTTTTCACAAATACTCACAACATTTTTGTAAAAGTCGAACTTTTCACAAAAAGTCACAACCTTTTGTAAAAGTCATAAATTTTCATAAAATTCACAACTTTTTATGAAAGGAAAGACTAATTTTGGAAATAAATAAGTTAAAAGATTCCTAGTTTGTGGTTGCGCCACATAGGCGGGCCTAAAAGTTCTCTTTTATATAAATATATGATCTCAACCTTGTGATGTTGGATAATAAGAGCACTAAAGATATATTATTGTAATATATTTTATCATAGGATATTATAAGGATATGAAGTGGGACAAATTGATCCAACAAAGATTAATTTTTTGGATTCTATCAATTTTCCAATCGTTACTTGGACAACAAATGTTCAACAATAGATAATTGCAAATTATTTTCGAGAGTGTAAAATTCGTTCGGGGAATGCAATATGATAGAATTTGAATGAACCCACTTGTGAACACGTCATTCATGAAATTAAGTTTCACGCCCCGAGCTACCCCCGAGACGCAGACACGGAACCTAGGACCACAAGTGATCCCGAAATGACCTTGATGGCATGATCATGAGCATACTAAAGATAATAAATTGATGCGGAAGCTAAATCATAATTAAATATGAAGAGATGGGAAATACCCATATTCTATAAATGAGATATTTCAAGACAATGAGTTTAATACAAAGGAAATATTAACTCAATACTTAGCTGAATCTAACTATGTCTGAAATAAGCCTTTACACCGGATAAGAAATATTGGGACAAGCCCAGCTAAATCTAACAAAAACTGAAACTAAATGACTAAAAGAAAACTGAAATGAACTCAATACTATTGTCCTCGGAGAATGAGGACTCACCACTAAATCTGCTGAATTGGAGATCAGAAAATCGATCTATGCGTGATCTGGATGCTGAGAATCTGAACCTACATCACGAGAAGACGTAGCGCACGTATGCGTCATTACTTGAAAGTTACTGAGCATGTAGGATAGAGTAAAGCTTAAACAAAAGATAACTGAACAAGCATAAAAGTAAGTATAATAATCTGAACATGATATACTGAATTTCTGAGATAACTGAATGCAATAACCAATTTATAACATGCTGAAACTGCATACTGAATATACTGATAAATGCTCAATGCAGAGAGTTTGATGATCTGTGGGAGCTACTAATAACTGATAATAAAACCACATGAGCTAAATGTGGAGTCCGATGTATATGCCCCATCGAGAGGGCCCAATATACTCCTACCAAAGGTATAAAGGCATGCTGGCGTGATTAGTAAATTGATTGCCCATTGAGGGGTCTTACAACCTACTTGGCTAGTAGTTTTGGGACTATTGGGTACGCTAAACCCTAGTCCAACTCGGTATTATGTTACTCCCATGAATTATGTAAATTTACTGATTATGTCTAAGTTTCTATAAATACTGGAAAGCTCGAAACTGAACATTCAAACTGAGAATGCAATAATTAATCTGTTAATTATGCATTTATAACTGAGGCATGTATATCTGAAGTGTCTGAAATATCTGACCTAGCATGTGTAATTCAACAACTAAAGAATTACAAAGCAAGGGTTTTGTAATTCATGTAATAATCTGAATAATAACATGATAATCTGATTTGGAACATGTATTTAATAGGTTCATGAAGTTCTATAAAAGTTCTAGAAACCTTAGGCTTAAATCATGATAATAAGATTGAGAATCTTACTAAAAACTAGGGACCCAATGGGTGAAAGGAAACCACAAGTGAAATCCCACATACCTGGTGATGAAATCCACGGAAAAATACTTAAGTTTTGGGGCTGGAACTGCTGGAACTTGTTGCATTCTTGAACTAGATTTTTTGAGTTTTTTCTCCTTTATTGCTTCTAAGTTATAAGTTTTGATTTAATGATTTGACTTAGATATGTTTTAGTTATGTTTTTAGTCTTAAACTGACTAAAATATGATGCTTTATGGTCAAAATGACGTATCTTAAGGTTTAAACGATGTGGGAAAGGTTGAAAAGACCCTTGGTAAAGTTGTTGTCAGACCAAACAACGACCAAGACTGATGGTCCGTCGTCTGACCAACGGGGTCTGTCAACTGGGCCTGTTCGACAGACCTTTGCTAAAATGGGAATGACTTTTTACTAAGACGTCTGATTTTAGCAAGGTTGGCAGCTATGAAAAGATAATTCAATTATGTATCTGTGGGTAAGTCATGGGACACCTAACTCATTTTGTATTAAGAGTTATGACCATTTGATGTTGACCCAACTACATTTTCCCTTAATTTTCTGCAAATGTTCCACCTGCGGACCGTGCTGGTAATCCGTAGCTCTTGTCAGAGTGCAGGTGAATGGGGGTCTAGATCGATGGTCATAGACTACGAACCGTCGTCTAACCTATGGACCGTAGGTCCGTCCGTCAATTAAGACTTAGTCAATTATTTTCCAGCTGAGTTTTTGGGAGTCTCTGATCTCATAGACGGTTGTGCAGGACGTACTGCAGGTCAGAATACGGTTCGTCGATGGTCTCGTCTGTTGCACCTGCAGATATTCAGAAAAACTAATTTTTTTTGTTTGTTTTTATCTATGAGGTGTTACATTAACGTCATGATTAAAGATCTAGGTTATCACAATAAAATGTATGCCAATAACCTATTGGATTATCCGGGTGAAAGTGATACATATTCAGAGGTCTAGAGTTTAAAATTTTTTTTAGATATCATCGAAAAAAACAATGTTTATCATGAAGTTGAAGATGATACTATATCTTTAAACCAATTACGCGTAAGCAATAACTTATCACATCTAGATATCTTTACAATTTTATGGTGCACTTCGAAAAGACAAAACGGGAGCTCTTTGGTACAATAAGAAAAGTTAGAGATAAACTTCAACTACATTAAAATTTTAAGAAAAAATAGAACGCAATAAAATAATAATACACTAAATTTTCTTAGATATGTTTGATCTTTTAAAGAATTATTAATTTATGATATTAATGAGACCATATATTTATATAGGGTTCTTCTGAAAATATATTAACTTATCGAAATTGATGATTTTTTTAATTGGCTCAAGTCGGGATTGGAGAAAAATATTATTTTAGAAACATTATTAATTTATCAAGTATTAATTTATAAAGATTTTACTGTAGATGGTACTTTTTTGATAAATTTTAAGACTTTTGTTGATAAAATTAAAAAAATATATATGTATGTATATATATATAAACTCTTTTGGGCCTAACATCTAAATCTATTCAAACATAACAAAATAATCTAACATACACAGCCCAATTCACAGCCCACTTTAGATCCAACCCTAAAACTTATCACTATTTATCCAAGTCTTTTTTTTAACGAATATAGCATAGGCTAGATAAAATTTCACATTTCTTATTTGTCATGTGTGTTTTGTAAATGATTTATATTTTAAAAAAATATATATTTTGTGGCTTCTCCTTCCCAATATCTCCTTATCGGTGATACTATTAGAAATGGACTTTTAAAATTTCATTGATCATAATCTGTGGCAGAGCCAATAATTTTATCAAGGGTGTTCATACTTTTATGACTGGGGTGGCTTAAATTTTTAACTAGTTTTTTTTAAAATAATAATATTTTTTTAATTTTAAAAGAAAAAAGTCAAACACTAAATGATGTCCTTGGCTTGTTTTGATTAATAAAAAGATTATTTTTTTCACTAACAATAATCTTTCTTTTTCAACTTAATATAACGAATTGAGATGGAGGAGGCATGACTGGAACGACTTTTAATACGTGTCACTATGATTTAGAGAACATAATAGTCCTTATCCATTATTATAACATAAATGATCTTATACTTAATTGGTTCAAGTGTTGCAAATGAAGATTGAGTATTATTTAATTATGACTTCCAACAATTTTGGTTTTCATTATTATTTAAATAAGAGGCAACATTAACTCTCTCGAATTTCAGCTTCACAAAGTTATGTTGCTTCCTTTTTAAAAGTATATCAAAATCTTTGGGATCCTATAATTCAGTATAACCCAATATTCTGTTTAATGCTTAGTTCATCCATGTTGTACCAGACAAGAACAATTTTGTTCCCTAGTTCTAAAGAACACATTAGGTTGGCATGTTTAAGACATGAATATTTTTGTTATTGGAAACACTAGCAGTTAACTACATATAAGTGCAATTCATAGTAACAGAAAAAATCATTTCGCTAATTCCAACCAAAATATCTAATATTTAGAAGTTATATAAAATAAAAAAATCACTTTAATTGTGCTTGTTCCATCCCAATCCTTCTCTACAAGTACGAAAAAAATATATTATAGTTACAGCCAAAAGATGGAATTTTTTTACACTTCTATGAATATGTATCTTTGTAATTGTGTATCACCATATAGAATAAAAACATATGTATCTTTCGCTATTTGGTTGATTTAATATATATACATATATATATATATATATATATATATATATATATATATATATATATATATATGTATGTATATCTTTGTTTGGACATGTGATATTGATATTAGTGATAAAGTTTTTTGTAAAAAAATCTTCATAGTTCATGCAACAAATTCATTAAGGGTCTGGGTGGAATGAAAAAACTAGAAAAGTTGATGTTGAAGATTATATCTAAGAGCAATATCTTGCAGTGAGAGATCTATTGATATTAATAGATCTCTAATATATATGTTTATTGATTTCAAAATTAAATTATATTCATATAGTGGTACCCGTACATCTCACATGGGATATGAATCAATAATCATGGATATGAAGACCACCAAGTAGATCTGGAGTATTTTGAATACATTTGAAGATTAATGAATGAAGTATGAAGGGTTTATAATAGGCTAAAGTGAAAATGTAAGTAAGAGTATTATTGTAACTAATTTGGGTTCGTTTATCTACTATTATAAATAGTAGTACTAGTATATATTTTAGGGGTTAGTTTTTGAATGAACATATGAAGTTTAGTCTGCTTTGTGAGTTTGGGGAAGCCCTCATACTTGTTCAATTGAATCTTCTTAATTTCTTGAGTAAATTTTCCCTTGTATGAGTTCGATTTTTATTCATCCTAAGAATTTGTTCTAGTAAATATTGAATATCTTTTAGTTGCTAGATCATTCATTTTTTCTTCTAAATCACTCATTCTTTCTTTCTATTTTTAAGTCATATATCTCGCTTGCTTGAGCGTAGTACACTTTATTGTTTTTGCATTTAGAATCACTTCAATTAGTATCTCGCAGTTTTTCTTTATATTTCTAAATAATATATCTTTCTTTCTTTATTGTGGTTCACTTTATCATTCTTACATCGAAAATCACATCATCTCACCAACACAGGTACTAGGTAACAATATCCTTCAAGGCGAAACAAGAGAAATCATCTAGGTGTATGGCAGAAATTGTACTTGCTACTTCATGGTTCTGAACTCATTTATTAACAACCAGATAACTATTTTTATTTTATGCTAAAAAAAACTTGTATTTTTTATGCAAAAGGAACCTTCCTTTAGTGAACACAATATTTGAATTGTCTTTTCATTATGTTCCATGAAAAATATTATTCTTGGTAGGTATTAAGTGAATTTAGGTGACCTAGAATATCTGAATTTCTTTATATCTTTCTAATCAATTATTAGGTTAATGTAGTGGTGAAAAACTGGAAGTATAACTTATACATATTACCTACACATCCATTCTTCCTCACCCTGATCCAAAATACAAAGAGAATTGGCCTTAACTAGCTTGAAATTGACATGTAATGGTTGTTTATATGAATAATTTTTTAACATATTCTTTTATCATAACTTTCACATAATGCCTAATAATGTTAATAAATAATATTAATATTTTATACTAGTATGATCAATATATTGCTTGCTTCAACATTTCACTTAATCTTTGTTCAGTTTGATATTGGATTACTTAGTATTGTGTGTTGCAATATGATTAGGAGTGTGAAGGAGTTAATATTGTTCACATGCCTAATGTAAAGTATCACTTGGCTTGCACCACAATGATCCATCGCTTATATAAAAATACAGGACATAAATTTTTTTTATCTTCAATAATCTTTTTTTTTTCATATTAAAGTATTTAGGTGACCTGTCAAATATTGAGACATCGAATACTAAAATTTATTGATTTTAAAGGAGTATGATTTGCGTACATTGACAGTAAAGATATAATTATTATACATTTTTATTATATATTTACACAAATTTATAGGGAGGTGAGGTAGATTCTCCCATGTTTAAAAAAAGAAAAATTAAAAAATAGTCTTAGAGCAAAAAATATTATCACTGCCTTAATTAACATCCTCTTTAGATGTTGAAGTGGATTTGATTGTTCAAATTAGACAGAAGAGAAAATTGATTAAATTTATAAAAAGAATAAATTTATTAGGTCAAAGTCTTCAAATGGTAAATATTTATAAAATTGATGGTGAATCTAATGGTTCAAAACGAAATTTCATTAACTCTATGACATAGTCTAGATGTTATAGACAATTGTGAATTAAAAATTATATAGATATTTGTGAATTTATCATTCATAGCAGAGAAATAAATTTATTTTTCTAATATAATTTATCTAATGAAATAGATTGAAGTATTTTCTTTTTACTTGTCTAGCATTGGTCAATCATATTTTCGTAAGTTTTCAACTTCAAATTCATTAATCTTGAGGAAAAGCCTTACTTTGTATGATCATGAATTATTATTTTAAATAATTCATTGATAGGTCTTGCTTTTAGCTTTTCACCATATATGTTCTGTATAATTGAAGTACAAAAGTTGAAACAGAAAGAGAATTTCAATAATAACAAGAAATCTGAAAAAACATGCAAATCTTGAAAGGAACAACAGATTTATAAACTTAACAAACAACAAGCAACAAACTATTCATGGTGTATAATTAATAAATTCTATAATTAAATCTTTACTTGTTCATTTAAATAAGTAAAATGGGATTGATGTAATACAAGTCAATGTAAGATTTAGAATTAATAAATTATGTACCCTGAATAATTGCAAATAACAACAGTAAACACACACACAAAAAAGTGAACTTTTCTATGCATAAACATAAGAAAAAATGTTTATCAAAATTAATAATATTATTATATTTTTAAAATGTGTCAATAGTTTTTGCAAAGCATATTCAAACTATATCACATTTTTATTCTATTGCGATAGTTTGTTACATCACCTCGTCTATTCCTTCTAGGCGATTTTGCTGAAAACTTAAATGCTTGAAGAGTTTTCGCCATATACACTTATATATTATTGTATAATAATGTATGTCAACTATAATTTACATAAAATAAGCATGACATACAAAAATATACATTTATAAACACAACATATATCAAACATATATATTACATAACATTTAATAAGAAGCATACTTGTATATCTTTGTGTGTGTATATATATATATATATATCCAATATGTTTTGTGTATGTAAATATATATTTTCATCTCTGATGCGGATGTAAAGTAGAGTTGACATATAATAATATATAAGTGTACATGGAGGAAACTCTTTCGTCATCTAAGTTGTCAACAAAATTGTACCAATAGCCGAGGTAATGTGACGTACTATCATAATAGAATAAAGATGTGTTATATTTTGAACATGTTTTGCAAAAATTATCAGATATCTTTTAAAATATAATAATATTATTAATTATGATTAATACAATTTTATTTCTGTTAAATCATAAAAAAGTTCACTTTTCTTGTTGTTGTTTTTATTACTGAGGCATTCAACATTGTTTTTAGGTGTCTAACAAGGCCACCACCTTATATATGTAAAAATGAAAAATAGCGTCAACTGATAAACTATGTGTGTGTCATAAAGTATTCGTTTGTATTTATTTATTTTTCAGATGATGCATTCAATAATTGTATTGAAAATCAACTAATTCTAAATTTTGTATTTAAGGGAAGCACTCAATAAATTATTTGTTTGTATTTATCTTGTGTATTTAATATTCATATTAGAGTCCAACTAATTTATATTTTTTTACAAATCAACACATTCGAGGGAAGCACTCTATGAAGTATATTGATTGTTTGTCTGATTTTTTTAATATTTACATTGAAGTTCAATTAATTTAGATTTTTCTACCGAACATCACAATCCAAGGAAACACTCTATGAACCCAACTCAATATTCATAGACCTTTTATCTTTGGCTTCGCAATGTCTGCCGGAGCGGCTCAAGCGTATTAGTGGCCTAAAGCAAAAATTAAATAGGGCCTTAAATTTAATTCTTAATATCTTTTATATAAATTATTTATTCTACTTTTAATATGATAATATAACTATCTTATTTTAAATTATTTTTCTTTAGATATAGTACTCCAAATATGTCAAATTTCTTCTAATAATTCCTTCATCATGAAATATTTACATTTTCTACAAATAGTATCCAATATTTGTTAAAAAATAATAACTTATAACCTATTATTATAAAAAAAAAATAAGGCCTCTTAAATTTGGGGCCCTAAGGCACATGTCACGCCCGAGCTACCCCCGTGACGCAGACACGAAACCTAGGACCACAAGTGATCCCAAGCTAACCCTGCTCGCATGATCATAAGCATACTAAAGATAATAAATTGATGTTGAAGCTAAATCATAATTAAATTTGAAAAGATGGGGAATACCCATATTCTATAACAGAAACATTTCAAGAGAATGAGTTTAACACAAAGAAAATATTAACTCAATACTAAGCTGAGTCTAACTATGTCTAAATAAGCCTCTAAATCGGACTAGAAACACTAGGACAAGCCCCAGCTAAATCTAGCAAAAATTGAAATTAAATAACTAAAAGAAAACTAAAATGAACTCATGACTATTATCCTCGGAGAATGAGGACTCACCACTGAAGATGTAGCGCACGTATGCGTCAGTACTTGAAAGGTACTGAGCATGTAGAAGATAGTAACACTAAAATAAAATAAAACTGAACAAGCATAAAAACAAGTATAATAATTTGACATGATAAACTGAATTCTGAGCTAATTGAATGCAATGACCAATCTATAACATGCTGAAATTGAATACTGAATATACTGATAAATGCTCAATGCAGAGAGTCTAACTGATCTGTAGGAGCAACTAATAAATGATAATAAAACTACATGAGCTAAATATGGAGTCCGATATATACACCTCATCGAGAGGATCCAATATACCCTGCCAAAGGTATAAAGTCATGTTGGCGTAATCACTAAATTGATTACCCACAAGGGGACTTACCACGTACTTTCCTAGTAGTTCTGGGACTAATTGGGTACGCTAAACCCTGGTCCAACTCGGTATTATACTAACCCAATGAATGCTGTAAATTTATTCATTATGTATGAGTTTATGTAAATATTGAATAGCTCAAAGCTGAACATGCAAACTGAGAATACAACAATTAATCTGGTAATTAGCATTTATAACTGACATGTATATCTGAAGTGTCTGAAATATCTGACCTAGCATGTGTAATTCAAGAACTAAAGAAATACAAAGTTAGGGTTTTGAAATTCATGTGATAATCTGAGTAATAACATGATAATATGATTTGGAACATCTACTAAACTAAATAACAAAGTTTTAACAAAGATCTAGAAATCCTAGGTTTAATCATGATAAGAGAATCAAGAACTGAATGAAAATTAGGGACCCAATGGGTGAAAGGAACCCACTAGTGAAATTCCACATACCTGGTGATGAAATCCACGGAAAATTACTTATGTTTCAGAGCTGCAACTGCTGGAGATTGTGGCATTCTTTAACTAGGGTTCTTGAGCTTTTTCTCCTCTCTTGCTTCTAATCTTTCAAAGTTTTGATTTAATGATTTGACTTAGATATGTTTTAATTATGTTTCTAGGATTAAACTGACTAAAATATTATGATTTATGGTCAAAAAGACGTATATTAGGATTTAAAAAGAGTGGGAAAGGTCCAAAAGACCCCTGAGAAAGTTGTTGTCGGACCAATCGATGGCCAGGACAGACGGTCCATCGATTGATCCACTCCCCGTCGATTAGTCTGTCGGTTGAGCCTGTTTGATAGGACTTTACTAAAATGGGCATAATTTTTTACTCGGAGGTCTAACTTAGCAAGGTCGGTGGCTATGGAAAGCTTATCAAATTATCTATGGGTAGATCATGGGACATCTAATTCATTTTGTGCTAAGAATTATGACCATTTGAAATTGACCCAACTACATTTCCCCCTTAACTGCCTGCTAGTTTCCAACCTACGGTCATACCTACGGACCGTGGGACCACCTACGGACCGTGCTAGTCATTTGTGGCTCTTGTCAGGGAGTGGATGGAGAGAGTCTCATCGACGGTCATGGACTATGTACCGTAGTCTAACCTTCGGACTGTAAGTCCGTCCGTTGACCAACACTTAACAAATTTTCCCGGGTCGATGGTTACGTCAGTTGCACTTGCAAGTTTTTCTTAAAAACTAATTTTTGGTTTGTTTTGTGTATAGGGTGTTACATCACATTTCTTTTTTTAACACTATCGAGCCACCCCGGAATATCCGAAAAAGCTGCTCTGTTGCTGCTGTAGCTGTTGAGCCAGTATAAGTGTTAAAGAATCGATCTTCTAATGCTTCGGATGGAAAAAGTAAAATTTTGATGATAAAGTTTCAATTTTTATGGGTTTTATTTGAGATTTCATGTTGTGAATTGGAAGTTTGGAGTGGTGATTCTTCATTGAAATAGGTGATAGGGATGCACCAAAATGGAAGAAATTGAGTTCGGAAGAACTTGGAATAAGTACATCAATGATTGCGAAACCTATAAGATTTGGTTTTGAATGTGTTAAAGAAAAATGACAAGTGTTCAAGATGATTATTTGAATGTTTACTTGTTTTCTTTTGGGTTTTTATTGTGTTGTTGTTGATGTAAAAAGTTATTCATTCTTACAAGGTAGAAAAAATGAGATTTTTTTTGAAGTTTTACTTTTTATGAATGTGAAATGAACCACAAATTTTGAAATTAGCATAGATATGTAGGAATTTGTTGTAAATTGAACTTTTAGGTGTGTTTGGTATGAAGGAAAAGGTGGACGATTTATTGGAAAATCTTTCTTCGTATATAAGTTATATTCTCTCTTTTTTTTTATGTTTGGTGAGTAAGTAGAAAATATTGTCCCAAAAGAATTTCTATATAACTTATTAAAAGTTTTAAACACTATGGGGATGGGAGTGAGGTGGGGGGAAATGTCACTTGTTTTCCGTATTTTCATCAAGGGAATCATTTTCCTCATTTTTAAGGAACTTGTTTACCTGGAGAATAACTAAGTCTGAATTCATAGGTCATCCGCAATAAAAGAAGTTTCAAGTATCTTAGAAGAAGTTTCAAGTATCTTGGATCTATAATCCACTGAAATGGGGAAATTGATGATGATGTCATGCATAATTTTGGTGCGGGATGGATGAAATGCAGGCTTGCATACGAAGTCTTGTGTGATAAATTAAAAAGGTGCAACCAAATCTTGAACGTAAGTTCTATGGAATGATGATTAGACCAACGGTGTTGTAAAAGGAAGATTGTTGACCAGTTAAGAATTCTCATGTTTAGAAGATGAAGGTTGTGGAAATGAGGATGCTGAGATGGATGTCGGGGCCTAGCAAGAAAGATATGATTAGGAATAAATATATGAGTGGGAGTGACTCCCATGGTGGACAACATGAGGAAGGTAAGACTGAGATAGTTCAGAAAAGTGATGGGAAGACTTAGAAATGACTTAGTGAGCAGGTGTGACTCATTGGCAATGGTGGGTTGAAGGAGAGGCAGAGGTAGATTAAAAAAGTACTGTAGAGGAGTAATTAGACATGACAATGACGCATCTTTAACTTGTTGAACATATGATATTAGATAGGGGAATTTGGAGGTCACGAATTAGGGTAGATGTCTAGTGGGTAGTTGCACAGTATCGTCTCACTTTCCAATGGCATAGACTGGGTGGTAGTTTGGAGCACCATATTTACTTTCTCTTTCATACCAATAGTATTAACATTATTCTCATAGTTCTTGTTCTTCAATTTTTTTACTATTTGTTGTTCGATGTACTTCGGTACCGAACCATTTAATTGTAGTTACTGACTTCTGAATGTTATGTAATGCCTGCCATACTATCTTCCATGGCTTCTTCACTTCCATATTTTCTTTTTCCCTTACTGCCTTGAATTATTTTTCTTGAGAGAGTTAATTAGAAACATCTCTACCTCCACTAGGTAGGGCTAAGTTTTTTGTACACTCTATCCTCTCCATACTCCACTCGTGGAAATACATTGCATTTGTTATTATTGTTATTGCTTAACTAATGAAAATGTTTTTCTTTGTACTAAACACACCCTTGGTCTTGCTATTTGGAACATGATGTTTCCTATTTCTCCTACTTATGGCCTCACCTTTCCATGTTTTTGTTTTGTTTTTGGTAGGGTTCGAGGTCTACCTTGTCGGGGGTTGTGTTAGCGATCTTATACTGGACAGAAATCCAAAAGAATTTTATATATTAACATCAGCTGAACTTCAAGAGGTTAGCTGCACTGCACTTTTTTATTGTTAAATGTAAGTTATCATAACTAGCATGAAGAAAGTGCTGCGAGTCACACTTTTTTTTTTGGTCTTCTGAAGATTGTTTTAATTCTTATAGATAGGACAGGAATTTGAAGGGAATAAAGCAGTCAATTTGGTCTTCTCAAGCAACATCTTTTCTAGTAATCAAGTAAACCTTATTAAGAGTGGTAAAGGTTTCTGAGGTATCTTTTTGAGTATTTACCTCTTTCCATGCTCTTTCCAAAGCAGGTTTCGAGCTTTACCGCGACTGGGAGGAAGTTTAAGCGGAATGGCTATAATGTTGTTTGAAGACCTGCATGCAGTGAAGCCGATTTCATTCACTGGAAAAATAAAGTAGTTTTGTTTTTGTTTCTTTTGGAACTATATTTTAATTTCATCAACACTAAAATAATTTTAATATGTTGTTACCCCAAGCTGATAGCCTAATCACCAGATTGCATTACTTACCTAAAAGGCTAAAACATAAGGGTGTGGAGTCAAACCTTCCCCCCCCCCCCTCCTCCCCTCCCAGACACACACACAAATCAATAGCAATATATATGTAACCTATGATGATAATTTTCTTGTCAAAATATCAAATTATTATATTAGTGTAACTTAATAAGGAAAAATTGTGATATGATAAAATTGGATCTTTGATTAAATAAATAAAATGTAATATTCAATGAATAACATCCACAACAGCTTTAGAGAAACAAATCAAATGGAAGATGTTTTAGCATATGAAGGCGCTAAAAATGGATCAATTCAACTTAGAGTGAGAAGTAGAACTTCCAACGATGATGGGCCTCAAAAACAATGGGGCTAAATGATGCAAAATAAGAAATTTCTTAGTTTGTTATAGTTCAAGACTTGTATTTTATTTAGCTTCTTTGTTGTTTCAGAATTTTGATAGTAACAAAACTAATATTTTTAGCTTTCAGTGTTGCGTGTTTTAATTTTGATAGATTTGTTGTCAAAAACTTTTATAGAAAATTTTCAAAAAGAATAAAACACTATTGTTATGGTGAAACCTTAAATTTAGGTACCCATTATTTAGTCTATCTTGATGTAACGATCCGAACCGTCATTAATTAGGAAGATATAAAAATCCAGGAAATTCGGGCCACTGATCTGCCAGGGAGGGGATGTGCCGTTGGGGCGCCACCGCCAGAGGGGGGTAAGTTGGTGCCAGAGCCGAAATAGCGAGGCATGATATAAATTATGAGATATTCTATTTTTTCCATCTTCCTAAAAATACCTAAGTAAGTTATAAATCACCTTACAAATCCCCCAAAAGTTGCTCTAAACATTGGAATGAAGGAGAGGAAGATTTCTAGTGTGGGAATGACAAAAACTTGTAAATTCTTTGACAAATCTACCGTCACAAACACGAAAAACTCGAATCATAGTCAAAACTCCAGGTAGGCTAGGTTTTTATAATTGAATAGTTATAAATATGTTCTTACTACGTGATATATGCAAATCAATGTTAGGTTGTGGGCAGACCTTTGTGCACCAAGTAAACTACATAAATAAATCCCGAAAAACTCAAAGTATGTGAGTCTATGCCTTGTGAAGAGGAATTGATGTGTTGTTACAAAAATCTAGAATTGCTATCATGGAAAGAATGGGGTCAAGAATAAGGACACGAGATCATGAGTAGAACTAGAACTATGAATGTATGTTACATCCGAAAATTGAGGTAATGAAGTTTAGGAATTTTGATGAACTAAGGTGGAGTGTGGTGAATTATGACTTATGTGATAGGGATTGAGGAGTGACTCATAGGTGATGGTTGTAATTATATGTGTGTGGTGGATACATATTTTTGCTTCACTATGATACCTGTATATGCATGAATTTTGCAATATTGATCATACTTGTTGTAAATGAAATAGATAAAATGTCATTCTCATTAAATCATGACTTAAATGTATGATCTTGATGATGTTCTTGTGTTTGTCATTGTGGTATGAATGGGATCAGATTGTCGCGTTTCGACATAACAAACTTGAATCGGATTGCCATGTTTAGGCATAACTAACTTGGATCAAAATTGACACGTTTCGACATAATATTGGATCGAATTGCCACGCTCCAGCTTAGTAATAGTTTGGGTTTGGGTTCCGTGAGAGGACCCATGTGAATTAATCATTGTTGTATACTTTTTGACAATATGGCATGTGCTTGATATACGCATGTAAAATATATTGTTGTATTAGTGGTATAAGTTGCACTTAGCGGAGAATTGCATTGGCGGTAGTTGTACTAGATATTTTTTACGTGTTTTAGAAAGGTTAATCTATGATTAAGAATGTGGGAAGAGGGTTACTTATTAGGGTGACAAATGTATATTGGAGGTGATTCCAAGAGAGTGAATATGCAGAAGCGAGTGGTTTATTTCATGATCACTCTGGTTAATTTCTTATCTTAAGTGGTGGGGTCTGATTGACCGATGATGCCTACCTACTGATACTACCCTTGCAATGTCTTTTGACATGGTCTGGATGCAGGATTGGTGAGGTTCCATAGGCGCAAACGAATATATTCCAACATCCATTCTTCTTTTCGCATTTTGTAAGTTGTCTTTTATTTATTTTGTCCAGTGTACTCTTAGATCTTATAACTTTTTAGACTAGGTACATGAGAGTCATTTAAAATACTCTATAAGTTTTAATTAATAATGTGTTGAAGGCCTATTTATAAAAATCGTAGAGTTACAATTCTTCTTGTTTGTCAAAAATTTCCACATGTTTTAGTTTTCGGGTTTGAGGGTTCACCTATTTAGATGTGGATGCCGGCACAATCTGGTAGGTTGGATTGTGATACTTGACCCAAGTCATCTCAACAAAGTTGACCTTTAGATGGGATAAAGACCACCCAAATTACTCAATCTATTCTTCTAAGAAGGATGTTAGTTTCAAACCTCAGTAGTTGTCTCCGCTACTGTGGATAATACATATTTGAAGGTTAGGTTTAGAGTAAGGATTAGATGTGGATGAGCATATTGATCTAAACATGTGACTCAGAGACATTCATTTATTGATTCAGCCTAGTTGACCATTAAGCCCATCTCGACCCAATCCATCTCAAAACAAGTAAGCTTTTGGTGAGTTAATGATTCAACCAATTATTAACTCAACCATCTTGAACATTTCAGTTCAAGCTCAACCACCATTTGACACTCATAGGCTTACAATGAAGCTTTCAAACTATAGTTGATCTAGTAAGCAGTTCAACTTAGATGAGTGAGCTACCCAAGTTAGCCAAATTTTATTTTTGTCACAATGAATGGGTTACAAGTGTGTTAACATATTGACTCTTTTGAGTGATTTTCACAAATAAAATTTTTGTATGCTACTATTTTAATTTTGATCTCATTAGGAAAAATAGTACAAAAATAATCATTATGTTATAAACAGGAGCAAAATTCTTGTGGGGTGTCAATATTTTTAATTTAACGTTGAGAAAGACTTCATTAGTATCAAGTTATAGTGATGTAAAATAACTTGGTCATAAATTATGCTAAATTTCCTTACAAATAGTTATATTGATCGTCAGAACTTCAGTTACAAATTTGAATAAATCACCATTATCATTTCAGCTTTAACGACTATATAATATTGATTAATTTATCTTTTGATATTCTTGGAATTCTTTCGAAGGAATTAGAATTGCTGCACTCCCTACTTGTATTGTATATGTCCATTTATACTTTGTAGTTTTAGGAAAATCAAATCAGTTTCTTGATATTAAACTGAAATTATGCTCTGGACAACTCATTGATTAATGAGTGTGTAGAATTTCCCCAATCATTCATTGAAATTACTTTCCTTTACTAATCGTGAATAACTTGGCTCTAAGGGTTTAATGTCTCTTTTGAAAAGGGTTAAACATGGTGAAATTTGACATGTTAGCTACATAACTTTGTGTTAAATTAATGAATTATGGGATAACGAGTGATAAACCTGTGAAATTAGTATTTATGGGAAAAAAGAGTCGTGAAGAACTCTATTTTAGCCATTTGGAATGCTACTTTATTCAATAATATTTTGTAAATTTATTGTTAATGTTGGTTAAAATATTTCTTTTTTGAACTTTTTAGCAAGATTGTAACTTAAGTAACTTTTAATTATTATCTCAATTTTCCATTTTGCTAATCTATAAGTTCTTGCTCTTTTATTCTACCATTCTTTTTCCTCAATTAATTGAAAGTTTTTGTTTGCTATATATTGTCCGCATATTTATGAGGGATCATCATACCTTATTTATATGAACTTCTCAATATTCTAGTGTTAAAAAGTTAATGTGAAATCACATTGGTCATACAAATTAGTAAATTCTTTTTAATTTACTCCATCTCCTCTAAATACTCAGTCCTCTTTCTTTGCAATATACTTTCTTACTTAAATAATTTTGCCTATAGAAAGTAAGATACGTCAATATTGAAGATGAAAGTGAAGTTAAGATAAAAATTATCTATATTTCCTTTACCTAACGAGAAAGAGAATATGGACTACTTTTTTGCAGATAATAATATTGTGCCCCCCATGATTTCATGCGCGTAATTTCTTTTTGTAGCTACAAAAATGTTTGGAGGCACAATTGATAAGTAGGAGACCTCACATTTATCTATCATCCTCATGATACATTTAAGCCTATGATATAAGTACTTGAACATCAGAAGGATTTCAATGATTAGCAGACTCCTCTACTATTGATGTTTATTGGTTAAGGAGAGGCCAATTTTTAAAATTTTCTTGATTATTATGCATAAGATTTTGATATCTAAAGAGTAAATCATCCTTACTCAATGTGCGTGAGAGTTCATTTAGATAATCACAAATTTGATTTCAAATTGTTCTCAAATTTTTGGAGGAGAAAAATCTTAAGGGTTACTTCGTCATTAGGGATCTATAAAAGTCCCATAAAATCAATAACTACAATAAAAGAAATTATGATTGATTATATTCCTAGACAGTTCGAATGTAAGTAGTTATGAAAGGGGGATGAAGGTAATGTCTATATGAGGACTCACCGAAATCTTGGCAATTTTAAATTTTAACTGTTTTGAAAATATTGCCTTATTGACATTTCTTTACTATATTTCGATACTTTCTATATTGCCCTGAAGAAATTTTTAAAAAAAATAATTTTTTTTGGGACATATAAGCCATTTTATTAATTAACCAAAAAATAAAATAAAGTTGGTTCAAGCCCATGATAAAACAATCAAAACAACCTATTTCTAATTTGGTTAGGGGAAAATCCATTTTCATTAAACCTATCTATGAATATTAACTTTAGCTTCATCTTGAGCTCACTTTCCTCTTTTATCACTTTGTTGCTTCCTTTCTCACGACTGAATGTTACTCCACTCCTTCTCTTGTGAGTTGTACCATCTTTCGATCTCAACGTTCGACGTTCTCATCTACATTTTTCTCACAGAAGATGTGTCACTCCATCAAGGTAATGTAATTCATATCTTCTTCTTTATTTTCTTTATCACTGTTCTATATCTCTATTATTTCTCGACATGAAATTGTATTTTGGTTGGAAACATTTATGCTAGAATTTTTGAATTTTTCTTTTGAGTTTAAAAATGGGGCTAAAAAGGAAAATTTATTTATGTGGAGAATCAAAGAAAACTATTCAATTTCTTAGCTAATGTTAATTATTCTATTTCAAATCAAACATGTAGTCATTACACATTATTAATAGATCTTTAAAAAAACATATATATATATATATATATATATATATATATTGATTCAAATTTAAAATTATATGCATGTAGTGGTATCCTATATATATATATATATTGATTCAAATTTAAAATTATGCGCATGTAGTGGTATCCCATATATTTCATATGGGATATGAATTAATGATCATGGATATGAAGACTACCAAAAACATTTGAGTAGTTAGAATAACTTAGAAGATTAATGAAGAACCATGAAGGGTCTACAATATACTAAAGTAGAAATGTAAGCAAGAGATGACTATATTTTAAATAATTAATAGGCTAGACTTTCCTTGTTTTTAGCTCAAGTGTATTATTATAACTAGTTTAGGTTAGTTTATCGACAATATTAAATAATTGAAACTAGGATTTATTTGAGGAATTACTTTTTGAATGAACATGTCATGTTTAGGATCCTTTGTGAGTTTTGGCAAATCCTCATACTTGTTCAATTGAAACCTCTTGATTACTTGGGTAGTCTTCACTTGTATAAGTTCAATTTTCTTTTCACCCTTAGATTTTATTCAAGTAATTGAATTTTGAATGTGTTTTAGTTGCTAGATCATTCATTTTTTCTTCTAAATCTCTCGTTTTTTTTAAATTTTTTAATTATATATCTTACCTTCATTATTGTGGTCCACTTTATTGATCTTGCATCTAGAATAAGATCAATTATTATCTCTCCCTTTTCCTTTATATTTCTAAACCATATGTCTTCCTTACTTGATTGTGATTAACTTCATCATTTTTGCATCTACAAATCACATCCTCTCACCGATACATGTACTAGGTAACACTATCCTTCAAGGTATAAACAGAAGAAATCATCTCGATTTTTTGCCTACGCCAGAAATTATACTTGACACTTCATGGTTCTCAACTCACTTTGTTGACGACTAGATAATGATTTTAGTTGTATGCTAAAAAAAGTGCTTTTGATGCAAAAGGAACCTTCTAGTGAACAATATATTTGAATTTCCTTTTCATTATGTTCATTGAACTCTACTCTACGTAAGCATTAAGTGAATTTTGGTGCATCTCCAATCTCTAAATTTGTTTATGTCTTCCAAATACAAATATTAGGTTAAGATAGTGGTGAAAATTGCATTAATAACTAATACATGTTACCTATTCAACCATTCTTTCTCACCCTGATCCAAAAAACAAAGAGAATTAAGCCTAACTAGCTTGAAATTGGCTCATAATTATTATTTATATCAATAACTTTTTGGCAACTTCTTTAATCATAACTTTCACATAATGCCTAATAATGTTAATTAATATTTTATACTAGTATTATCAATACTAGCTTCGACATTTCACTTATTTTTGCTTAATTTATTGTATTGCTTAGTATTGTTTGTTGCAACATCATTTGGAGTGTGAAGGAGTTATAAATGTCCAGATACCTAGTGTAAAGTGTCACTTGACTTGGATCTCAGTGATCCATCACTTATGTAAAAATACAGGGCATAAAAAAATTGTTTACCTTTGATAATCTTTTCTTCTATATAAAATTATTTGGGCAACCTATTAAATGTTGAGACAATAATACTAGAATTTCATGATTTTAAATGAGTTTGATGTAATGATATAATTAGCACACAGTTGTTATATATTTACACAAATTCATAAAGAGGTGATATAGAGTCTCCCACATCTAAAAAAAAAAAAAAAAATTATCGAAGAGCAAAAAATATTATGACTGCCTTATAACATCTTTAATGTTGGAGTGGACCTAATTGTCCAAATGAAATATGAGAGAAATTTTATCAACTTTATAAAAAAATTAAATTTATTAGGTCAAAGTCTTCAAACAATCAATATTTATTAAATTGATTGTGAATCTGATGGTTCAAATGCAAATTTTAGTAACTCTTTTGAAATTATTTGAATTCATTTTGACATTATCTAGAAGTTATCGGCAACTGTGAATTAGAAACTATATACATTTGTTAATTTATAATTCATAGCAGAGAAATAAATTTATTTTTCTATTTTAATTTATCTAATAAAATAATTAAAGTATTTTTTTTGTTGGTTTTTCTAATATTGGTTAATTTGATTAATTTTTAAAAAATTTTGAACTCCAAATTCATTAGTCTCGAGGAAAAGTCTTACTTTGTATGAACATGAATTATTCATTTAAATAATTGTTTGATAGATCTTATTTTTAATTTTTCACCGTATTATGTAATCGAAATACAAAAATTGAAACAGAAAGAGAAAGCGTATAAAAACAAAGAATTTGACAATGAAAGACAAATTTGGAAAGGATCAAAGGAGCTATTTTAAAAAGATACTATGTACACAAACAAAAGCAACAAGCTATGCGTGGTACATAATTTATTTATTTTGTATCCTTACTATCGAAGTAGTATTATTAAAGTTGATGATCCACATTACATTATTAACGGATAAGGTGAGAATATATGTTAAAAGTTTTGTACCACAAATTCTTAGAAATGTTCGTATTGATTCATTTTATATGAATACTTTCTTTTTTTTTTTACTATTTTAGCCTATATCATCAATGTACTTTTGTTGACCAATAAATTGTATTATATTATAAGCTTTGAACAAGTGTTAAAAAAAATTTCCTATTCAATGTGTTCGATATCTACATTGGAGTTGAAGGTGCAAAGTTCCCCATTAAAGAATAAAAACTTATAACAAAGTTAACTTCAGAGGAATAAAACGCTTCGCTATTCCTCGTTATGGCGGAGCGCTTTATTCCTCGAATTTGAAGTCACTTGTTTTTATTGTTTAATGTTTAATGTGAAACTTTACACCTCAAATTGCAATGTAGATACCAAACACACTGGATGGAAAAAATATATATATAACACTTATTCAAAGCTTACAATATAATACAATTTATTGGTCAACAATAATACATGCATTGAGGATATAGACTAAAATAGTAAAAAAAAATTGTTCATATCAATTTAATAAATACTCTCAACAATTTGTGGTAGATTTATCTTAACATATATTCTAACTTTATCCCTTAATAATGTAATGTGGATCATCGACTTCAATAATACTACTTATGTAGTAAGGATACAAAACTAATTATTTTGTTATAGTGATATATATAATTGACTTATATCAATTAATTCTTTACTCGTACTTTTTAACAAGTGAAATGAGGTTAGCATGATATAAGTCAATGTAAGATATAAAATATATAATTTATGTACCATTAATAGCTTTTTGTTTTTGTTTGTTCGGCAGTTTCTTCTTGGAAAAGAACTCTTGACCTTTTTCAGATATGTGTTCATCGAGTTCTTTGGATTTTTTGTTCTTGTTAACATTATTTTTGTCTTTCTACTTTTGTAATTCGATCATATCGAACAAATATTGTGAAATATAAATAGCTTAGATCTTGCTTTTACTTTTTCACGGTACGTGTTCTATGTTATCGAAGTACAAAAGTTGAAACAGATTGTGAATGCTAATAAGAACAAGAAATATGGACACAGTGAAGGCAAATTTGAATCAAGGGGACTATTTTGAGAACATACTATGTAACAAACAAAAGTAACACTATCAGTGGTGCATAATTTATTAATTCTACATCATACAATCAACTTATATCAATTATTAATTCTTTACTTGTTCATTTTTAACAAGTAGAATGTGATTAGCATGATATAAGTCAATGTAAGATGTTGAATTAATAAGTTATGTACTATTAAAAGCTAGTTGTTTTTTTGGTTAGTTACTTTCTTCTTGAAAAAACACTCTTGGCCCTTTTCATATTTGTGTTCATCGAGTTCTTCATATATGTTGTTTTTAGTGACATCCTTTTGCTCTTTCAACTTTTGTAATTCGATTATACTAAACATATATTAGAAATACAAATAGCAAGACACATGAATTAAATTTCATGTTCGTACAAAGTAAACCTTTTCTTCCATATTGATGAGCTCTTAGTTGAAAAACTAAGAAAATTATATTGACCAATTTTAGAAATCCGATTAAATACTGAAATTTTTTTCTAGAGAAAAATTGTAATAGGACAATAATCTATTTTTTGTATGAATTATAAATAAAAAAAGGAGAAATCTTTTATTCAATCATCATTATGCTTTGTTTAAATCAAATTCAAAAAGTTTGAGTATATATTCATGCAAAACTATGAAATACAAACACTAACCATTGAGATATGTAGATTACAAATGAAAATATAAAAATAAACGTTAAGAAATATATGAATGAATTCACCACAAAGAGGAGACAAAAAAGTGAGAATAAATATTATGTGTCAATTTATATTGGAGTTCAACTAATTTAGATTTTGGCACCAAGCAACACACTAGAGGGAAGCATTCTATGAAGTATTTGTTTGTATTTTTTTTATATTTTATCTACTATGTTCAATGTTTAAACTGGAGTCTAACTGATTCAGATTTTCTCCATCGAAAAACACATCAGAGGGAAGCACTCTATGAAGTATTTTATTTAATTTTTCACCTGATCTGATCAATATTTACATTGGAGTTCAAATTATTTAATCAGATTTTGACAACAAACAACATTGTCGAGGGAAGCACACTATGAAGTCTTTGTTTGTATTTTATTTATTTTTCATCTAGTGTATGTTCGAATTTATATTGAAGTCTAAATTTAAACACGTCGGGAAGAACTCTATAAAATATTTATTTTGGTATATACCAATGCACTCAATATTTTAGCACTTTTATATTCTACTTTCGCAATGACCCAAAGAATATCTTTGTTGTTGCAGTAGCTGTGTAACGAGTAAAAGTATTAAAGAATCGATTTCGTGAAGGATTGTCGCGTCCGTGAGGGGTCAGGTGGCCTAGTCTGACCATCAAATTCGCGAAGACCGGCTCACGAAAGTGAGAGGCCCACTTTTTATCAGAAGTGATAAGACCAGTGGTATTGTGCCGATGGAAATGGTTTAGGCAAAGAGTGGTATTATGCTGATAGGATATTGATTGTGGTGATTTGATGAACTAGATATTTTTGTGAGATACTTGATGCTTGTGATTAACATACTTATAATTGTGATTGATTAACTTGATACTTGTTGATTGTTGAATTGTGACTGTTGGACTATGATTGTCAAGCATTGTGGGTTGTGCTGATTTTTATGCATGTTGTAGTTGAGGTGGTTCGGTTGGAATGACAGTAGTACTCATATTCTAGCTTAGTTTAGTGGTTTGCTTGCTGAGCACCATATTGTTTGATATTTACTCCTATCTTTTACACTTATCTAGGTTTTTCAAGTCCAAACTTGTGTGATAATTCTTCTTCATTTTCTTCTATTCTTTCAAAGAAAATAATGAGACATAATTTCTTGTCATCCTACAGGCCATTTTATTAATTCATTTATTTTATATTTTGACCTATTCGATAATATGTAACATTTTGTGGCGCCAAGATTTGCTACAAGAAATTTGATATTTTTACAGCGTCAAAAGTTATTACAAAAGGCAAAAATATCACCACTGGAAAAAATTAGTAGCGACTTTAGCGTCATGCCAAGTACTTTTATAACTAAATGTTATAACTTATAAGTAATGATTATCAAATGTCGACACAAAATATACATATATAGTGGCGACATGGTTACCATAGATACCTTTTTTTCTTTTGAAAAAAAATATGCAACATCAATATTTCTAATAATATTGCGCAAATGTTATTCAATAGGATACTTAAATTGTAGAGTAAATATATTCATTATTAAAATGGTGGTGCATATATAGTATACCCCTAGTAACCTCATGCAGCCCAAACATCCGCTGAACATCCCTTGGTAATATTATTTATAAAAGTTATATTTATTTTAGTTATTAAGAGCTTAGTCATTTGCTTAACATAAAGTACCTTGAATTGTGTTGTAAAAACTTTATTTATTAATATAAATGTTTAAATTGTTTAATTTAACGTTCTAAAATATTTTTAATAAAAAGTAGATTGTTTATCTTTTTTAAAAAAAATAAAAAATTGTGTATTTTTAAAATAACAATCAATATTGTTTGAAGCCTACAACAAATCTTTAGTAGTCTTATTCTTTCAGTCACTCCTAACTAAAATATAGGAACTTAATCAAAATCTTTCAAAAAATAATTGGTGAATCAGACTAAAGGGATCAGAATTAGTTTATCAAATCTCAGAATCCAACTTGTTTGGTAAATTTAATTGTAAATCTTCTTCGAATGTCATTAAATATAATTTATTATTAATATCTATTTTATTCTTTTTATTAAATACTATTCATTTTTTATTATTTAGATAACTTATAATTAATTGAAATGATGTAATAAAATAATCTTATCATTAATTATTTTAAAAGGTCTATTAAATGAAACAACTATCAGTAAAAATAAAGAGGGGATACTGATTTGTAACATATGTATCTGACCAAACACATGTAGAACCGTCAATATGGGCTAGGTCTGTAGGGCCTGTATGGCCTACCCCATGATTTGATAGTGTTGAACTACGATTTTTGTAGCCCATTTAAGAAAATGATTTTTAGTCCGGCCCGAATAAATCTGCCTTTGTGAGGCTTGAGAAATAGGGATAGGACTGGTCCGCGGGCTAAACAAAAATTAATTAAAATTAAAACAAAATAGATAATTAAAAATAACAAGAGTCTAAACTCAAAATCTGTTAAAAGTTTAAAATATTAAAATTGAAATATAAATTATGTTTATATAATATGTACTACATAAAATAAAATTTTTCTAAAATTTCTATGGAATCACTACATAGGTCGTAACATGTAGAATGTTATTATAATTTTTGTGTTTTATTATGATCATTGAAAAACAATTAGATTAATATTTCTATTTAGTTATTTATGCTTTTACTTGAAATCAAACTTAATAAACAATATAAAGATAATTTTATTTTGGAATTTGATTAACAAGTGGTAACTTTGGCACCATGTAATATTGTCTTGTTGATATTTATGATAATATTTTAAATTATAATTTAATTAAAAAAATATACTTTTAAAGAAGAGGATTGGCCTGACAAAATCCTTAGCCTACATACTTATGGGTTGACTCGATTATTTTGTGGACCACACCAAAAATAAGTTAATCCGACTTGATCCGTAAAATTTCAAAGTCTGTAAAAATTAACCCGAATGGGATGAACCATCCCATATTGATAGCTCTAAATATGTGGGCACACGAATCATAATCAAGCCAAAAACAAAAAATAGTATTCGGTTCCAAATTTCGATACTTATTTACAATCTAATTCTCACTAATTAAAGACAAAACAAAGCAGACACCTTACATTGTTATTGTCACCTCCTATTCACTTACAATTAAAAAAAAAAAAAGATAACTCAACTATGTTTTCTAATAGATATTACAAAGTTTTCTTGAAAATTCGGTGTCCAAAGATCAACTGGCATGTGAAGGTGTGAAACATGTTGAAAAAAGAGGTAATTTTTCTTATGTCGTTTTAGAATTTTGAAAGTAAAAAATAATATAAATGTTCATATATTTTTCATGTTTATATTTTGATGAGAAAACTCTTTTTTATGACATTTGTAATTTTAATGATTAGACATTGTTTTTTGCGAAGTTTTCTTCTGTGTCAATGAAGTATATCAAAATGAGGTTTTAAATAAAAGAAATTTAAGGACTCTAAAAATAACAATTATGAATTTTTACACGAAAAGTTTAAGGCATAATACATAAATATGCTCTTTAACTTGGCTTCGAAACACATTTATGCGCTTCAATTTTGAGCATACACAAGTAGACACTTAAACTTGTATAAAGTTGGACAAATAAACACTCATGTCCTACATGTCATGTTTTATCCTACGTCGTGTCCTACGTATATTGTGTCATGTAGGACCCGTGTGTTTATTTATTTAAAAGTTGGATAGTTAAGAGTTTGTTTGTTTGTGCATTATGAAAATTGAAGGTCAAAATTTTAAAATTTGAAACCTAGTTTAGTGTCCAATATATATATTATACCAAATTTTTAATAAGTCCAATTTGCCCATTTGACATCCATAGACTCTTTATCGTATTTTGTAACTGTAGTTGAACCAACCTAGATGTGTGAGCTATATATGCTAGCTAAATGTACTTTGTGAGCTAAATGCACTTTGTTACAATGAATATCTTTCATTATCAACGGTCAACGTATATAAATGTACAAGTGACTCTTTGAGGGAAAGAAAAATATTGCAGAAATTCTTGATGTTGATTATCACGATTTAGATCGTCGTGATTGACATCCACACTAATTCTTCGGTGAAAGAATCATTACTACAAACTTAAACCAAACAACTTAACAAAAACTACACAACTAAATCATTACTAAGGCATTTAAAGTTACAAGAGCATGTTTATATGTCAATAAAAATATAAAGTTCTCATAAAATCCAAAGGTTTAAATAAATAACAAACCAAACTAATGCGGAAGAACAATCCCCAAAACCTGAAATTTGTTCTGGAAAAACTCTACTAATGAGTACAACCCTGAAACTAAATAACACTTTAAAAAATAGTTTGAGTCTGAAAAGAGTGGACTTAAACAAGAAAAATATATGATAGCCTAAAAAAACTGGCTCACTCTCAAATTTGGACACACTCAATTGTCACCTAGCCGAGGTCTATCAATAGTCACTTGAATATGTCATGTACTTAACAAAGAACAAGCAAGTGCAGTATCAGTTTTCAGCCACAGTGTACTGGTAGGATCACGCGAGTATCTCAAAAGGTGAAACATATATGAGTCATTACAATAATAATATTTATGTATATTCCAAACATATATAATATTAGTCATCACTAACGAACCACGTGCAACTTCAAAATTCTTAATATATACAGTTATGTAAAGTCAACGGTCTTCTCATGGAACCCACACCCATATCTATAGCCTCAAGAATAGTGAAAAAGCATCAAGAACACACCTACGGTTGTCCCTTAGCTGTCAATATCAAAAACTGTGGAATAAAATACTTTTGGGATTTTATTTCCGACTTAAGTCGCGTATGTTCCGTTGTGGCAGCTCCAACCCACCACAACGGCCCGGCCCTAGCGGGAATAATCCTTCCACACTGTCTTACATGGAAACATTGAGCAAATTTAATAATTCCAAACGCCCATTTCACAACACATCATCACCCGATGACACTCAAAAAATATCCGTTCATGCTAAGATTTATTTTGGGAGTTCTACTCACCCGAATTCAATTTCCGTAAAGTCGTACGAGTTGCTTAACGACTTTAAAATTGTCCACTCATATAATCAACTTTATTAATAGATCTCTCATTTGTTACCATATTTCCCTAGATGTCACTTGAATTTCGTCCAAATTTGGATAGTCTAGAAAATCCCAAGTTACTAAGGAAAAGTTTTTTGGACCTAATTCTTCCTCTATTGGCTTTTCCTAACGACAAAAATTAGGTAGTTACAATATATACCAATTTACCCACCACTTGTCCCCGAGTGATCAACTAGGAAAGACTGGCTAAAGTAAGGGTAGAATAATATCTGAAACGTCGAATTATTGGGGATACTTGTCTGGCATGTCCTTAGCTTCCGGTCATCGTGATCAAGAATTTCAACCAGTTCTCTCTCACACCAAAGGTCTTTTTTAACAACATTGACCCTCCCTTTATGATATAATCCTTGTGTGCAGTCAATCAATTGAATACTTATACTTCCTCACCTACAATGTGTGAATGAAGTCAGCAAAATACCCAGATGATATTATATTGTTGTATGTATACTTAACTAGCCACAAATCTATCCTTAATAACCACCAAAGTTGATCGTACATATGTCTGCAACATGTTATCAAGGACTTTAACACAAACATCAAGACATATCCTTTCTCCAATAACCATGGATAAATCCTAAATCAAAACTCGCCACAATTAGAGGTTAACTTGAACCAGTCAATACACTCTAATCATAGATTACCTGTTAAGAATAGTAGAATTGGATCAATTGATCTCCACATTCTCAACCACATAAAATCGATAAATGACCTTGACAACAAGATGAAATATTAGGCTATCGGACAACCATAAATGCGAATGGTAGCCCTATACAAACTCTCATAAGCAAGGTGGTACTTGTAGAACACTAAAGTACTTTAACAACTCCAAGACAACACCAATTATATAATTTGAAATAACAAAATCTTCCCAATATTCCCACTCAACCCCAAGAGCACATCACAAATTTTGATACCCCTGACCCACCAGGATCCACCCAAAAAGGTGAAAACACACGAGAGAATAGCTAGTGAATCATACTCACAATACTAACAACAATCACAAGGACTCCGACCAATTACCTTATTACAAACCAACACTTTTCAAATAAACCTTTCTTAGGTACTTAACAATCAATAGTAATAAACTTTACGACTCAACCTAGGTGTAACTCCTTTCAAAGGTTCAATACTTGATACAATTGATCATTTATTACCTTGCCAATTCATAACTTAATGTAGAATTATAATGAAAAATCTGATTAATAAATTCAGCTGTATAACAAATTTCCCTTATCTATCATCATTAGCTTTTACCATGAAGATTCTTATGAATTCATGTGTCTCTGCTTATCATTTATCGCATCTCCATCGATCTTACAATGTCCTTTGCTAAGTTTGATCGTACTCATTAATAAACTCAAAAACAAAACCAAAGTATGTATCATTACACTCGAACTATTGTCGGTACACTCCTTTCTTAAGTCCTTTCTAATAGTTTTTAACCAATATGATGGACTTGTAACACTATTACCAAACAACAATATGAATGAAATCACGTGTCTCTCAACCTAACTATTTACCCCCTGAGGATATCTATTTAGCCTTTCCTATCAAATAAAATATTCTTGCTCTCGTCTCTCTTTAAAAGTTGTACTACATCCCACTATTTTTCTTCATTATGACTCCATCTCTTAAAACATTTCATATAACCAAGTTACTCACAACATATTAGAAAACCACAACCTTAGATACTCGCAAGTGTAATTACTATACAGAAATTCGCTTAACTAACAATTTTATTATATAAATACATCATGTTGCCATCCATCACGAACTCTTACTATCATTACGCTCAGTCCTTCTTGACTATCAACTTGAAGTCAACCTTTTCATCAACACGAAACCTCAAACTCAGTTAAACTCATCAAATTCAAAGGACTGACCCAATTTTTATACACACTTTCTTACTAAAATATTTCAATTTCCTTCACTCAAGTATACTCATTGGGACATTCTTTATCCATAAGTTTGTCATTTCAATATCAATCCACTCCATTATGGCTTATGATAAAATCACTGGCGTACTACACTCTTTCTTCTTAACAAACAAGACAGCAGAACCCCACGGGGAAGCAATAGGAGGGATGAAACCTCAATCAAGAAGTTCCTGGATTTGAGCTTTAAGCTCTCTCAATTATGACACCACATAATTAGACTTAATAGAGGGGGATTCAACCTCAACATCCCGAATATGAGCTAACTATGCCAAATAATCCTTCCTCACCAGTTTCCTACCCCCCACAGAAACATATGACCTTACCGACTTAGGCTTGTACCTCCTTCAACTATAACCTTTTCCTATCTGGGATCTCTAGAGTTATCGAGTTAGCATTAACATAAAGCTCATCATTATTGGGGGGACAACCAAGTCATACCTAAGATTATATCAAGTCAATCATATCCAGCATAACTAAATCAACCCAAATTTGAAAATGCATAAACACAACAGGACAACAAGATATACATGGGCGACTATGACTGACTCTTCAACTCGGGTAGAAACATTGATGGGGGCATCAATTATATTAGAAATCATATTAAATTATGAGGCAAATCGCACAAACACATAAGAATAAGTAGAATCCGGATTAAACAACACATTAGTCACCCGATCATAACAATAATTACATTGTGATCACTACATCAGATCCTCAGCCCCGGTCTTGCTTGAAAAGGCATAAATCTGAGCCATGTCATCTTGATATACCATCAATTCATAAAACAATAGTATGACATAACTTAATTCCATCATTCGCTAAACAACTTATACATGATATGACAACAATACTAAATGCATTTTTAGAGTAATGGTGTTCATTATCTAATCGTCCCTTACCAAAACCTTTTTGAATTTTGTCATCTAATATGCAAATCTGACCTTAATCCCTTAATAACAATTATTGTAGCTCGAGATCCCTATAGAACTTTAAATTTCATTCAAAGATAAGGTCGAACCCAATTTGTGACAACTTCATTCTTTTGAGGATCTACCATTACCCCTTCAATTGAAACTACATGACCTAAAAAGACAACCGGAGTCAACTGAAATTCATATGTAGCAAATTTCTCTTACCTCTTTTTATTATTTTGTACACACATGGCTAGTAATTTTATTTTTTTGACAACATTTGGTTTATTACAAGGTTTTATAGTCTATCCTCGATAGCTGAACATTGATATGATTGCAAGGTTTAGTTCGTATTTGATTTGGGTTCTATAAGGCGATTTGTGAAAAACTTAGGAGATAAGGTTGACGTTCTATCTCGCTCTGCCCTGCTCTAGAAGCCTCGCTCCTGCTTTAGTGGCCTCGCCCTAGTGGAAAAATCCCGCCCTAGCGGCTTAGATGGAAATAGTATCCATGCAATAAGTTTTTCAGCGATTTTTATCTTTTGTAAATCTCCCAACGGTTTTCAACGTTACTGAGAAATTTAGGATAATCATTATCTTCCCCAAGTCAATCCATTGATACACAGTCCAATCATTCTCATTAATTTAACACCATAACCCACACATCCCTAAGATACACCAGACACTCACACTGTTATTACTCATGCGCAAGAAGTTCAAATCTTTCTTACGAATAACATCTAAGAAAATATAACTCCCACATTCATAGTAATTAAGGCAACAAGGAACAAACATTCACATTTTTCAAGTTATAATTCATAGACAAGCCCGATTTCTAAATTAGTTTGCTCCATAGATGACCATTATTGTTCTCTCACTACAAGAGAAAAGTGTAAGTTGATGCACCCTACAACTAGTCAAAAGATCATTTAGCAGAGGCAATGGACACATGTTCCGAATGGTGACCCTATTCAACTGTCGATAGTCTATACACATATTTTATTGTTAGTTATGGTGCTACAACTTTTGTTCCTCTAGTTCGGGTCATAGAGTGAAGGACGAAAGATACCAATCTGTTTCACCCAGATACCAATTAAATTTAAGTCATAGAAGAAGAAGGAGTAGAAAGAAGTCAGTTTTTTCTAAAGTCCTATAGCCTCTCGAAGAAAAGTATAGACGCCTTCGTACCGTTTCACAAAACTCTACTAGATCCACTTTGGTACAATGAGATCAACGAACCTAGGGATCTGACACCAACTTTGTCACGACCCAGAATGTTGTGATTGACACCCACACTAACCCTCCGGTGGGAGAACCATTACAACAACCCAAACCAAACAACTTAATCAAAAACTACACAACTAGATCAATACTAAGGGATTAAAAATTACAAGAGTAGGTTTAAATGACAACAAAAATATGGAGTTCTCATAAACTCCAAGGGTTTATACAAATAACTAATGAAATTAATGTATAAGAACAACCCTTAGAACCTGAAAGTCATTTTACAAAAACTCTTCTAAGCCCAAGTCTATGAGCAAATGGGTATAACCCCGAAACTAAACAACACTTTATACAAATAGTCGAAGTCTGAAAACAGTGAACTTAAACAAGAAGATCCATGGCAGTCTGAAAGAACTACTCACCCTTAAATCTGGCCATGCTCAATAGTCACCTAGCTAAGGTCTATCAATAGCTGCCACGAGATGCCCTGTATTCAACAAAGAACTAGAAAGTGCAGTAGTAGTACACAACCACAATGTACTGGTAGGATCGCACAACTATCCCAAAAGGTGAAACTTATATAATTCATTACAATTATAATAAACATGCATATACCGAATGTAATAATATTAGTCATCACTTATGAACCACGCGCAACTTCACAATTCTCAAGATACATAGTTATGTCAAGTCAATGGTCTTCTCATGGAACCAAATTCAATGGTCCTCTTATCGAACCAACACCCACACTGTTAGCATGTCGAAATATGGTACCAGATCCAATATTTATGCCAAACGTTGCAATCGATCCCATGCAGTGTTTATGCGAAATGTGGAAACCGATCCCATATTAATCTCAAAACATAGCAACCAATCCAAGTTAGTGTGTCGAAACACAAGGCAACACCTGATTCATTCAACAAGCTACAATTAAAATCACAATATACATTCTCATAATCATACAATCAGTTCATCATTTCATGGAATACAATTATTCAATCATCCTTATTTTACTAACAAAACATTCACATACATACATGCCTTATAATGTAGTCATTACAAATTTACAACACACCAACATGAAATCACAATAATCATCGACCTGAAATTCAAGATTTAATGCCCTAAGGCATTTGAATCTTCCCTTTCAAGATTCTTTCCGCTTGTTCTGGATCTACAAACAATAATTTATACGCAAGTATCAACAATCAAAGGTCTAATTATCTTAATTATAACAAATTCAATATTCCTAGACCACAACCATGATTCCCATACCTAGATTAGGGATTTTTGCACAATAATTCCCATATCAAAACCCCTCACTCATTGAATACTACCCAAGAAACTAGGTTCTACAGATCGAAATATAGATTTGAGGAGTAAAAACCTTACCTTTAGCCTCAAGAATGGTGAAAAACTGTCAAGAACACCTGGGATCGTTCCTTAGCCCTCAAAGTTTAAGAGTTCAAAATAAAACGTTTTTGGAGGTTTTATTTCTGACTTAAGTCGCGTTTGTTCCCCGCTATGGTGGCCCCAACCCGCCAAAGCCCCCTCCCTCCCCCGGGAATAATCCCGCCACATTGCTTGCACGGAAATAATGAGCAAACTTAAGAATTTGAAACCCCCATTTCACAACATACTAGCATCCCAATACACTCAAAAAATACATGTTCACACTAAGATTAGTTTAGGGAGTTCTACTCACCCGAATTCAATTCCGCCAAGTCGTACGAGTTTCTTAACAACTTCTCTATCCATTCATGTAATCAACTTCATTAATAGATATCTCATTTGTAATCAAATTTTCCTAGACCTCACTGACTCTGATTTCGTCCAAATCTAGACTAGGCTAGAAAATCTTAAGTTACTATGAAAAGTTTTTTGGCCCCAACTCTTTTTCCATTGGCTTTTCTCTAACGGCGAAAATTAGGTTGTTAGAGTGATACAAAATTATCCAGTTTTGTCAAAGTTTCTTTATCTAGCCAATGAATTTTTAGTTATATCAAAGTTTCAAATTCGATAGTAACAAAAATGAGATGGATGTTATTATTTCATGTTTTAAATATTCTTATAAACAAATTTTGTTTCAATGACATCTTTTTCTTTATTGGTCCAAAAGTTCCTCACCTAACACATGATGACATTTTCAGGGTAAATTTTAATATATATATATATATATATATATATATATATATATATATATATATATATATATTCTGGTATGGGTTCTCACAAATTTCATGATATTTATTCTAATTTTTTAATAGCAGAATCTAATGGTGGCCAGTTTATGTTATTGCAATAAGATTTTTTCTTCCTACAAAGTTTTCATGTCCCAAACAATCAATATCTACAATAAATGAAATTCTGATTGATTATGTTCCTACACAATTCAAATGTATGTAGTGGTGAAAGAGGGTGAAAGTATTTCTATATGAGGAACTCACAAAAATCTTGGAAGTTTCATACTTTTAACTGTTTTAAAAAATATTGTAATGTTGACATTTCTTTACCAAATTTCGATATTTCCTATATTACCCCCAAATGTTTTTTGATAGTATAGGTCATTTTATTAATTAACCAAAAATA
Source organism: Solanum arcanum (assembly GCA_027789145.1). Lineage (NCBI taxonomy): Eukaryota > Viridiplantae > Streptophyta > Magnoliopsida > Solanales > Solanaceae > Solanum > Solanum arcanum. Next base: position 23,645,013 of record CM050933.1, read on the forward strand.
AAAATAAAGTTCTGACTCAAGCCCAAAATAAGAAAATCAAAACAACTTATTTCTAATTATATTAGGAAAAAAACCACTTCAATTAAACTTATCTATAAATATTAACTTCTTTTGTCTCACAATGTTGCCTCCTTTGTCTTGACTGGATGTTACTCTTTACTCCTTCCCTTGTGAGTTGTACTGCCTCCCGATCTCAACATTCCCATCTCCCTTCTTCGCACACAAGATGTGTCACACAACCAAGGTAATGTAATTCAGATTTTCTTCCTTCTTTTTCTTCATCGTTGTTCTAATTTTCACTTACACTCTATTGTTTCTTTAAGTGAAAGAGTTTTTTTGTTGAAACAATTTATTCTAGAATTTTGAATTTTCTTTTGAGTTTAAAAATGGGCTAAAAAGGAAAAGTCCTTTATGTGGAAAATCAAAGGAAACTCTTCAGTTTCTGACCTAGATGATGTTTATTACCCTATTTCAAAACATACATGTAATCATTACTTATTAATAGATCTCTGATATAAATGTTTACTAATTCAAGATGAAATAATATTTATGTAGTGGTACCCATACATCTCACATGGGGTATTGATTAATAATCATAGATATGAAGACCATCAAGTAGATTTGGAGTATTTGGAATACCTTAGAAGATTAATGAAGCATGAAGGGTTTACAATATGCTAAAGTTGAAATGTAAGCAAGAGTATTATTGTAACTATTTTGAGTTAGTTTATCTACTAATATAAATAGTGGTACCAGTATATATTTTAGTGGTTAGGTTTTGAATGAACATTAGAAGTTTAGGATCCTTTGTGAGTTTGCGGGAACCTTTATACTTGTTCAATTGAATCTTCTTGATTTCTTGGGTAAGTCTTCACTTGTGTGAGTTCGATTTCTTTTCACCCTTAGATTTTGTTCTAGCAAATATTGAATGTCTTTTATTTGCTAGATTATTCATTTTTTGTTCTAAATCTTAACATCTTTCTTTCTATTTCTTAGTCATATATCTCTCTTGCTTGATCGTAGTCCACTTTATTGTTCTTGCATCTAGAATCACATCAATTAGTATCTCGCAGTTTTTCTTTATATTTCTAAATCATATATATTTCTTGCTTGGTTGTGGTTCACTTTTTCTTTCTTACATTGACAATCACATCATTTTACCAACACATGTACTAGGTAACTCTATCCTTCAAGGTATAAATAAGAGAAAATATCTAGGTCTATGCCAGAAATTGTGCTTGATACTCATGGTTCTCAACTCCTTTATTAACAACCAGGTAACAATATCTGTTAAGCTAAAAAATTACATTTTTGAAGCAAAAGGAACCTCCCTTTAGTGAAAACATTATTTGAATTGCCTTTTTATTATGTTCCATGAACCCTATTATTCTTTATATCTTTCAAATCCAATTATTAAGGTAAGATAGTGGTGAAAAATTGAAAGTATAACTTATACATGTTACCTGCACACCCATTCTTTCTCACCCTAATCCAAAATACAAAGAGAATTTACCCTAACTAGCTTGAATTTTGACACGTAATTGTTGTTTATATCAATATTTATTTCACATATGCTTTTATCATAACTTTCACATAATGCCTAATAATTTTAATATTTTATACTAGTATGATTAATATATTGGTTGCTTCCACATTTCACTTAAGTTTTGCTTAGTTTGATATTAAATTACCTGGTTTTTTATGTTGCAATATGATTAGTAGTGTGAAGGATTTATTATTCACATACTTAATGTTAAGTGGTTTGGACCACAATGATCCATCGCTTATGTAAAAATACAAAACCATCATTTTTTTTATCTTCAATAATCTTTTTTTTTAATTTCAAAGTATTTAGGCTACCTATCAATGTTGAGACATCGAATACTAGAATTTCATTATTTTAAATGAGTACGTTTTGCGTACATTGACACTAACGATATAATTACTATACAGTTATTATATATTTACAAAAATTTATAGGGAGGTGATATAGAGTCTCCCATGTCTAAAAATGAAAAATTAAAAATGTTCTAAGAGCAAAAATAATAATAATAATTATTGTCTTAATTAACATCCTCTTTAAATGTTGGAGTGGATTTGATTGTTCAAATGAGACAGAAGAGAAATTTGACTAAATTTATTTTAAAAAAAAATTATTAGGTTAAACTCTTCAAACGATCAATATTTTGTTAAATTGATGGTGAATGTAATGGTTCAAATGAAAATTTTACTAACTCCTTGGAAACTATTTGAATTCATTTTGACATAGTATAGAAGTTATAGACAATAGTGAATTAAAAACTATATAGATATTTGTGAATTTATCATTTATACCAGAGAAATCAATTTATTTCCTATTATAATTTATCTAATGAAATAAATTGAAGTATTTTTTCTAGCATTGATCAATCATGTTTTTTCAACTTCAATTCATTAATCTTGAGGAAAAGTCTTACTTTGTATTATCATGAATTGATAATTTAAATAATTAGTTGATAGGTCTTTCTATTATCTTTATACCGTATATGCTCCATATAATCGAAGTATAAAAGTTGAAACTGAAAGAGAATGTCAATAACAACAATAAATGTGAAGAACATGCAAATCTACAAAGGAACAAGAGAGTTATCAACTTAACAAATAAAAAGAAACAATCTATTGATGGTTCGTAATTACTAAATTTACAAACTCTTTACTTGTTTCATTTTAACAAGTAAAATGGGATTGACATAATATAAGTCAGTGCAAGATGTAGAATTAATAAATTATGTACCCTGAATAGTTTGTTTCTTTTGTTTGTTAGGTAGTATCTTCTTGGAAAAATCCTCTTATATCAAATTTGTTTGTACCGTTTTCTTTAGATTTTTTCTTTCTTTTTAATTTCTTTTTCTCTTTCAACTTTTGTATTCGATCATATAGAACATATATTATGAAAACATAAAAAAGGAAAAATACATGAACGAAATATTTCAATTAATATTCCATGCTTGTACAAAGTAAATCTTTTCTTCCATACTAATGAGCTCATAGTTGAAAAAGTAAGCAAATTATATTGACCTACTCTACAAATCTGACAAAAGGTAGTTCAATATCTTTTTCTGGAGATAAATTATAATAGGTTAATAATCTATTTTTTTTGTTTGAATTACGAATCAAAAAATAGTATATCATTAGGCTTTGCTTAAAACAAATATAAATAGCTTGAGTATATATTCACACAAATCTATGAAATGCATACGCTAAACATTAAACATTGTTATATGTGTATAATAAATCAGAATCTTAAAATAAACACTAGGAAAGAATTGGTTTATAAGGAGACAAAAAAGAGAACAAATTTTTTTGTGACAAAAGAAAACAAATATATGTTTCTATACCCTTTATGTATTTAAATAAATACAACTGAGTGACAAATAAAGAAATAATAGAAAATTAAAAAAAATATGACAAATGTGTTGACAATCTTATTACTAGTCATTAACAATTTATTAAAATTAGAAAACAGGAATTTCAAGTCTGACTTAACATATTTAATAAATTAGTGACGATATACTAATTGAGCAATCAATGTACAGATGAACACATGATAAAAGAAGGAATAAATTCATTACATGTCAAAATAAATTAAGCTAGAATCAGATCACCATCATATAATTCAAGTCATACATTGTAGAGAACAAAAAATGATTTAATATAATAAACAAACCAATATTGACTTAATTGCAAATAACAACAGTAACAACAACAAAAAAGTGAACTTTTCTATGCATAAAGAGAAATAAAATTGTATTTATCATAATTAAAAATATTATTATACTTTAAAAATGTGTCAATAGTTTTCGCAAGCATATTCAAACTATAACACATCTTTATTCTATTGTGGTAGTACGCCGCATTACCTCGTTCATTCATTCTACGCAATTTTGTTGAAAACGTAGATGACTGAAGAATTTTCGCCATATACACTTATATATTATGGAGGAAACACTTATAAGTGTACATGGAGGAAACTCTTTCATAATCTAAGTTTTCAGCAAATGGCGTAGCAATAAACGAGATAATGCAATGTACTATCATAATAGAATAAAGATGTGTTATAGTTGAATATGTTTTGCAAAAACTATTAGACACATTTTAAAAATATAATAATATTATTTATTATGATTAATTCAATTTTATTTCTATTTAATCATAGAAAAGTTACTTTTTTATTTATTTATTACTGAGACATTCGACAGTGTTTTAGGTGTCTAACAAGGCTAGCACCTCAAATATGTAAAAATAAAAAATAGTGCCAACTAATGAACTATGTGTATGTCATAAAATATTTGTTTGTATATATTTCATTTTTATATGATTTATTCGATAATCGTATTGAAAATGAACTAATTCAAGATTTTCTATTTGAGGGAAGGACTCAATGAATTATTCATTTGTATTTATCTGATGTATTTAATATTCATAATAGAGTGTAACTAATTCATATTTTTTTCACAAATCAACACATTCGAGGGAAGCACTCTATGAAGTATATTGATTGCTTGTCTGATTTGTTTAACATTTATATTGGAGTTCAATTGATTCAGATTTTGCTACCGAGCTTCACAATCAAAGGGAACACTATATGAAGTATTTTATTTAATTTTTTACCTGTTGTATTGAACTTTATATTAGACTCCATATAATTTAAATTTTGCAACCAAATAAAGCATTGTATTTTATTTGTTTTTCATATACTATGTTTGATATTTTTAATGAAGCCTAATTAATTTAGATTGTACAGGCTACCAACACATTGTAGGAAGGAATCTATGAGATACTCCGTCCGTCCCATTTTATATGGTATCTTTTGGATTTTGATATTTAAACAAATCTAACTGTGACTTTAAATTTTTCATACATCTTTTAAACATTTTGAATTATTGATTGTTGTGACTGATAATACTTTCTACATAGTTTACAAATATATAAATCTTATATCAAAAAAATTGAAGATTTTATACACAAATTTCTGATCAAACTTAAACAGTTTAACTCTAAGAAAACGAAAAGTGTTACATAAATTGAAACAGACAAAATATTTATTTTGGTATATACCTAAATGAAATTAAAAACCATATACGTATATTGAAACACACGGAATATTTTATTTTATATATACCTAAATGAAATTAAAAACCATATCCATATATATCCTTTCCCTCCCAAAGATATTAAAATGGCTTAAACCATAACTCCAGAAGGGGATTAATAACAGATAGTATTAAATAATATTAGTATTTACTGTGTACTAATCCTAGTCCTATTAGGATTAGTACTCCTTAATCCTAGTCTTATTAGGATTAGTACTCCTTGCTATATCTCCTATATATATCTCCCATGTATTCCCTTATTAGGTTAACACTTCAATACAAACAATATTCCTTCATGGTATCAGAGTAGGGCCCGTCTCACCCGATGTTGGGGTCCCCAAAATTAAAATTGCCCACGCACCATATGCTAAGCACTGGGCGTGAGGTGGGGTGTTAAAGAATGATAAAAGTCTCAGATCGGTGATTAATGAGATGGGTGGACTCTTTATAAGGCTTGGGCAATCCTCCTCCCTTTGAGCTAACTTTTGGGGTGTGAGTTAGGCCTAAGACCTAAATTTCACATGGTATTAGAGCCAGAAAACCTAGATCTTCTTTTCTCTAGGTTTTTTTCTCTCTTTAGGGCACCGATCGTTCCCTCTCTTCTCTTGGGCGGCGGTAGCCATGACAACCAAGGTGGATCCTCTCGATTCACTTCCTTCTGGCGTTAAACTCCTTCTCAGGCATCTTCATGCCTTGATTCCCAAAAAAATATCAGACATAAATTACCCTACATGGAAAATTACCGTTCTTGCAGCCCTTGAGGCCAATTACCTTCTCAAATACGTCGATGGAAGCACAGAACCGCCGCCGGCAGTCATCACCACCACGGACAAATCAGAAAAAACCAATCCGGCCCATGCCGCCTGGAAAGCCGTGGATGGCCAGATCCGATCATGTTTGATTGCGGTCATCTCTCCCACGGTTCAGAAACACGTCTGATCCTACAGAACTGCTTCAGCCTTATGGACGGCCCTCGCAACACGCTATGCATCAATTTCCCACTCTCATATTTTTCAATTATGTGATCGTCTCCACACAATTACCAAAGGCACGAAAACTATGGCGGAGTATTTAGACGAGGTCTCCACCATCATCAGAGCCCTCAACACCGTGAACGAAATCATTCCCAAAAAAGATCTCATCATGTGCGTCGTTCGGGGGCTCCCATCAGCTTACTCCTCCATTAAACAGGCGGTTCGCATCAGTCCAACGCCCGTTGACCTGGCCACTCTCTCCTTGTGGCTAAAAAGTGAAGAAATCAATGTGGATCTGGAGAGCAAACTTCTTCTCCAAGAAGCCGCTGTTATGGAGCCAGCCACCGCCCTCACCGTAAACCAAAACTATCGCAGGGGGCGTGGTGGAGGCCGGCAGGGGAGCCGCGGTGGCTACGGAGCGGAGGCCGCGGGTGCGGCGGTCGGCAGGGTAGTCGTCCGCCGTACGACGGTCAGCAGCACGGCAACAACAACAGCCTGCACTCCTTCGGTAGCGGCGGGCAGTCATCTTCCAGCGGCGGGCAGGGCACTTACGAGCGGGATCGTCCAACTTGTCAAATCTGTCAGAAAACAGGACACACCGCTGCTCGTTGCTGGTTTCGGTATGAGGAGAGCCGAAATAGTGATAACCGTTCCAATTATGCATCTCAAGCCGGCCCTTCCTCTGAATGGCTGTTGGATACTAGGGCCAACATGCATGTTACTTCTGATCTATCCAAGCTTAACGCTCCAAATCCATATCATGGCTTCAATGGTATTACTGTTGGCAACGGTGAGTCCCTTAATATTTCTCACACTGGCACGGGTACCATTAAAACCCTCACCGCTATCTTTCACCTGGGTAACCTTACCCACGCCCCTTCTATTAAATCCAATCTCCTTTCAGTTCACCAATTCACAAAAGACAATAATTGCTCACTCTTGTTCACCTCTACAGATTTTCAGATCCTAGACAATACTACCAAGAGGGTGATTTTTCAGGGCCCCTGTGAGCATGGTGCAGACGTTCTTCCCGGCACAAGTTCGCCCGCCCACCCGCCGTAAAGCGTTCTGTGGCTGCGGTGGCTCTTTCTACCGATGGCCACGATTGCTTGTGGTACACTGCCTGGTCACCCGTCTACTCAAATAATAAATTCTTTAATGTCTCAATTAGGATTTTCTTCCATTCATGTAAACAATTGTGACTCCTGTTCAATTGCTAAATCTCATAAATTACCTTTTACTTTATATGAGAAGCGTACAACTGCACCTTTTCAACTTATTCATTCTGACCTATGAGGTCCTACTGCTGTTCCTTCATTTGCTTGTTTTCGCTATTATATTTGTTTTGTGGATGATTTTACAAAATACACTTGGTTGTACCCACTAAAACACAAATCACAGGCATACACCACCTTTGTCACTTTTGAAAAAATGGTCAAAACACAATTCAATTCTCATGTTAAACTTTTTCGAAGTGACAATGGAAAGGAATATGTCAATAACATCTTTGGCCAGTTTCTGCAATCCCTGGGAATTATACATCAAACCTCCTGTCCATACACTTCCGAACAGAATGGGTGGCTGAGCGTAAGCATCGCCATCTTATTGAAATGGTGGTTACTCTTCTACATCAATCTCATCTCCATGTCTCCTTTTGGGTAGAAGCTCTAGCTACCGCAAACTACCTCATTAACAGAATGCCCTGTCACACTCTCTCCAACAAATCACCCTATCAACACCTTTACGAAGAACTTCCCAATTATACCAACCTCCGCGTCTTTGGGTGTCTTGCCTACCCTTTGCTACGCCCTCATATTACTCACAAATTACAACCCCGATCCCGTCCTTGTATTTTTTTGGGCTATCATCTTACCTCCAAGGGTTATCGCTGTCTTGACCCACAAACTCATAAACTCTACATATCTCGTCATGTTAAATTTGTCGAAAATGAGTTTCCCTACGAGTCTATTTCCTCCTCCACAAATACATCATCCATTGGCGTCCTTCCCCTTTTTCCAACATACTCACAGGGTCCCTCACCACCTTCCCCCACACCTCCACCCACTACCCAACCACCCCTCATCACCCCTTCAACCGTCACCCACAATACACCCGCAACCACCACCCACACCCACAACCAACCCGAACCACCCCATACCCACAACATCTCCAGCCCGATCCGTTTTGGGTCCTTCCCGGCCACCCCAGAATCACCACTGCCCGTGCCACCCCCCGATACTCATCCCATGTTAACCCGTGGCAAAGCGTGTTTCTTTAAACCCAAAAGGTTTCAGGTACCATAGTACCAAATACACTCTTTCCCGATAGTGAACCAACAACCTACTCTGTTGCCTCAAAAAATGCTTATTGGCGTCATGCTATGGATGACGAGTTTAAGTCTTTGACTGATGAGAAAACTTGGGTTCTTGTACCTAAGCCCCATGGGCGGCACCCAATGGGCTGTAAATGGGTGTACAAAAATAAACACATTGCGGATGGCAGTATTTCGAGGTACAAGGCTCGTTTGGTTACTAAAGGCTACAATCAGGAGTATGGGCTTGATTACTCTGAGACATTCAGTCCTGTTATTCGGCAGGAAACCATTCGCCTGCATCACACTGTCACTGCGGCGCATAACAATTGGCTCATCAATCAGTTGGATGTTTCCAATGCTTTTCTTCATGGCATGCTTGATGAAACTATCTACATGACGCTACCACCGGGCTATGTTTATCCCCGCTTCCCTCGACATGTTTGCAAACTCCAGAAGTCTCTGTATGGGCTCAAGAAAGCCCCCCATGCTTGGTACACACGTCTGAAAATGTTCCTCCAGGGACTCGGCTTCACGTGTTGCATACACGACAAGAGTCTGTTTACTCGACATTCAGCACACGGTACAGTCATTCTTCTTGTCTATGTAGATGATATCAATATTACAGGCTCTACTACAGCTCTCATTCAGGATGTCACTCGAGCTATGCATACTACCTTCAAAACGAAGGACCTTGGCCTGTTATATTATTTTCTGGGAATTGAGGTTTCTCGGACAGGCAGCGGCTTGTTTCTTCATCAGTCAAAATATACTCAAGATCTGTTGCAGAAAGCTGGACTGGAAAAATGCACCAGTCAACCAACACCAATGGCAGTCTCTTCGTCTACGAATGGAGCCGACACCCCCTTTGCCGATATCACCCACTTCCGCAGCCACATTGGGGTTCTACAGTATCTGTCAACCGAGTTGCTCAGCGCATGCATCAACCAAGTGAACATGATAACCATTGTCTAAAACGCATTCTCAAGTACATTTTTGGCACGCTTGGTCGTGGTTTACTCATTCGACCCGGGGACTTGGAGCTTTGGGGTTTCTCAGATTCAGATTGGGCGAATGATAAAAATGACAGAAAATCTACATCGGGGTTTCTCGTTTTTTTGGGGACGAACCTGATCTCCTTGTATACAAAAAAACAACCCAAGGTCTCTCGGTCCTCGACTGAAGCTGAATACCGCGCCCTTGCTCTTCTTGCTGCTGAGACCATGTGGGTCACATATATTCTTCGCAAACTCCGCGCCACTCACACTGTTCCTGCTCTCTATTGTGACAACAAATCAACCATCTGTGTGGCCAAGAATTCCCTCCTACACACCAGAATTAAGCATGTTGATACTGATTGTCTCTTTTTTCGCGATGAAGTTCAGGCCGACACCATGACTGTGCAGTATGTACCCACTAAAGAACAACCGGCTGATATTCTCACCAAGCCTCTCCCGAGCCGACAGCACGATTACCTAAGTTCCAAGCTTCCGTTTGCTTCCGCTCAGCTCAGCTTGAGGGGGGATAATAACAGATAGTATTAAATAATAGTATTAAATAATATTAGTATTTACTGTGTACTAATCCTAGTCCTATTAGGATTAGTACTCCTTAATCCTAGTCCTATTAGGATTAGTACCCCTTCCTATATCTCTTATATATATCTCCCATGTCTTTCCTTATTAGGTTAACACTTCAATACAATCAATATTTCTTCAAGGATAACAATAGCAGTTCCTCAAGTTCTTGTCATGGAACCCAAATAATTATTTGTAGCCTTTTATCTTCTGGCTTTGCAATGTTTGAAAGAGCAACTCTGTAGCAGCAGTAGCTATTGAACCAGTAAAAGTATTAAAGAATTGATCTTATAATGCTTCAGTGGAAAAGGTAAAATCTTGATGATAAAGTTTCAATATGTTTGGATTTCTTTGAGCAATATTGTGAATTGGAAGTTCGGGGTGGTAATTTTTCATTCAAATAGGTAATGTGGATGCACCAAAATGGAAGAAATTGAGATCTGAAGAACTGGGAATAAGTACCTCCATGATTGTGAAACCTACAAGATTGGTTTTGAATGGGCTAAACAAAAAGGGTATGTGTTCAAGATGATAATTTGATTATTTAATGTTCTCTTTTGTGTTTTTATTGTGTTCTTGTTGGTGTACAACTTATTCAGTGTTACAAGCTAGAAAAGAAGTGGTCTTTTTAATGTTCTACTTGCATTGAAGAGGGAATAGGGGTGGGGGTGGGTGGGTGGGGGGAATCAAAAAATTTACTTAGTCAGCTATCAGGGTTCAAATCACCAAAGTGGTGCATAGTTTAGTCCACTTGGATTTCAATGTTTTCCTTAAGAGCGTTGAAGAGATCGTCTTATTACACCATTAACTGAACTTTAACCTGTGTGATATGCAAATCAGATTTCTACCTTGACACCTCCTCAACTTCTATACCTACACTCACATGGTTTTTTTTTTTTTTTTGTCAATTGTATCACTCAAGTGTTTACAAAGCTTTATGAAAGAAAAAAGAAACTTGTTTGTTAAGCTCAAGTGAAGTTGCGTGCTTCACGCTATACATCTGGATCGATATAAATAGATGATGGCCTCTGCTCATTGTAAGGAAAACCCCAAGGGATTTTATCTCAATCAAGGATTAATTTAGGGAGTCCTTGATTGAGGTTATTTAGTTGATCTGTAGTAAATAGCTTCTTATGCTTTCCTTGTGCTAATTTTATCTTGTCTTTGTGTGATCAACAGACTTCTTATCTTCTGGCTTGATTTGTGGCTCTTCCTTTTTCATTACTTCTTCTGCTTTCCTTGTGTTGATTTGATCTTGTCCTTGTGTGATCATCAGTCTTCTTATCTTTTGGGTCTTCCTGTTTCTTGATGATTTGATTTGTTTGTGATTTCTGCCAAGAGTGTGAGATTCTTGCTTCTTTCCTTTTATGTGCTGATTAGCCATATATTCTATAATATATTTCTTTCTGTCTTTTGTACCTTAGAGTTGAGGCTTTCCTTTCCAATGCTTCTCTGTATTTTAAGCAAATATTATTTTCCTTCTTGAAGTCGTTTCAGCTGATGATTTCCCTTTGTTGGTTTGTGAGTTAAGAAAATTGAGATCAACGTGTTATGAGTCCAAATCATTCACACAGGAGATCCTGACCCCTTTTTTTCTGATCATTCGAGAAAAAAATTCATTTTGTTCATAAAAACTTAGGAGGTAGAACCAATAAAAATTTCTTGTTTGATTCATCCCTTCTCGACTTTCTTTGGTGACAAAGACCAATGACTAGTTAACAAGGAAGACAACTATTCTTCTGGACGAGAAGAGCGAGTCTCATTCTGGGGTGAGAAGCCAATAGGAAGCTTCAAAATCAGCTAACTCTATGGAGTTAACACTACTTTTTATGAATGTGCAATGACCCAACAATTCAGAAATTAGCATATATATGTAGGAATTTGTTGTAAATTGCACTTTAGGGTGTGTTTGGTATGAACAAAAATGTGAATGATTTTTGGAAAAACTTTCTTTCTATCTAAGTGATGTTCTCTCTTATATATTATTTTATTTAATGTTTGGTGAGTAAGTAGAAAATATTGTCCCAAAAGAATTTTGTATGTAACTTATTCAATGTTTCAAACATTATGGGGATGGGTGTGGAGGTAGGGGTGGTGGGAATGGGGTTTGTGGGTGCGAGTGGCGTGTGTTGTAGGGTAGGGAGGAGACAAATTGATGTGCAATATCACTTGTTTTCCATAGTTTCATCAAGGAAATAATTTTCCTCGTTTTTAAGGAACTTGTCTTCCTAGAGAATACTCGTAGTACAAGTTTGGTGATGTAACAAATTAGGCTGAGCTGGAACTAAGGTCGAATTCATAGTCATCCCCAAGAAAAGAAGTTTCAAGCATCTTAAAAGATGTTTAAATTCGTGGATCTATAATCTAATTAGATTGTGGATTTGATGATGATGTCACACACCATATTGGTGCGGTATGAATGAAATGAAGGCTCGCATTCTAAGTCTTGTGTGATAAGAATGTTACCCCAAAACTTAAAAGGTAAGTTCTATAGAATCGTGGTTAGACCAACTATGTTGTAAGGATCGAAGTGTTGACCATCTAAGAATTCCTATGTTTAGAAGATGCAAGTTGTGGAAATAAAGATGTTGAGATGGTTCAAACGCGTGAAGAGAAAACTTACAAAGGACCTTGTGAGGTGTGAGAGCTTGACAATGGTGGGTTTAACGAGAGGTAGAGGTTGGTTGAAGAAGTATTGTAAAGAGGTACTTAGATAGGACAATGGCACATCTTCAGCTTGCTAAGGACATGTCATTAGATAAGGGGATTTAGAGGTCGGAGACTAGGGTAGATGTCTAGTTGGTAATTCCACGGTATGTCACTTTCCAGTGAGATATGCATGCCTGTTTGTTTGGAGAATGTATGTGCTTTTTCTGTCATACCAGTTGTATTAACATTATTCACAGTTTTTTGTTCAGTTTTTTTACTATCTTTTGTTCTTTGTAATTTGGTTACCAAACTATTTAGTTGTTGTTAATGTTCCTTTACTTCTGAATGTTATGTATTGTCTGCCACACTATCTTCCATGGCTTTTTCACTTTCAGATTTTCTTTTTTCCCTTACTGCTTTGAATTGATTTTCTTGAGAGGGTCAATCAGAATCAACCTCTCTACCTCTACTAGGTAGGGATAAGGTTTTTGTACACTTTATCCTCTCCATACTCCACATATGGGACTGCATTAGGTTTGTTGTTATTGTTGTTGTTTATCTAATGAAAATGTTTCTCAAAACTTTGGACCAACCAAACATCAAAAAATTGAAAAATAAATTGTGGAAAATGTTTTTCTTTATATGATTTCAAAAAGTAAATGTATTCCTTTGTACTAAACTCATCCTTAGTCTTGCTCTTTTGAACAGGATGATTCCGATTTCTCCTCCTTGTGGACTCACCTTTCCTTTTTTTTTTTTTTGAACAGCTAACCTTGTCACGGGTTGTGTTAGACATCTTATAGTGGAAAGAACTCCAAAAGATTTTGATATATTAACATCACTGCACTTTTTTATTGTTAAATGTAACTAGAAACTACAAAGTGCGGTGAGGTAATTACAGAGAAAGTATTACTGCATGATGTACATGAATCATACTTGTTTTTTTCTTCTTTTGTCTTCTGAAGATTCTCTTACCTTTTATAGAAAGGATGGGAATGAGAAGGGGAAAAAACTGTCAATTTAGGGAACCTCCTGCATGCAGCGAAGCCGATTTCATTCGCTGGAAAAATCACTGCATGAGTAGTTTTTTTTTCCGTTCTTTTGGAATTGTATTTTAATTTCATCAACATTAAAATAGTTTTAATATGTTGTTACCCCAAAACTATGTGCATTATACAGTTTTGGCTGATAGATTAATCACCAAATTGTATTACTTACCTAAAACATAAGGGTGTGGAGTCAAACCTTCCACCCCACACCAATCAATAGCAAAATATATGTAACCTATGATGATCATTGTCTTGTCAAAATATCAACTAATTTTATTAGTTTAACTGAATATGGAAGAATTTCCAATAAGATAAAATCGGAGCTTTGATTAAATAAATAAAATGTAACATCCAATAAATAAAATCCACAACAGCTTTAGAAAAACAAATCAAGTGGAAGATGCTCTAGCATAGGAAAACGCTAAAATGGATCAATTCAACCTAGAATGAAAAGTAGAACTTCCAATGAGGATGGGCCTCAAAAAACAATGGGTCTAAATGTCGCAAAAAAATATGTATGAGTATTGCAATATTGTTCGTAGTTGTTGTAAATGAGATAGATGAAATAACATTTCCATGAAATCATGACTTAAATGTATGATCTTTATGATGTTCTTGTGTTTGTTATTGTGGTATGTGAATGGGATCGGATTGCCATGTTTCGGCATAAGTAACTTGAAGCGGATTGCCATGTTCTAACATAACTAACTTGGATCAGATTGTCACGTTCCAACATAATATTTGATCGGATTGTCATGTTTCGACATACTAATAGTTTGTGTTTGAATTCTGCGAGAGGACCAATGTGATGATAAATGTTAGTTAATCATTGTTGTATGCTTGTTGACAATATGGAATATGCTTGATATACATGCGTAAAATATATTGTTTTATTAGTGGTATAAGTTGCACTAAGCGGACAGTTGAATTGGCATTGGTTGTACTGGGTATTTTCTACGTGTTATAGAATGGTTAACTATGATAAAGTATGTGGGAAGAGGGTTAGTGATAGGGTGCTAATGTATATTGGAGGTGATTCAAAGAGAAAGGAATATGGAGAAGCGAGTGGTTTGTTCGATGATCTCAGTAGTGGGTTTCTTATCTTACATAGGATTGACCGATGATGCCTATCAATATATCTGTTTCTACTGAAACTACTCTTGTTATATCTGTTGACATAGTCTGAATGCAGGATTGGTGATGTTCCATTAGGCGTAGACGAAGAAATTCTTCCAGCAGCTTCTATTCTTTTTTTCGCATTATGGGAGTTGTGTGTTTTATTTAAATTATCCAGTTGTACTTTTTTTAGTATCTCTTATACCTTTTAGACTAGATACATGGGAGTCGTTTAAAATGTTTTACAAATTTTAAATTAATAATGTGTTCACGGTCTATTTATAAAAATCATAGAGTTATAATTGTTCTTGTTTGTCAAATATTTCCGCATGTTTACTTTTGCGGTATGATGGTTCTCCTACTTAGATATGGGTGCCCGCACGGTCCGGTAGGTTAGATCATGATACTTGACCCAATTCATCTCAACAAAATTGACTTTTGGATAGGATAATGACCACCCAAATTACTCCATCTATTCTTCTAAGAGGGATGTTAGTTTAAAACCTCGATATACGCGCGAGGATTCCTCCACGCTAATGTACGTTGGATGATACATATTTTAAGGTCAGGTTTAGAGTGAGAATTAGATGTTGATGAGCATATTGAACATGTAATTCATTGATTCATTTATTGATTCAACCTAGTTGACCATTGATTAGCCCATGTCGACCCAATCCATCTCAAAACAAGTAAGCTTTGGGTGAGTTAATGATTCAACCAATTATTAACTCAATCATATTGATTAATTTATATCTCGATAGTTTTGGATACTTCTGAAGGAAGTAGAACTGATACACTCCCTTATAGTATGGTATATGTTCATTTATACTTTGTAGTTTTAGGAAAATCAAATCAGTTCTTGCGATTAAATTGAAATCATGCTCTGGACAACTCAATGATTAATGAGTGTGTAGAATTTCCCCAATCCATTCAATGAAATTTTTTTCCTTTACTAATTGTCAATAGCTTGGTTCTAGGGGTTGAAATATCTCTTTTTGAAAGGGTTAAACATGGTGAAATTTGGCATTTCAGCTACGTAACTTTGTATTGAATCAATGAATTATGGGAAAACGAGTAATAAACAAGTAAAGTTTGTATTGATGGAAATAACAGTCGTGAAGAACTCTATTTTAGCAATTTGGACTGCTATATTATCCATTAATATTTTAGTAAATTTATTGTTAAGGTTGGTTTAAATATTTTTTCTTGATCTTTTTAGCAAGATTGTAACATAAATAACTTTTAATTAATATCCTTATATTTCATTGTGCTAATCTAGAAACTTCCTTTTTTTCTCTACCATTCTTTTTCCCCAATTAATTGAATGTTTTTGTTTCTCGAGTTATCCTATATGTTGTCCTCATATTTGTGAGGTATCATGTCACCTTATTTCTTTGAACTTCTCAATATTCTATTGTTTAAAATTTATTGTGAAATCACACTGGTCATACAAAATAGTAAATTCTTTGAATTTATTCAATCTCCATTGAATACTCACTCCTCTTTCATTGCAATATATTTTCTTACTTAAATAATGTTACCTATAGAAAGTAAGATACGTCAATATTGAAGATGAACGTGTAGTTAAGGTAAGAATTATATATATACCCTTTAGTTAACGATGAAAAAGAATGTGGACCACTTTTCTACAGATGATAATATTGTGCCCCCCTCCCCCATGATTTGATGCGCGTAATTTCTTTTCGTAGGTACAAAAAATGTTTGGAGATATAATTGATAAGTAGGAGACTTCGCATTGATCTATTATCCTCATGATACCTTTAAGCCCATGACATAAGTACTTGAACATCATAAGGATTTCAATTTCATCAGACTCCTCTACTATGGAAGTTTAATGGTTAGGGAGACGTCAATTTTTAAGATTTTCTTGATTATTGTGTACAAAATTTTGATATCTAAAGAGTAAATCGTCATTAGTCATTGTGCACGAGAGTTCATTCAAAGAATAAACAAATTTGATTTCAAATTGTTCTCAAATTTTTTGAGAAAAATCTTATGAGCTACTTCATCTTTGGTGATCACGAAATGTCCCATACAATCAATATCTATAATAGATGAAATTTTTATTGAATATATTCCAACACATTTCAAACGTAAGTAGTTACGAAAGGGAGATGAAGGTAATTTCTGTATGAGGAACTCACAAAAATCTTGGCAATTTTATTGTTTAACTGTGTTTTAAAATATTGTCTTATTGACATTTCTTTACCATATTTCAATACTTTCTATATTACCCCGAATAACTTTTTCTTAAAATATTTTTTTGGGCCATATAGGACATTTTTTTGGTAACCAAAAAAAAAAAAAAGTTGGCCCAAGCCCGAAACAAAACAATCAAAACAACCTAACTCTAATTTGATTAGGGTAAATCCCACTTTCATTAAACCTAGATATAAATGTTAACTTCACATTCCTCTTGAGTTCACTTTCCTCTCTTCTCGCATTATTGCCTCCTTTCTCTCGACTTGATGTTACTCTACTCCTTCTCTTGTGGGTTGTACCAACATATGATCTCAACATTCGACGTTCTCATCTTCCTTCTTCTCACACAGAATGTGTCACTCAATCAAGGTAATGTAATTCATATCTTCTTCCTTCTTTTCTTCATCACTTTTCTAAATCTGTATTGTTTCTCCACATGAAAAATTACTTTGGTTGGAAACGTTTATGTTAGAATTTTGATTTTTTCTTTGAGTTTAAAAATGGGGATAAAAAGAAAAAAAAATTATATATGGGGAGAATTAAAGGAAATTCTTCAATTTCTTACCTAAAAAATGTTAATTACTCTATTCCAAATCAAACATGTAGTCATTACACATTATTAATAGATCTTCAATTTATATATATTTAGTTATTTGAGATTTAAATTATATGCGTGTAGTGGTATACCATACATCTCATATGGGATATGAATTAACGATTAGGGATATGAATACCAACAAGTATATTTGAGTATTTTGAATACCTTAGAAGATTAATGAAGAAGCATGAAGGGCCTACAATATACTAAAGTGGAAATGTAAGCAAGAGATGACTACATTTAAAATAATTAATAGGCTAGATTTTTCTTGTTTTTAGATCAAGTGTATTATTGTAACCATTTTAGGTTAGCTTATCTACAATATTAAAAGTAGAAACTAGGAATTATTTTAGGGATTACTTTCTGAATGAAGATTTGATGTTTAGGCTCATTTGGGAGTTTGGAGAAATCCTCATACTTGTTCAATTGAACCTTCTTGATTACTTTGGTAGTCTTCACTTGTATAAGTTCAATTTTCTTTTCACCCTTAGATTTCATTCAAGTAATTGAATGTCTTAGTTGCTATATTGTTCTTTTTTTTCTGCTAAATCTCTCCATCCCTCTTTCTATTTTCTAATCATATATATTGCTTTCTCGGTTGTGGTCTACTTTATTGTTCTTGCATCTATAAAAACATCATCTCACCAATACATGTACTAGGCAACATTATTCTTCAAGGCATAAACAGAAAAATTAATTTATATTTTTTGCCTACGCCAGAAATTTTACTTGACACTTCATGATGCTCAACTCACTTTATTGACGACAAGGTAATGATTTCAGTTGCATGCTTACAAAATACGTTTTTGATACAAAAGGAACCTTTTAGTGAACTATATATTTGAATATTCTTTACATTATGTTTCTTGAACTCAATTATTCTTGGTAGACATTAAGTGAATTTTGGTGCACCTTTAATCTCTAAACTTGTTTATGTCTTCCAAATACAATTATTAGGTTAATATAGAGGTGAAAATTGGATTGTGTAAGTAATTCATGTTACCTATACATCTATTCTTTCTCACCCTGATCCAAAAAAACAAAGAGAAATGACCCTAACTAACTTGAAATTGGTTCATAATTGTTGTTTGTATCAACATTTTTTTGACATATGATTTTATCGTAAGTTTCACATAATACCTAATAATGTTTATTAATATTTTGTGCTAGTATGATCAATATACTACTAGCTTCGATAATTCACTTAATTTTACTTAATTTATTGGTTTGCTTAGTATTGTGTGTTGCAACATGGTTTCGAGTGTGAAGGAGTTATAATTGTCCACATACCTAACATAAAGTGTCACTTGACTTGGATCGCAGCGATCCATCACTTATGTAAAAATAAAGGACATAAAAAATTGTTTTGCTTTGATAATCTTTTTTTTCTATATTAAATTATTTGGGTAACTTATTAAAATTTGAGACATTTAATACTAGAATTTCATGATTTTAAATGAGTTTGATAGTAATGATATAATTAGTATACATTTGTTATATATTTACACAAATTCATAAAGAGGTGATAATAGAGCCTCCCACATCTAAAAATTGAAATACATATATATATATATATATATATATATATATATATATTTGATTGTTCAAATGAAATATGAGGGAAATTTGACTAACTTTGTAAAAAAAGTTAAATTTATTAGGTCAAAGTCTCCAACGATCAATGTTTATTAAATTGATTGTGAATCTGATGGTTCAAATGCAAATTTTATTAATTATTTGGACATTATTTGAATTTACTTTTACATGGTCTAGAAGTTATAAACAACTATGTATTTGAAACTATATACATTTGTTAATTTATAATTCATAGCAGAGAAATAAATTTATTTTCCTATTATAATTTATCTAATAAAAATAAATTGAAGTATTTTTTTTGTTGTTTTTTTTACTATTGGTCAATTTTATTTTATTTTTAGTTTTTGAACTCCAAATTTATTAGTCTTGAGGAAATGTCTTACTTTGTATGACCATGAATTATTAATTTAAATAATTGTTTGATAAATCTTGTTTTTAATTTTTCACCCAAGTATGCAATCGAAATACAAAAGTTGAAACAGAAAGAGAAAGCCTATAAAAACATAAAAATTGAACACAATGAAGACAAATTTAGAAAGGATCACGGAAGCTATTTTAAAAAGATACTATGTAACAAACAAAAGGAACAAGCTATTCGTGGTTCATAATTTATTTCCACAGATGTAGTATTAATATATGTTGAAAGTTTTCTACTACAAATTGTTAGAAATGTTAGTATTGATTCAATTGATATGAATATTGTTTTTTACTATTTTAGTCTATATCCTCAATGTACTTGTTGACCAATACATTGTATTATATTATATGTCTTGAACAAATGTGCTATTGATTTTTCCCATTCAGTGTGTTCGATTTCTATATTGGAGTTCGTGGTGCAAAGTTTCACATTAAAGAATAAAACTTATAACAAAGATAACTTCATATTCAAGGAATAAAGAGCTCCGCCTTTCCTCGTTATGGGAGCGTTTTATTATTCGTCTATGAAGTTACCTTTGTTATAAGTTTAATTCTTTAATGTGAAACTTTGCACGTCGAGCTCTAATGTAGATATTGAACACACTGGATAAGAAACAAAAAAAGGATAACACTTTTTCAAAGCTTATAATATAATACGATTTGTCGGTCAACAGTAGTACATGCATTGAGGATATAAACTAAAATAGTAAAAATTTGTTCAGATCAATTCAATCAATACTAACACCAATTTGTGGTAGATTTCTTTTAACAATTAATTATTTTTATGAGATATATACACAATTGACTTCTATCAATGAATTCTTAACTTGTACATTTTAACAAGTAAAATGAGCTTAGCATGATATAAGTCAATGTAAGATATAGAATAAATAATTTATGTACCATTAATAGTATTTTGTTTTTGTTTTTTTGGTAGTTTCTTCTTGGAAAAGAACTCTTGGCCTTTTTCAGATATGTGTTTTATATATATATATATATATATATATATATATATATATATATATATATATATATATATATATATATGTAACATTATTTTTGCTCTATATAATTTAGATTATGTAATTTATTTTTCAGACTTAAGACTATTAGTAATACAATTGAACACTCAAAAGATTCTCAGTATAGGACGAATCAGTGTTCTATATAGTCGCTGATGGTATGAATGAGAATAAAATTATCGACGTTGAGGACTTTCAGCAACACTCACCCGTATGCATTTCAAGAGATGGATAAATACAAAAATAAAGGACTGTATGCACGTGGCGGTACCAACACTAGTGGATTCAAAAGATGACTTTTAATGGTCTCAAAAGCCTTCGAAAATTCTTTGGTCCATTCAGTTGGTGCATCTTTTGATAATAACATGAATATGGGCTGATATAATTCAAGTCTACCATAGAAACTCATTATTTCCTTCTTAGTATTTGAAGGAGGTATGTGTTGAATTGTCTTTATTTTGGAAGAGTCAAGCTCAATACCTCTTTTGCTAACTAATTTAGTCTCCCAGAGAAACTCATTACTTCCTTCTTAGTGTTTGGAGGAGGTAATCTTGAATTGACTTGACCATGGAATAGTCAAGCTCAATATCTCTTTTGCTAACTATAAATCCTAGTTACTTCCCTACATGTACTCCAAATGCACATTTGGTTCAGTTCAACTTCAAATCATACCTTTGTGACCTATAAAAGATTTTTTCAATTGTGTCAGGTGATCCTAACTCTCGCACGACATTATGATGACACTGTCCGCATACATTCAATTTCTTTATGGGTCATATTACAAAAAATTGTGGTCATAGATCTCATGAAATTGGAACCAACATTCTTGAGTTCTAACGACATAACTTAATAATGCTAGACTAACGAAGATGTTACGAACGTTGTTATTTCTGCGTCTTCTTCATCCACTAAAATCTTGTGATATCTCGCAAAATAATCCACAAAAGATTGCAACTCATGCTTAGCATAATTATGGATGATTATATGGATATTACACATGGGGTAATTTTTTGTTGGACTTTCTTTGTTGATATCTCGATAATCCATGCATATCTTGATCTTTACATCATTCTTCCCCACTTGGAAAATAATATCCAACCTGGTGGGATACTTCATCACTTCAATAACTTTTGATTCAATTTTGTTTACTTTCTTCTTCTTATATCCCTAAATTTGCATCTGGCTTGAACTTTCTGATTTTCTACTTCATAGAGAAATATTCTAGATTGATAGGCAGCTTATAGGGAATAATATCCGTGCTCAACTCCAACATATCATCATAAGACCTTGTCAGCACATTAATATATTTTCTGAATAGTTTGACCAGCTCTTCTTTTTGTGTTGCTTCCTAGTGGACAATGACTCATGTTTCTGTTGACCGATTTGTCATATCCTAAGTTTATTGTCTTTGTCTCATCCAACTTGGCCTTTTATCATCTTCAAGTTGACTCAAATCCTTAGTGAGGTGCTTAGGCATCACAGTTTCCTCATAATATCCTTCACATTCATCCTCGTTGATCTAACTTGGTTGCCATGTTAGTGACATGTCATGACATTGAAAGATTTAGATTTATTTTTATTTAAAAGAACAAAAAATCAACCATGTTGGATAGGAAGAGTTTGAATGAACATATTGGAGGGAAATTCATAGAGATAAGATAATCAAATTAAAATATAGGAGGCTTTCTTTGAAATTTTAAAAACGCATACAAACTTTTATCATGATTAAGGTCAACGTGACTCATATCCTTTTTAAACATTATGATAGAAAGTAAAGTCACATAAATGCTTGTTCAGGGCTTCGTCCAGACAATATTAGTAGTCAAAAGTAAAAACATTAAACCTTGTCTTTGTCTACTGCTTCATTCGATGGATCATAAGTTGAGTGACCATCAAATTTTGTAGCATACCTTCAAGTCTAGAATCTCGGATGGTTGGTGTCTTGGGGAACTCCACCAATATCACAATAAAATATTCTCATCCCTTCAACTAGGCCAT
Organism: Solanum arcanum; assembly: GCA_027789145.1. Lineage (NCBI taxonomy): Eukaryota > Viridiplantae > Streptophyta > Magnoliopsida > Solanales > Solanaceae > Solanum > Solanum arcanum. The sequence continues at coordinate 23,667,675 of CM050933.1, forward strand.
CAATCTAAAGCTCTAAAGCTTATGCAAAATATGAGTGGTACAATCCTGGAATACACTTTAGTATATCACATTCATGCTTCTTCCTTGTATATCGTTCCAACAATTCTTCCTTTATTTTTTTGGGTATAACCGATGCTAGAGCGGAAATATTAAAATGGAAGAGTAAGAGATTCAAGTATTTCATCCAAGTCCTTACCTAGCCCATGCCCAAGTTCAAACCCGCTACTTATTATAGTCATGTCAAGCATTTTATAGTCTGGTGGCATGGGCACTTGTGTTGCTGTATCATTAAAAGAAGCGTTCATTATCTCTACCATGTGAAAGTCAAGATTATTATCAATCATCATTGTTCTAGCAATGTCTTTTAAACCCTATTTTTACTTTTAACTACTATATATTGTTGTGGAGTTCTAGGATCGGAGAAATTGTGATCTATAACATGTGATGAACGGAATTTTAAGAATTTTGCATTTCCAAATTATGTTCCATGAACATATGTTATGGAAATCAAGGATAATCCTAGAGTTTTCACTATCTCCTTGAAAAAAATAGTTAAAGTCTCAAAGGAATCTTCGTTAGAAGCTAGAAATAATGTCCAAGTAAATGTAGAAAAATCATCTATGATAACAAAGACATACATCTTCCCTCCTCTACTTCTTACTCTCATAGGTCCACATATGTCCATATGAAGCAGTTCGACACATTTAATTGTACTTTTCTTAACCTTCGGTTTGAAAGATGCTCTCACTTGCTTCCCCCATACACATGCACCACAACTTTGTCATTTTTAAATTTGGTTTTGGGTAAACCAATAACCATCTCCTTTTCTAATAGCTTGTTGTTTTGTTTCAAGCTAGCATGTCCAAGTCTTTTGTGTCATAGTAAGGGATCATTAGGAAATGCCCTGAGGCACTTCATACTACTGTCTGGCATCCCATGATGTCAGCTTTGTTCACATTTATGTGTTTTTTGTCTATTAAGATAACCTCCTTTGTATCTAGTTTTTCAACCCTACAACCTTGAGAAGTAAAAATTACCTTGTAACCTTTATCACATATTTGCAAGATGCTGAGGAGATTATGATTTATTCCGTCCACATGGTATACTTCTTCCACTACTTTGGATTCAATCTTTCCAATTAAAGTTTTTTTTTTACGTTTCTAGCATTGGTCAATCGTGTTTTTGTAATTTTTCAAGTTCAATTCACTAATCTCGAGGATAAGTCGTACTTTGTATGATCATGAATTGTTAATTAAATAATTTGTTGATATATCTTGCTATTAGCTTTTTACCGTTTAATTCTATATAATCGAAGTATAAAAGTTATAATATGCAAATCTAGAAAGGAACAAGAGAGTTATAAACTTAACAAACAAAAAGCAACAAGCTATTCATGATGCGTAATTACGAAATTTACAATTAACTCTTGTTCATTTTAACAAGTAAAATGGATTGAGATAATACAAGTTAGTGTAAGATGTAGAATTAATAAATTATGTACCCTTGATAGTTTTTTTCTTTTGTTTGTTAGGTAATATCTTCTTGGAAAAATCCTCTTCTATCGAATTTGTTTGTACCGTGTTCTTCAGATTTGTTTTTCTTTTTGACATTCTTTTTTCTTTTTACTTTTGTATTCGATCATATTGAAATACATTATGAAAAATACAAAAGGCAAGATACATGAACGAAATATTTGAATTAATATTCCATGCTCGTAGAAAGTAAATCTTTTCTTCCATACTAATGAGATCATAGTTGAAAAAAGTAAGGAAATTATATTGACCACCTCTACGAATCTGACAAAAGGTACTTTAATATTTTTTTTTAGATAAATTATAATAGGACAATAATCTATTTTTTTTAAGAATTACGAATCAAAAAAGGAGCCATCATTAAGCTTTGCTTAAATCAAATATAAATAGCTTGAGTATATATTCACACAAAACTATAAAATGCATACATTAAACATTGTTAAATGTATAAACAATAAGAATCATAAAATAAACACAAGGAAATAATTGGTTTATAAGGAGACAAGAAAGTGAGAAGAAATGTTTATTGTGCCAAAAGTAAAAAAATATGTGTTTCTATACCCTTAATCTATTTAAATAAAAACAACTGAGTGACAAATAAAGAAATAGTAGATTACTAGTCATTCAAAATTTATTAAAATCAGAAAACAAGAATTTCAAGTCTGACTTAACATCTTTAATAAATAGTGATGATATACTAATTGAGCAATCAATGTATAGATGAACACATGATAAAACACGGAAATAAATTCATTACATGTCAAAATGAAATTTAGCTAGAATCAGATCACCATCATAAAATTCAAGTCATACATCGTAGATAACAACAATTGATAAAATTACAAATAACAACAATAAAAACAACAAAAAAGTGAACTTTACTATGCATAAAGAGAAATAAAATTGTATTTATCATAATTAATAATATTATTATATTTTAAAAATGTGTCAATAATTTTTGCAAAGCATATTCAAACTGTATCACATATTTATTCTATTGTTGCAGTACACTGCATCACCTCGTTTATTCCTTTTACACAATTTTGCTAAAAACATAGATGACCAAAGAGTTTTCTCCATATACACTAATATATTATGGAGGAATCACTTATAAGTGTACATGGAGGAAACTCTTTCGTCATCTATGTTTTCAGCATAATGGCCTAGAAGGAATAGACGAGATGATGTGATGTACTACCATAATAAAATAAAGATGTGTTTTAGTTGAATATGTCTTGCAAAAACTATTAGACACATTTTAAAAGTATAATAATATTATTTATTATGATTAATACAATTTTATTTCTATTTAATCATAGAAAAGTTCACTTTTTTTTGTTGTTATTACTGACGCATTCAACAGTGTTTTAGGTGTGTAACAAGGCCAACACCTTAGATATGTAAAAATGAAAAATAGTGCCAACTAATGAACTATTGTGCATATCATAAAGTATTTGTTTGTATTTATTTATCTCAAACAAGCACTATCCATGCAGTGCTTGCTTCCTTTAATTTTTATCTTCAAACATTTAAATATTAGTTTTAGTTCAACAAGCTTGGGTCATTTCTATGATTGAAGGGGTGAATAAGATTTATTTGATCATTTTGGCATCCATTGTTGTTGTTCACTTTCTAATTGGGTTTAACATGTTTGTTAGTTTCTATTTTAACATTTTTGTTTCTGTAATTTTTGGAGACACGACATTTAGTTGTACGTTGCCCAAGTTTGCTATAGATGTAGCACAAATCAGTTGTGACAATCTTATCATTATGAAAGTCAACACCTTCTCTCTCATTGTGATTTTTCTCACTCAATTATTTGACAATTCTGGATGAGTTAGTCCATCTATTTGCTTTTTCAAGCTTAACTTTTATCAAAAAGATTTCTGCATTTATTTCCTCACCTTTTCTTTTTTTCAAAAAAATAATAATCATTTTTTTTTTGTATTTTTTTCAACTCCTTTTTCACGTTTTCTTCAGTTTCACTAATTTTTTCTTTTCCTTTTTCCAGTAATTATCATCTTTACAATTCCAGATTTTACATCTAGGTTAGATGACTCAAGTTTTACAACATGTTTTTTCAAACAAATGTTTTGTCTATCAGGTACAATTTTATCATCTTTGAGTTCCATATACTCAAATTTTTGGTCTGCAAAAACTTTAACAACTGATTTCTTTCACATGTTAATTCTTGGAAGTCATCAATTAGCACGTTCATTAATCCGGTCAACTTATATTTTTAAAAAAGATGTAGTTTTTATTTTAGATCAATTTAACCTTTGAGTTTACATCATCTTCGATATCTCAATCTCATACATTCACGAAAGTTGTTTCATCTATTTCATCATCGAATTCTTCATTTTCAGAACCCTAACAAGCAACCACTCCACATTCTTCTTTTTTCTTTCTTCCTTTTTCTTTTTTTTTTCCCTCCAATTCAGTTCCCATTATTGACAATTCTTAACATGATAATCAGTTTTGCCACACTTGTAACAACCATTTTGAGATTTATCATTTACCCACTTCTTCTAATTGGTTTCGTTCTTTTCATTTCCCTTCTCGTTCTTGAGATACGTCTAAGAGACTTTTTCTAGAAGTTATATTTGATCCTTATCATACTCAGTATCTTCCCCATCCGATACTTTCAAGGCGAATGACATATAATTAAGCATTTCCTCCTTCTTTAAGATCATCCATGTTTATCCCATACATTTTGAGATTTCCCACAAGTTCATCATGTGTCATGATGGAGATGTGTTTATCTTCTCTTATAGCAGTTACTTTTACATCCTATTTGTTCTGTGTAAGGATCCTTAGCACCTTGTAAAGATGTTCTTCACTCGTAAGAACTTTTCCTGATGATGACAATTCATTTATCAACTTAATGAGTTTAGTAATTATTTCTAGAAGAAACTCAATATCCTTCTTATTTGAAAGTTTCATATTCAGTAAATAGCATAGCTACTCTGAGTTTTCTCACATGACTTGTTCCCTCATGAGCATTAATCAGTACATCCTAGATTTGTTTGGCAGTAGTAAAGTTTGAAATTCGGTTGTACTCATCTGGTCCAATACCACAAATAAGAATGTTTTTGGTCTTAGCATTTTTATTGAGGGATGATAAATCATCCACAGTGAAGTAAACATTTACTTTTTGTACTTGAACTACAACAACAATCTTCATAGGAATGATAGGTCTAATCGTTATCTATCCCACAACACAGTCTTCCGCTTGAATTTAAATCTTCCATACACATATTCCACTAACCAAAGTTAGACCTATTAAACATTGGGGGTCTGACTGTTGACTGTCCTTCGTTGTGATCAATGGGTGGTGCACAATTAATCTCGATCTTTTATCTTAAGTTATAACCTATAAAAAATAATCTTGCTCGGATACCAATTGAAATTCTAAACAACGTCAATTATCTTAATCCTAAATTACTTAAGTGAACCAACATGCCTAACGTGTTTCACAGAAGTTTTATAAAGGTAGTAAAGTAAGAACAAAGTATATTACATGGAACACCCGACTTAAAAGGTGTAAAAACCTTGACATTAACCCCAACTTCCCTAAATGACAACGAGCCTCAACAAACAAAATTTATTACAAGAATTTATCTAAACTAAATATCAACTACTTAATTTCAATTCTACCACACACCTCCAAGGTATGTGTTCCCAATGTCTTCGCGTTGCCCTCAACTTGAAGACTAAGATCCTAAATTCAATTTATAAATCACTGATCTAGAAATAAAAAAGTCACAAATACTAAGAAATCTTCCTAGATTTTTTTCTTCTATATCTTTGATCAACAACACTTCAAAAATCAGTCTCTCAATGTTTTGCTTTGGAATTGCGAGATTATTTTGAACACCTCTTCTTCTATTTATGCTCATGTATCCTGAAGCCTTCTACTCCATTGAATCCTCATTCACTTAACCACTTGATTCCATTTAGAGTTCTTCTTGTAATGAAACACTTTCAAAAAATAGAAGTCCTTCTTGAAACAGTTCTCTTCAGATGACTTTGCCAATTTGTTCCATGTATTTTGTCATTTATCAAAACAATGCATATCCCAACAATAACTAAAGAAGGTTTAGATAACTCTGTACACCTCACACTCAACAATTTCATGTTTGGAAGAAGTGAGACCAGTGCAAATGCAAGCAGTATATCGCAGGGAGTCATAATCTTGAGCTCGGAAATTTTCTTCCACCTCCTTCTAATTTTCTCAATAACATATGCAGGTTCTTCTAAACTAGGCATCGTTAGTGATTTAAGATCTTTCCTCTCATAAAAAGATCTACATATCCCTTGTTTTTCTAGTTTTTCCCAAGCAGGCATAACAAGGAGTTTAAGATGTGGACATATGAAAAGAAGAGATTTAAATTATGAGGGAAATACCTCTTGGCAGTATAATTCAACTAATTGTTGTGAACATACAAATTGTAATGGAAGATCAATTTCAATGTTTCCACGACGAAAGCTCATATAAATCTTTACGATGCGGGTCAATTTTTCACGAGATGGAGTGTCGACATATATATACGGAGGTATTGACACTCTAATGAAAATTTACTGCATTACAAACAAGTCTAGCATTTTCCAGAGACGTTGGTCAGACCTAGCCGATTGCCAAGCAGGACAAACTTGAGGAATTAAGAGATTAACTGGAAACGGTTGAAGGACTGGAATATCTTCACCAGGATATCAATAAGAAGGTCCTCCCATCTCCTTACATGAGAATTTCCTTCTTCCATCACAACAACTTCAATCTTTTCTTGTTTTTGGAATGACATCGTTAAAGCTTCAATCTCCTAAGTTCTTGTAGAACCAATAAAGGTTATTAATTCTCTAGATCAAAGAAGAATAAAAAGGTAAGTCTGGCAATATATAGAAACATAGAAGAGAGTACAAATACGTCCGAGGAGTACTGTGATGCCCAAAAGTGAAGAAACAAAGAAAATATAACCTGGAATTATGTTGGTTATAACGACAGAGTATTAAGTTCTCGATAGCATAGCTGACGGAAGTATCACATTTCTTAATGTTATAGACAACTATGCCCTTGTTAGTATATTATTGATCCCTTAACTTTTCCACCAGTGAAGGTTATAACATAATTTATTTTATGAAAGTATGGCTAATTAGTGATTCTTAGTAAATAAAGGTAGATGTATTAATTTTCAAATATAAAAAAGAGAAATGTCTAACCTCAATTCAAATTTGATTAATCATTTCATTGTGCAGTAAAGCCTCCATAAATTAATGTGGGTGAGACCATGAAAATTTATTATTGTAAAAAGATATTATTTAATTGATAAATTAATATTTATTAATTTATAGATGGTTTGACATTTAATGAAGGTTAATGTGATTATATCAAAATCATTGTATCTTTCTAATTAATGTATCATATTTATTGATTTCACATAAAAAATATATATTATGCATAATGTACAACAAATACATCAGAATCATTTTATCTTTTACTAGTTTCAGCCTTGTGATGTTGGATAATAAGAGCTTTCAATATGTATTTTGCGAAAGATTTATCATAGGATATTAGAAGACTATGAAGTGGGACAAACTGATCTAACAAAGATTAATTTTTTGGATGCTATCAATTTTGCAATCGCTGCTTGAACAACAAATATTAAATAATATACAATAGAAAATTATTTTGGACAGTGTAAAATTTGTTCAGGGGATACAATCTGAGAGAATTTTAATGAAAATGTCATGGGGGATATAATCTTCAACATCAACTTTAGGAGTTTCTTCATTCTACCCGAACCATTAATGAATTTGTTGCATGTACTATGAAGATTTGAAAAAAGAAACATAATCAGTAATATTAATATCACATGTCCAAACAAAGATACATATATAACATATTAGAAAAACAAATAGCGGAATATATGTATGTTTTTATTCTATATGGCGATACACAATCACAAAGATTCACATTCATAGAAGTGTAAAAAAAATTCATCTTTTGATTGTAACTATAATATATCTTTTTCCTACTCGTAGAGAAGGATTGGGATGGAACAAGCACAATTAAAGTGATTTTTATCTTTTATTCTACTTGAGAATATTAGATATTTTTGCTTGGATTTAGCGAACTGATTTTTCTTCTACTACTTCGACAAAGACCTATAGCACAAACTATAGCATGATTGGAGAGAATTGCTATAGACCCCATGACATTTGCACTACAGCCAAAATTCCCCATGACGTTCTTTGAAAGAATATGAGGATGTGTCATAATATTTTCCATGTTTTGTTCTCCCTCATTGTTTTTTTAGATCTTCTCCTTTGATAGCTTAAATGTGACAGGAGAGACCCGATACTTGCGAGTGTACCGTACCTTGTTGATGTTTGTCATGCCATAAAGAAGTTGAGCTTCTACTGGGTATAGTTGCTGCATTAGCCTCAAGGTGAGAGTTGGTCAACGACACCTTTGTTTACCGAATCTCAACTCTGGTAGATGTACTGAAGGAGTACATTATCAGGCAAACCATAGGTTGGGAATTGTAGCACCATATTGTTGAACCTTGGCCAAGTTTCATGAAGAGGCTCTCCATTCAGGCGCTTAAATCTTTGAATGTTATCTCATATATCCATTATCTTCAGGGGAGGCAGAAATCAAACACTAAATGCGGTAACTAGCTCTTCAAATGAAGTGATGAAATTTCGGGTTAATTCATCTAACCACTTAAGAGCTTCCCGCATTAGGGAATATGGGAATAATCATAGTCTAACTGACTCTTGACAGATGCTATTTGAAAGAGAATGTCCCATAAACAATTTAAAAGTTTTGAAAATGCTCGTGGGGATCCTCATGAGCCAATCCACTGAAGATTCATTTTAGTTGCTAGAGCTGCATCATATTGCTCGTTTTATGAAACATTGCATTCCCCTTGGCTGGGATAAGCTTATGGCTCCACTACCTCCCATAAGATGGGGGTCATTGACATTTGGTGGCCAACTTGGCTACCATTACTCCCGTTTACACTCATAGTTCTTGCTTACAAGACAAACACTTAAAACAAAAAGTATGTAGACTATCAGTAAAAAGAATAAAAACTCTACTGAAATGCATTTTCACGTGACACCACTCCTCGGGAGTGGCGCAATTTTGTTTCTTATTAGGGCATATGACACTACCATCCGGTATGTGTGTATCTGATCGTCGATAGTTTAGTAACCCATCAAATGGTTGAGGTCGTGTCCTAAGGGAGCGGTTTCGAGAAAATTTATTTAAATTAGAACTTCATTCTAAATAGTCATCGCTAAAGAGAATAATGAATAAAAATATAGTAAATTAAAGGGGTGAAAACAAAGCATCAAATAATGGCGGCGGTCTTTGTCGCAAGTATAGTAATAATTATAAAAATGAGAAAGGAAATCAAGCATGAGGAAAAGTTCTTGGGGTGTGACCGCAATACAAGTTGTGATAAGTAGTTGGGTACATGATTGATAGGAAATCTGCGAGATAATATTGACTAGCCTAAACTTTAGATGTAAATGTTCCCTATCATAGAACTAACCGGGCTTCAAATGATTTCCTCTCGGACACCCATTTGCCGAATAAAGGCTAGCCTACGCCTTAACCCACTTACTCTCTTGAGCTCAATGTTAGGATAAAGGACTAGGGTTCACCCTCTCTGGCTGAACCTCATGTTGACCCACTCCTTAGGGCATTAGTCTAGAAATTTTGGTTTCATGATCTCTCTGTCGAGAAGGCCGAAAACACATGGGTGAGTTTATATTTGCAACTACAAACCAATTAAGTTAAACCACAACCACTAGTTGTAATCACCATTAGAATACATCTAACCTCTCACAAATCAAGATCCAACAATAATATCAACACAAATTTGCTAAATCACACCCCAAGAATGGGGTTTTTAGCCACATATTAAGTAATAAAAAATTACACCTATAATGATAATGAAATCATATGGGAATAAGATATCAAACCTTAATATGAGCAAAGGAAAATGAATAGAGAAGACCCACTTCCAACATGGAAATAATGAAACCCTTCCTTCTTCAAGTCTCCCACAAAACCCTCTTCAAACCTGAGAGAATATATGAAGAAAAATAATATAAAGCCTCTAACCTATAAAAATGTTCGTATCTCTAAAAATAAAACCTACAGCTAGTATTATAGATTTCAGATTAAGTTCTTTGGGGAACCACTCGACGAGGTTAGTCGTGACCGTGGAACTACTCGATGAATCACCCTTCTTCTAGTTCTTCGCTATTTTGTGCTTACCTTCAACATCTTTGTATTCGGGACCATTGGGTCGTATTACATTGTTTTGCAAACCTGTGTGGTTATACGATGACTACTCCTTTGATTGCCTTTTGATCTTCTTTCTTCTAGTCTTCACATGTTTGGAACAAACGGTAACTCGCCAAGTGTTCTTGGCGATGCTCATGAGACTTCAGTTTCTATTAAAATAAATCCCTAAAAAGTCCAATTTGAGGACTCATCAACTTACATTCTTCAATTGTAAAACAACAAATTTTTCTCATGAAGAATTAATAATTAAAAAAAATTCCGAAAAATATTCTGAAACAATCTCTTATTGTGCTTGAAAAAAATAATGAGCTATTGTTGAATATTATATCAAGAACATTCAAATAATAAGGTTTCATTCCCAAAATGAATAAAATATATACCACTGTTTGTCTATTGAAGAGATAAAATAACAAAGCATACACATTTTATTTTGTGTCTGAAAGTTATTGCAATATGTACCTATTGTGAATAGAAATATCTAGAATAACTTTAGTAAAGTAACATTTTAAGGTGGGAGAAATGAATCTTGTTGGATGCTTTCTATTGTATGTTCTATTTATTTCCATGAAGGAAATAACAATTCATAAGCTTTCCTAAAGGAAGTGAACAATAATGTCAATATTACCGATTTGATTAAAAAAATTAAGTATTAATCATGAAAGATAATTTAATTCTAAAAATGTGCATATAATCTATTCAAAATATATTGAATAACTAGGAAATTCTTCAAAATTCTTTTATATTGTTTGCTATCATGAAAAATATAAGAAGTCAATAAAAACACGTGATAACTTAAAGAGATTTATCTATATAAGATAGTAATATGTGTGTTTACTATATACATGCAGTTTGACATTTATAGAGATTAATTGTCCAGTTAAGAGAATTCATTGGTGAGGGTTATGTTCCTCACCTTGTAATCTCCTCTTCGTTTTCCCTCTCAAGACCCCTATATTTTTTAAAAATTCTTTAAAATAGATATGGATAAAAGTGTCACATAAAATTAGACTAAGAAATAGTGTCATCAAATATAACTTTGTTAGTTAAAAATTAAAGAAATAATAAACAATAATAAACAAAAAAGAAACACCATAATTTGTCTATAGAAAATTACAAGTAAACTTATCATGAAGATGCTTTTTTTTTTTTTGCATAAAGGTCCAGAATGTTACTTTGCTTATGTGATTAACATTACTTTTTCTATAGATGGACTAAAAATATGAACATTTCATTTTAAGAAAGAATAACTCCCATTATTAATGTATGGTAATTCTCCCCTTTTTAATTATTAGCGTTCTGTTGTTTCTAACAAAAAGAAAAAGTAGCATGACAACCATGAGTGTGAAACACAAATTCCCCAGTAGTTGTGGTGATGATGGAAATTCCGAAAGTTTTTTTTATTGAAAACTCACCTCAAAAAAATTGGGATAGAGTGTGAAGAAACTAACCTCATTGATAGAATCAGTCAGTTCCCTAACGCTATTATTGTTAAAATTCTTTCTCGATTGCCCACAACAGAAGCCTTCAGAATATCTATTCTCTCTAAACATTGTAAATACTTTTGGACTTTTATTGTCCGTTAAGGAAATGAATTTGTGTACCCCCAAGACATTTGAATAACAATACTCCTTTTTGTCATAAACAATGTTGTCAATAGAAGTCCTGAAACATTTCCAATGATTAGAGGGAATAGTCGTTCTAGAGGCATCTATTATGGAAAATCGAGAAAGGATTTGAACAGTAAGAGCGGTAGACAGTTGCTAATTCTATCAATGAGGCTAGTTTCTTCACATTTTATCTCAATTTTCTCTTTTTTATGAGGTGAGTTTTTAATAAAAATAACATTCAGAGTTTCCATCATCACCACTACTGCTAAGTAATCGGTCTTTCTCACTAATGGATGTCATGCAACTTTTTTTTCTAATAACTGAAAGATGAAATATATCATACATTAATACTAAGAATTATTTTTTCTAAAAATAAATTATTCATATTTTTAGTCCATCAACAGAAAGAATAATGTTAATCGCACAAACAAAGTAACATTCTAGACATGTTGGCAAGAACTTTATAAGTTTCCAAAAATTAAAGATAGAAATCAAGAAAATTTTATTAAATTAATTATAGATAAATAATAGTGTTTCTTTTTTGTTCATTATTTCTTTAACTTTCAACTATCAAAGTTATATCTTATGACACTATTTATACATGCATATGTACATACGTATATACATACATATATTTCACTTATGTTTATTTATACCCAAGCTACCTAGTTTGACATTGAATATCTTTGATAAATAGCTAAATCACTGCTTATGACAATAAAATTAAGTGTTGGTCTAGGATATGATATAGTGTATAGAATATCACTATTATGCGTCTGACCAACAACATGGCATATTTGGTGTCATATCAATTAATTTAGGGTCGGGTACAAAATATTTTCTACATAAAAGCTTGTCATGTGCGATATATGAATTTATTCGATAAACATGGGAGTGTCCTTTCTTTAGGGAAACGACACTAGATCATTTGGACACATGATTAGGGGTGAATAGACAAACTAGTGAGGAGGTGTTAGGGGTTGCTTCTAGAGGGTACAAGGATACTAATTCAAGAGATAAATCAAGTCAAATAATAGAAGCATTTGCTGAATTAAAATTAATCTCATATTTCAGTTTCAAATTTAAATATCCCAAAAGGACATAGTATACGATATAAATTAAGCATGGTAAACAAGTTGATTTCAATTGCAATAATCCTTACAACGGGGAAAAAGGAAATAATCATAATATGTAGGCAATATGCTCTCGAAAATACAATGACTTCTGAAACCTCATGCGAGCTTCATGTACCTAATTAGTAATACTTATTTAAAAGTCAATTCAAGTCAAATGCTCCTCAAACTTTCTGATAGTTTACAACATTCAGAAAGCATGATAAAACAGCCGGTTTTGATTGATAGATCCTTAGAAATGGAAAAAAGAATATTATCATAATAAGGAGACAATGTGTCCTAAAGTGTCATATTAGGTTTCCTTTGTTTGTATTTAATGTTTGTATGAGTGTTCAAAACTAATGTTATTAACTGCATTTGTTTACGTTAAATATAAGCACTTATTTGATATGAATAGGTCTTAGTTATTCAGATCTTATTAAGAGGTATTTTGTTTGTATATATTAACCCCCACTCCATCCACAATCACCAAACACCACCACAACCATTACCCTCGCCAACCACATCAATATAATAGTATCCACCTTACCCCTACCAGAACTAATTTTTTTAATCCTTACGAATAATGACCTCTATCATCGAAACTACCACCAACACATTATCAACCACTACATGCTCTTCAACCCGCACCAACAACACCGGCAACTACTAACATCAACTAAATTCTACCAACACAACCATCTCTACCACCAAAGTTACTAACAACTAACACTAACCATTACCCCACCACTGATAAAAAACCATTTTCATAATCACTAGAAAACATAGATGTTTTAATTCTTTATCACATAATATTTTTATTTTATTAATTTATATTTTTAATATTAATTACTTTTTTATTTAAATTCTATATTTATTATTTATTCAATGTTCGGAGCTAAAGAAAATATATTGATCATTAGAAGGTGCATTCATATTGACATATCATAATCTTGATGAGAACAAACAATGCCTTATGAGTCCTCAAGCTATGGACCAGTTATTAATTCAGAAGAAAGGATTTAAAAAATTGGTAATTGAAGAGTCAAACGACGAAATATAAATCATTGTCCTTGTGTATTTATGCTAGCTACTCAATTTAGCAATTGAAAAAATCCAATTTGTATAATTATCAACAAATTAATCAATGATGTAATGTTCTTTTTTCCTTTTATTTTTAATATGGGAAAGGCTTTCAAGAAATAAAATGGACTGGTAGAATAACAAATACAAAAATACCTTAGTTTCCCCAATTTTGACATTCTCTTTGTCCGAATCCAACAAATAGTTTTGCTCCTTTATAAACACCACCTCCTCTACGGCATCCTCCTATTACACGTCTTAATTTTCCTCCTTTGTTGCTTCCTCGTTACTATCCTTCGGCCCAGAAGTAGTTTTAAAAGGATGTTTTAGGCAAGAAAAAGATGACGAGGAAAGAAAGAGTATATCAAAGGTAAAGTTTGCTTCCAATAGAATTTTTAGTGGGAGTTTGGATTGACTTAAAAAAACAAAAGTCCCCTTTATAGTTTACTTTCGCAAAAAAATTAAAAATATGAGGATTCTATGTTTGTCTGCACGACACCACATATATAGCATATTTGAAAACATAAATATATAGAAAATAAAACGATAAAAATATAAGAGGATTTTTTCTTAATTTCAAATTTTAAGTGAAAATGTGAAATACAAAGCCTGATGGCTTGAAAAACGAATGCAAACTTATACCAACATGAATAAATAGAAAAGAGTTTAGACCAAATATTTTGCTCAAACATAACTACAATTTCCCTAAGATCCTTTGCTCTATCTTTCCCAAAGATAGGGAAGTGCTTCTTAATGTCCTCTATTCTATACAACCATATAAACAAAAGTTCAGCTTCAAATGAAAGGCTTAATAAGAATGCAATATAGATAAATGCTTCTCAAATATATTAAAATATGTTGACATCACATTTTGCTGTGAAAGACTAAAACTTATTTTATTTAAAGAATATAAATAGTTATAATCCAATAACTTCACTAAGTAGAAGTAATAGAAATCCCACAATTCACTTGGAGAAGTGAGTTTTTAAACAAATTATATCTGAAAAAACAGGTTATTCCACATTTAATTGATAAATCACAAAAGAACCCTAGATTCCAGATCCGAAATCTTTAACAAAAACACAATAACAAGGTGAATTTTTTTTAAAAAAATATTGCACATTGTTGACAAACCTTTGACGAGTATAGAGAGGACGTTCAGTCCGCAAATCACCAGAATCTCTATCTCAGGCAGCAGCTTCACCTCCCTGAGCCTGAGCAGCCATCTATTTTGTACCATCCATCTTAATTTCTAACTTAACCTAATTTGTTTCTTCACAGTTAAAATAGAAAAAAAAAAACATGTTACTAAATTTTAAAAGAAAATTACAATATTAGAGATAGATTACAAGAGTTTTATAAGTGTAGAAAGGGCTTACTCTTAAGGGGTGGGCCGTCTCGACCATAAGGCCACTAAAGCAATCGTTTGGGCCCCCATAATTATATTGTGTTCTTATACTTACTTTTCTTATTCTCGTGTCACTATTTTATTCTTTCATTATTAAATATTCTAAAATGTCATCTCAAACATTCAAACCTTCTACATTATGTAAATGCTATTGTTGTGTATATATAAAAAGATCAAATTTATTTTTGGTATCTTATTCAAATTTCAAGTACCAACACTAATCAACACAATTTTAATATTATTATATCTACTTAGCAAATTCATCATAACTCTATTCAATATAATAATATTTTTTTAAAATTGTTTCGTTTCTTATTATTCTAACTTTATATTATATAAGTTTATTGAAAATAATTTACATTGTTTACATTCATACTTTATAATGCTAGTAACTTGCCTCTCTAGACCTCATTTGTATATCTAGAAGGAGTATGATATAATTATTCAATTTGTATTTTCTACTAAAAAATAGGGTCTCTATATACGTTCGTCCTTAGGCCCCCAAACTTGTTGAGACGACCCTAATTGTTGGGTTTATACCTAAAGGAAAAAATGTGTCACGACCCAAAACCGAGCCGCGACTGGCACCCACACTTACCCTCTTATGTGAGCGAACCAACCAATCTAAACCTTAACATTTCAATATAATATCAACAGAAAGTAATGCGGAAGACTTAAACTCGTTAATCAAAATAAATAATCAACTTATATAACTCAAAACTTATCATTCCCCAAAATCTGGAAGTCATCACCACAAGAAAATCTATGATCAAATGACTAAACTAAGAGTATCTAAAAGCTAAACAAGTAAAAGCTAGTCCATGCCGGAACTTCAAGGCATCAAGACATGAGGAAGAAAGTCCAGTCCAAGCTAGAGGCATTAGCTCACCCTGAATTTCCGATGTAGTAAAGACTGGCTTGAATTACTGTTGAGTCAAAGACGACGGCACGTTTGCTGCACTCCACAAATAACAAAGAAGAAAAACATAAAAGTAGGGGTCAGTACAAAACACGGGTACTGAGTAGATATCATCGGCCAACTCAAAATAGAAAACAGTATATATCAGATAAATATCATAAATCAACTACAATACTCAATCTGCAGCATTTACAATTACCATAACCCTTGGTCACAACACCAAGCACATCAATGAGGACTCACGCCTCCTCATCATACTCATTTGGGAATTAGGTTCATTAGATTGAGTATATTAACATCTTTCAAGATTCATTATCTTTATTCCTCTCGTGTCGGTACGTGATACTCCGCTCCTCAATATACTATCCTGGTGTCGGAACGTGACACTCCGATCCTCATTCTATCCTGGTACCGGAACGTGGAACCCGATCCATATACTATCCTGGTGTCGGAACGTGACACCCGATCCATATTCTATCCTGGTACCGGAACGTGGCACCCGATCCATATACTATCCTTGTGTCGGAACGTGACACTCCGATCCTCATATTCTATCCTGGTACAGGAACGTGGCACCCGATCCATATACTATCCTGGTGTCGGAACGTGACACTCCGATCCTCATAATCTATCCTGGTACCGGAACGTGGCACCCGATCCCCTAATCTCACTACTTTCATTCATCAAGCCTTCTTTTATACCAAGGCATCATCATTAACAAAGTAGATTAGGGTTTCTTTTCAAGATTTAGGATTCAATAGCTTCATCATGCTTATTATTCACAATTACATAATCACATCATTCATGCAAGCATACAATTAAGCATATAGAAGGGTTTACAATACTACTAACACATATCATTCGCTATTAAGAGTTTACTACGAATAGCATGAAACCATAACCTACCTCCACCGAAGACTAGTGATCAAGCAAGAATTTTCCCAAAGCTTTGTGTTTCTCCTCTTCCTCGTTCGATTCTCCCTCTCTCTCTCTTGTTCTTTCTATTTTTATTTTATCAAAACCCTCTTTCTTTTACCCTAATTAGTATATAATTAAGAATAAAATATGGCAATAATAACCCACTAATTAACTTAAGGTTACCTCTTTTAACCCCCAAGTAATTAGACTTATATTCCTTAACCCTCTAACTTTATAATTAAAGTTGGAATAGTCCAAAACGTCCCTTAAAACGTGTAAAGAAAGCCGACCTCGCCTGGGATTACGCAGCCTGTGACGGGCCGTCGTGCCTGCGACGGTCCGTCCTGCTGCTCCGTCACAGACTTCAGAGACTCAATTTCTCTAAAAAGTCTGTGACGGTCCGTCACACCTGTGACGGTCCGTCCTGCCATTCCGTAACGAAGTTCAGAGAGTCGATTTTCAGTACCCAATTTCAGAATTTCTAAGTGTTTTGAAACGAGACCTTGCGATGGTCCGTCGTGCCCATGACGGTCCGTCGTGGGGTCCGTCGCCTCAGCCTTTTTTTCCAGAAATAAAATCTGCTGCTCAAAACGACTAAACAGGTCATTACAATAGATACCAATTTACCCATCGTTCGTCCCCGAACGATCACAAGAAGAAAAACAAGGGCGAGAAGGAGTACCTGAATCTTTAAACAGATGTGGGTATCTTTCTTGCATATCTGCCTCCTTCTCCCAAGTGGATTCTTCAACCGGACGATTCTTCCATTGCACCTTGATGGATGCAATCTCCCTTGACCTCAACTTGCGAACTTCTCTATCTAAAATAGCAACAGGCTCCTCCTCATAAGACAAGTTCTCATCAAGCAAAACTGAATCCCAATGGATAATGTAATTTCCATCCCCATGATATCTTTTCAACATAGACACATGGAATACCGGATGCACTCCGGACAGCCCTGGAGGCAAGGCTAACTCATAAACCACCTCCCCTACTCGCTTAAGTACTTCAAAGGGACCAATATATCTTGGGCTTAGTTTACCTCGCTTACCAAACCGCATCACCCCTTTCATTGGCGAAACCTTCAGCAAGACTTGTTCACCTTCCATGAACTCTAGGTCTCTAACCTTTCGATCTGCATATTCTTTTTGTCTACTTTGCGCCGCTAGAAGCTTTTCTTGAATAGATTTCACTTTCTCCATCGAATCCCTCAAAAGATCAGTGCCCCAAGGTCTAACCTCAAATGCATCAAACCACCCAATGGGAGACCTACATCTCCTACCATACAATGCCTCAAATGGAGCCATATCAATGCTTGAGTGATAGCTATTATTGTATGAAAACTCCGCTAAGGGTAGGAAGTTATCCCAATGACCACCAAATTCTATCACACATGCACGAAAAATATCCTCCAACACTTGAATCGTTCGCTCAGACTGACCATCGGTCTGAGGGTGAAATGCAGTACTAAGGTCCAACCTAGTACCCAATTCCGCATGCAATGTTTTTCAAAACTTAGAAGTAAACTGCGTACCTCTATCTGATATGATGGAGAGTGGAACCCCATGCAATCGAACGATTTCCGAGATGTAAATTTTGGCTAACTTCTCTGCATGGTAAGTCACCTTGACCGGAATGAAATGAGCAGGTTTAGTTAACCTATCAACAATCACCCAAATGGAGTCATACTTACCCATTGTCTTTGGAAGACCAACCACGAAATCCATTGCAATTCTCTCCCACTTCCATTCCGTAATGGGCATTCTCTGAAGTGTTCCTCCGGGCCTTTGGTGTTCATACTTTACTTGTTGACAGGTTGGACACTTGGCAATAAAGTCAACAATATCACGCTTCATTCTACTCCACCAAAAGTGTTGCTTTAGGTCACGATACATCTTGGTTGCACCTGGATGTATAGAATACCTTGAACTATGAGCCTCTGTCAGAATAGTGTTGATCAAATCATCGACGCGGGGTACACATACCCTTCCCTTGATTCTCAAAACACCTTCCTCATCGATTTGTGCTTCCTTAGCCTCTCCTCGCAATACTTTATCTTGGATTCGCCTTAGTTTCTCATCATCAAACTGTTTTCCCTTAATCTTGTCAAGAAAAGAAGATCTTGACTCCACACTAGCCAACAATCCTCCCTTCTCATTTACTTAACCTCATCAAGTCGTTATCCAGAGTCTGAACCTCTCTAGCCAATGGACGTCTAGAAGCTAGCAAGTGAGCTAGACTTCCCATGCTTCCCGCCTTTCTACTTAAAGCATCTGCCACAACATTCGTTTTTCCCGGATGATACAAAACAGTGATGTCGTAGTCCTTCAGTAGTTCCATCCATCTCCTCTGTCTCAAGTTCAAATCTTTCTGAGTAAAGACATACTGAAGACTACGATGATCCGTGTAGACCTCACATTTAACCCCATATAAATAGTGTCTCCATTGCTTTAATGCAAACACTACCGCGGCCAATTCCAAGTCATGAGTTGGATAGTTACGTTCATGCACTTTTAATTGCCTTGAAGCATAAGCAATTACACTCTTCTCTTGCATTAGCACTGCACCCAACCCAGAATAGGATGCATCACAATAAACAATGAAGTTCTTACCTTCCATGGGCAAGGTGAGAATGGGTGCGGTAGTCAACAAAGTCTTGAGCTTCTGAAAGCTTTCTTCACACTCGTCCAACCATACAAATGGAACATTCTGCTTAGTCAAATTCGTCAATTGGGAAGCAATAGAAGAGAATCCCTTGACAAATCGGCGGTAGTAGCTAGCTAACCCAACAAAGCTCCTTATTTCTGACACATTAGTGGGTCTTACCCAATCCTTCACTGTCTCAATCTTAGAAGGATCTACCATTACTCCATCCTTCGAAACTACGTGCCCCAAGAAGGACACTGCATCTAGCCAAAACTCACACTTAGAGAACTTGGCATAAAGCTTTTTCTCCCTCAACATTTCCAATACCATTCTCAAATGCTCTTCATGTTCCTTCTTGCTCTTTGAGTATACCAATATATCGTCAATAAATACGATCACGAAGAGGTCCAAATATGGCTTAAAAATCCCGTTCATCAAGCTCATGAACGCAGCAGGGGCATTCGTAAGACCAAAAGACATCACCACAAATTCGTAATGCCCATACCTCGTTCAAAAGCGCCTTTGGCACATCCGCGTTGCCGTATTTTCAATTGATGATAACCGGATCTCAAGTCAATCTTAGAGAAGACACAAGCACCTTGTGGCCCGATCGAACAAGTCATCAATGCGAGGAAGAGGATACTTGTTCTTAATAGTTACCTTATTCAGTTGTCTGTAGTCTATGCACATCCGAAAACTCCCATCCTTCTTCTTCACAAACAAAACCGGAGCACCCCAAGGAGATGCACTTGGTCTGATGAAGCCTTTGCTCAACAACTCTTGAAGTTGGGCCTTTAACTCTCTTAACTCCGCGGGAGCCATTCTATAAGGGGGTATAGAAATGGGGCGAGTGCCCGATTCAAGATCAATGCAGAAGTCAATATCCCTATCTGGTGGCATACCAGGAAGATCTGCAGGGAACACATCCAAAAACTCACGGACTACCGAAACCGACTCAATCGAAGGTACTTGGGTAGTGTCATCCTTGAGATGTGCCAAGAAAGACAAACACCCCTTACTAACCATTTTCTTAGCACGAAGAAAGGAGATGATACGCACCGGATTAAAAGTGTAGTCACCCTCCCACACTAACGGATCTGTCTCGGGTTTGGCTAACGTCACAGTCTTAGCATTACAATCCAAGATCGCAAAATTCGGAGAAAGCCAAGTCATACCCAGAATTACATCAAAGTCAACCATTTCTAAGATAACCAAATCTACATAAGTGTTGCTCCCCACAAAATTCACCAAACAAGACCTATATACCTTTTCAACTACCAAGGACTCACCCACCGGAGTAGAGAAACGAATAGGCATATCAAGCATTTCACAAGGTAAATTTAGACCATTAGCAAATGAAGAAGATACATAAGAAAATGTGGATCCAGGATCAAACAATACAGAAGCCATGCAATCACAAACCGAAAGATTACCTGTGATGACAGCATCAGACGTCTCCGCTTCAGATCTCCCAGGGAAAGCATAACAATGGGCCCTTTCGTTGGTCTGTCCGTTGCCCCTACCATGTTGTGATGTAGTGGCTCCAGTTTGCCCATCACCTCGGCCATTATGGTGACCACCATTACCTCGACCACCGCGTCCTCCAGAATAACGGCCTCTACCATGACCACCTCTACCTCTAGCTATTGGGGGCCGATAATTCTGTTTTGGACAATATCTCTTAATATGTCCAATCTCCCCACATCCATAGCACTCTCTAGGTTCATGCATAGGTCTCTCAGAGAAGTGTTGGCCGGTCTGAGGTGGACCCCCAACTACAGTCTATAGTGAAGACTGAATGGGTCGAACTGAGTAACCTCCGGAACTCTGTCCTCTAGAGTAGGAACCATTAAACTCACCCCCCTTTCGAAACCTTTTTGATGTCGATGTCGAGGTGAAGTCATCGGTCTTCACTCCTTCCACCTCTATCACGAAGTCTACCACTTCTTGGAAGGATTTTGCCGTAGCCGCTACCTGTAAGGCCAAAATCTGCAACTCTGACCTCAACCCCTTCACAAAACGACGAATCCTTTCTTGTGGACTGAAGCAAAGTTGGGTGGCATATCTGGATAGTGTGCGAAACCTAGCCTCATAAGCAGTAACTGACATCCTACCTTGCTCTAGGCTCAAGAACTCATCCCTTTTCCTATCCTTCAAAGTCCGGGGGATATACTTCTCCATAAACAAGCTAGAGAATGAGGCCCAAGTCATAGGTGTTGCCTTTGTAGGTTGACACTCAACATGTGATCGCCACCACATTTTGGCGTTCCCTTGAAACTGATAACTCACGAACTCAACACCAAACCGTTATACTATACCCATCTTGTGTAGTAGCTCATGACAGTCAACCAGAAAATCATAAGCATCCTCAGATTCAGCACCCTTGAAGACTGGAGGTTTCAATTTTAAGAACTTACTGTAAAGCTCATGTTGATCATTTGTCATGATAGGCCCTGTAGTCAACCGAGGAAAAGTGCCTATCTCCAATGAGGCATCCATGCGGGGAGCCCCAGCAGCGGCATGTCGTACCTATGAAACCGGAGGTGTTGGTGCACAAAACACTGGAGGTGCCTGACCCTGATTAGATAACCCGCTAAGATAAGCAAGAACCTGATTGATCATCTCTGGGGTAGGTTGGGGTGGCAATTCCTCATTTTGCACTTGCTCATTCACCCCATCCTCCCCCTCTCTTACAACTTCTTCAGTCGGTAGAGGAGTCACCGCCCTAGCATCAGATGGGCTAGGTACTTGTCCTCTTCCTCTAGAGGACGTCCTCCCACGACCTCTACCACGGCCTCTTGCCGCTGCTCTTCCTCGAGCCACAGCCCCAGTGGCTGGCTCAGACGTTTCTTGTCTTGCCGGTGTTGGTGTTGGCGCAGTCGTTGCTCTAGTTCTAACCATCTGCGAAATAGAGTGAAGATGGTCAGATACCAATTTGTATCACCTAGATACCAATTGGATTCAAGTAGTAGCACGAAAGAAAGAAAGAAAGAATGGAATTTTCCTAAAGTCTTATAGTCTCTCAAAGAAAAGTAAGGGCGTCCCCCTACCGTTCCTTAAGACTCTACTAGACTCGTTCTTGTGTAATGAGACTAACGAACCTAATGCTCTGATACCAAGTTTGTCACGACCCAAAACCGAGCTGCGACTGGCACCCACACTTACCCTCCTATGTGAGCGAACCAACCAATCTAAACCTTAACATTTCAATATAATATCAACAGAAAGTAATGCGGAAGACTTAAACTCGTTAATCAAAATCAATAATCAACTTATATAACTCAAAACTTATCATTCCCCAAAATCTGGAAGTCATCACCACAAGAACATCTATGATGAAATGACTAAACTAAGAGTATTCTAAAAGCTAAACAAGTAAAAGCTAGTCCATGCCGGAACTTCAAGGCATCAAGACATGAGGAAGAAAGTCCAGTCCAAGCTAGAGGCATTAGCTCACCCTGAATTTCCGATGTAGTAAAGACTGGCTTGAATTACTGTTGAGTCGAAGACGACGGCACGTTTGCTGCACTCCACAAATAACAAAGAAGAAAAACATAAAAGTAGGGGTCAGTACAAAACACGGGTACTGAGTAGATATCATCGGCCAACTCAAAATAGAAAACAGTATATATCAGATAAATATCATAAATCAACTACAATACTCAATCTGCAGAATTTACAATTACCATAACCCTTGGTCACAACACCAAGTACATCAATGAGGAATCACGCCTCCTCATCATACTCATTTGGGAATTAGCTCCATTAGATTGAGTATATTAACATCTTTCAAGATTCATTATCTTTATTCCTCTCATGTCGGTACGTGACACTCCGCTCCTCAATATACTATCCTGGTGTCGGAACGTGACACTCCGATCCTCATTCTATCCTGGTACCGGAACGTGTCACCCGATCCATATACTATCCTGGTGTCGGAACGTGACACCCGATCCATATTCTTTCCTGGTACCAGAACGTGGCACCCGATCCATATACTATCCTGGTGTCGGAACGTGACACTCCGATCCTCATATTCTATCCTGGTACCGGAACGTGGCACCCGATCCATATACTATCCTGGTGTCGGAACGTGACACTCCGATCCTCATATTCTATCCTGGTACCGGAACGTGGCACCCGATCCCCTAATCTCACTACTTTCGTTCATCAAGCCTTCTTTTATACCAAGGCATCATCATTAACAAAGTAGATTAGGGTTTCTTTTCAAAATTTAGGATTCAATAGCTTCATCATGCTTATTATTCACAATTACATAATCACATCATTCATGCAAGCATACAATTAAGCATATAGAAGGGTTTACAATACTACTAACACATATCATTCGCTATTAAGAGTTTACTACGAATAGCATGAAACTATAACCTACCTCCACCGAAGACTAGTGATCAAGCAAGAATTTTCCCAAAGCTTTGTGTTTCTCCTCTTCCTCGTTCGATTCTCCCTCTCTCTCTTGTTCTTTCTATTTTTCTTTTATCAAAACCCTCTTTCTTTTACCCTAATTAGTATATAATTAAGAATAAAATATGGCAATAATAACCCACTAATTAACTTAAGGTTACCTCTTTTAACCCCCAACTAATTAGACTTATAATCCTTAACCCTCTAACTTTATAATTAAAGTAGGAATAGTCCAAAACGTCCCTTAAAACGTCTAAAGAAATTCGACCTCGCCTGGGATTACGCTTGACTGGCGGGCCGTCGTACTGCGACGGTCGAATCCTTTTGCTCCGTCCGCAGGACTTCAGAGACTCAATTTCTCTAAAAAGTCTGTGACGGTCCGTCACACCTGTGACGGTCCGTCACACCTGTGACGGTCCGTCCTGCCATTCCGTTACGAAGTTCAGAGAGTCGATTTTCAGTACCCAATTTCAGAATTTCTAAGTGTTTTGAAACGATACCCTGCGACGGTCCGTCGTGCCCATGACGGTCCGTCGTGGGGTCCGTCGCCTCAGCCTGTTTTTCCAGAAATAAAATCTGCTGCTCAAAATGACTAAACAGGTCGTTACAAAATGTCTCATTTTAGAGACACAGAGAGTCAAAATATTGTGTGTTGTATGGTAAGTTTGTTTAAATATATTCTTTATACTTTTTTTTAAATATTATTATATACTAAATTGGGGTACGATTATATGTTATCAAATAGAGAACTCAAAGGATTAATATTAATTTTTACTTTGCAGATTTATAGTTTTTTTTAACTATTGAACTTGTTCGCGCTTTATGTGATTATAAAAATGATAAGCTATGAATAATTATATAAAGTATTTTATAGATGAACATGTGTTTACAATATAATCAGCCTTAATTTTTTAAAACAAAAAATAATATATAGATTCAATGCATAATTATTCTTTGGAGCTTTTAATGACATCCACTTTCTTAAGTTTATCTTAATTCAATAGTTTGCATCTAACTTTTTGAGTAAAACTAGTATATACAAATAATGAACATCTTCCTGTTCAGGAGCATTGGGCGGTGTAGAATTGCTTCGCAAACCCGTTCGGCGATGAGCCAACTGATCCTTTCATCACTTTTTGTTCCATTTCCTTCAGGGCTTCGCATGTTTGGAAGAAAGGGCGGTGTACGTCTACTCAACGACTATCCAAGTGTGCTTGGCGATGCTCTGGCTTCAGCTTCTACGTTCTTTTCATCCTTTTTGGTCCTTTTTATATGTAAGTGTTCATGATTTTATTACAACTTCAAATACCTGAAATATAAGAGTTTTCATCAGATATGGAGACTAAATAAGCATTATAGGACACTATTTATATTAAAATAAAACCCTAAATAAGTTCAATTTGAGGACTATCGACACCCTCAACTTAATATTTTTCTTATCCTAAAGTAAAACGCAAGTTAAACAATTCAAAAAGGATGTCTAAAATAGTGCTAAACAAGACTCAATCATAAATGTGCATAACAAGATTCAAAAACTCATGCAAATGTCTATTGTGTACTCGAAGATTCAAGTTGTGACACACCATTACCAAAGGTTCTCATGCTCACAATATTTACTACTAATGCAAGTTCAAGCATAACAACAATATCAGACTGCCCTAACACAAAGAATAATTTCATATTCACACACACAAGTAAATCGTTTTAAGATCATGAATCAGATGCAACACTAACACTAACAAGGAGGAACACAATACATGTTTTCCCCCATAGGTTTCCCCTCATTTTCAAATAATCTTTGATTCGGGTAACTAAGGATCAAAAAGGTGTCTAATTCTTGTAATGGGGCTGAGTGCAAAGGTATGATAATTTAAGATAAGTGACTAAAACTCCTCATGAAATGCGAAGCCCACAAACACTTCCTGTTCTCTACCTCCGTCTACCAATTTTCTTCTTGTGATTCTAAGTCATCCTATTATTTGTTGAGATAAGTAGTTGGGTACATGATTAGCAAATCTGTGAGATAATTGTGACTAGTCTAAACTTATGATGGAAATAAGTTCCCCCTCGAAAAACTTGCCACATTTCAAATGTGTTCCTCTTGGACACCCATTGGCCGAATAAAGGTTAGCCTAAGCCTTTCCCCACTTACTCTCTCGAGCTCAGTGTTAGTATAGGGGACTAGGGTTCACCCTTTGTGTCAAAATAACTTATTTTATAAAATAATATTTAAGTATGAATCACGAAAGATAATGGAATTCTAAAGATATGCATATTATCAATTCAAAATATATTAAAGAACTAGGAGATTCTTCAAATTTCGTTTATATTATTTTTTCTCATGAAAAATACAAAAGGTCAATATAAACATGTGATATCTTAAAGAGATTCATTTATATAAAATATTCATATATATGTTTACTATATACATGCAGTTTGACAATTCCAAGAGAAGAATTGTCGAGTTAAGAGAATTCATTCGTGAGTGTTATGTTCCTCACTTGTAATATCCACTTTCATTTTCCCTCTCAAGACCCCTATATATAAAAGAAATTCCTAATTAAAATACATATATATATATATATATATATATATATATATATATATATATATATATAAGTGTCACATAAAATTACTTTAAAAAATAGTATCATAAAACATTAAAGAAGTAATAAACAAAAAAGATACACCATTAATTGTCTATACAAAATTACAAGTAAGCTTATCATGAAGTTGTTTTTTATTTTATTCTTTTCCAAAGGTCCAAAATGTTACTTTACTTATGTGATTTAAATTATTTTTTCTATCGATGGACTAAAAATGTGAATATTTCTTTTTAAGAAACTATAACTCTCTTTATTTATGTATGGTAATTCCCCCCTTTTTAGTTATTAGCGTTTTGTTGTTTTTCACAAAAAGAAAAAGTAGCATGAAAACCATGAGTGTGAAACACAAATTCCATAGTAGTTGCGGTGATGATGGAAATTCCGAAAGTTTTTTTTATTGACAACTGACCTCAAAAAAATTGAGATAGAATGTGAAGAAACTAACCTCATTGATAGAATCAGTCAGTTGCCTAACGCTATTATTGTTCAAATTCTTTCTCGATTGCCCACAACAGATGCCTTCAGAATATCTATTCTCTCTAAACATTGTAAATACTTTTGGACTTCTATTGTCCATTTTTGGAAATGAATTTGTGTACCCCCAAGCCATTTGAATAACTATACTCCTTGTTGTCATAAACAATGTTGTCAATAGAAGTCCAGAAGTATTTCCAATGTTTAGAGGGAATACTCGTTCTAAAGGCATCTAATATGGACAATCGAAAAAGGATTTCAACAATAAGAGCGTTAGAAAGCTGCTAATTCTATCAATGAGGCTAGTTTCTTCACATTTTATCTCAATTTTCTCTTTTTTATGAGGTGAGTTTTTAATAAAAATAACATTCAGAGTTTCCATCATCACAACTACCGCTAAGTAATTGGTCTTTCTCACTGATGGATGTCATGCAACTTTTTTTTTCTAATAACTGAAAGATGAAATTTACATACATTAATACTGAGAATTAGTTTTTCTAAAAATGAATTATTCGTATTTTTAGTCCATCAATAGAAAGCATAATGTTAATCACACAAACAAATTAACATTGTAGACATGTTGGCAAGAACTTTATAAGTTTCCAAAAATTGAAGATACAATTCAAGAAATTGTTTTTTTTTAAATTAATTATAGATAATTAATAGTGTCTCTTTTCTGTTCAGTATTTCTTTAACTTTCAACTATCAAAGTTATATCTTATGACACTATTTATACATGCATATATACATACATATATACATACATATATTTCACTAATGTTTATTTATACCCAATTTACCTAGTTTGACAATGAATATCTTTGATAAATAGCTAAATCACTGCTTATGATAATAAAATTATGTGTTGGTATAGGATCTGATATAGTGTATAGAATATCATGGTTATGCGTCTGACCAACAATATGGCATATTTGGTGTCATATCAATTAATGTAGGATCGGGTACAATATATTTTCCACATGTCATGTGCGATATATGAATTTATTCGATAAACATGAAAGTGGCCTTTCTTTAGGGAAATGAGACTAGATAATTTGGACACATGATTAGGGGTGAATAGACAAACTAGTGAGGAGGTGTTAGGGGTTGCTTCTAGAGGGTACGAGGATACTAATTCAAAAGATAAATCAAGTCAAATAATAGAAGCAATTGCTAAATCAAACTTAATCTCACATTTCAGTTTCAAATACTCCTTTTAAATATCCCAAAAGGACATAGTATACAATATAAATTAATCATGGTAAACCAGTTGATTTCAATTGCAATAATCCTTACAACGGGGAAAAAGGAAATAATCATAATATGTAGGCAATATGCTCTCGAAAATACTATGACTTCTGAAACCTCATGCGAGCTTCAGGTACCTAATTAGTGATACTTATTTAAAAATTAATTCAAGTCAAATGCTCCTCAAATTTTCTGACAGTCTACGTCATGCAGAAAGCATTATAAAATAGTCGGTTTCGATTGATAGATCCTTAGAAACGCAAAAAAAGAAAATTATCATAATAAGGAGACAAAGTGTTCTAATGTGTCATCTTAGGTTTTCTTTGTTTGTATTTAATGATGGAATAAGTGTTCAAAACTAATGTTATTAACTGCATTTATTTACGTTAAATATAAGCACCTATTTGATATGAATAGGTCTTAGTAATTCAGATCTTATTAAGAGGTATTTTGTTTGTATATATTCACCCCCACTCCATCCACAATCACCAAACACCACCACAACCATGACCCTCGCCAACCACCAATGCACTCGCCAACCACATCAATGTAATTGTATCCACCTCACCCCTACCAGAACTAATGTTGTTAATCCTTACGAACAATGACGTCTATCATCACAACTACCACCAACACATTATGACCCACTACATGCTCTTCAACCCCCACCAACAGCATCGACAACTACTTACATCAACTAAATTCTACCAACACAACCATCTCTACCACCACAATTACTAAGAACTAACACCAACCATTACCCCTACCACTGATGAAAAACCATTTTCATAATCACTAGAAAACATAGATATTTTAATTCTTTATCACATAATATTTTTTATTTTACTAATTTATATTTTTAATATTAATTACTTTTTTATTTGAATTTTATATTTATTATTTATTCAATGTTCGGAGCTAAAGAAAATATATTGATCATTAGAATGTGCATTCATATTGAGATATCATAATCTTGATGAGAACAAACAATGCCTTATGAGTCCTCAAGCTATGGACTAGTTATTAATTTAGAAGAAAGGATTTAAAAAATTGGTAATTGAAGAGTCAAACGACAAAATATAAATCATTGGCCTTGTGTATTTATGCTAGCTACTCAATTTAGCAATTGAAAAAAATCCAATTTGTATAATTATCAACAAATGAATCAATGATGTAATGTTCTTTTTTCCTTTTAATTTTAATATGGGAAAGGCTTTCAGGAAATAAAATGGACTGGTAGAATAACAAATACAAAAATACCTTAGTTTCCCTAATGTTGACATTCTCTTTTTGTTCGAATCCAACAAATAGTTTTGCTCCTTTATAAACACCACCTCCTCTACGGCATCCTCCTTTTACACGTCTTAATCCTCCTCCTTTGTTGCTTCCTCGTTACTATCCTTCGGCCCAGAAATAGTTTTAAAAGGATGTTTTAGGCAAGAAAAACATGACGAGGAAAGAAAGAGTATATCAAAGGTAAACTTTGCTTCCAATAGAACTCTTAGTGGGAGTTTGGATTGACTTAAAAAAACAAAGTCCCCTTTATAGTTTACTTTCGCGAAAAAAATAAAAATATGAGGATTCTATGTTGGTATGCACGACACCACATATATAGTATATTTGAAAACATAAATATATAAAAAATAAAACGATAAAAATATAAGAGGATTTTTTCTTAATTTCAAATTTCAAGTGAAAAAATGTAATACAAAGCCTTATGGCTTGAAAAACAAATGCAAACTTATACCAACATGAATAAATAGAAAAGAGTTTAGACCAAATATTTTGCTCAAACATCACTACAATTTCCCTAAGATCCTCTACTCTATCTTTCCCAAAGATAAGGAAGTTGTTCTTAATGTCCTTTATTCTATACAACCATATAAACAAAAGTTCAGCTTCAAATGAAAGGCTTGATAAGAATGCAATAAATATAAATGCTTCTCAAATATATTAAAATATGTTGACATCACATTTTGCTGTGAAAGACTAAAACTTATTTTATTTAATGAATATAAATAGTTATAATCCAATAACTTCACTAAGTAGAAGTAATATAAATCCCACAATTCACTTGGAGAAGTGAGTTTTTAAACAAATTATATCTGAAAAAACAGGTTATTCCACATTTAACTGATAAATCACAAAAGAACCCTAGATTCCAGATCCGAAATCTTTAACAAAAACACAAGAACAAGGTGAATTTTTTTAAAAAAATATTGCACATTGTTGACAAACCTTTGATGAGTATAGAAAGGACGTTCAGTCAGCAAATCACCAGAATCTCTATCTCAGGCAGCAGCTTCACCTCCCTGAGCCTGAGTAGCCATCTAGTTTGTACCATCCATCTCAATTTCTGACCTAACCTAATTTGTTTCTTCATAGTCAAAATAGAAAAAAAAACATGTTACTAAATTTTAAAAGAAAATTACAATATTAGAGATAGATTACAAGAGTTTTAAGGGCAGGGCCATCTCGACCATAAGGCCACTAAAGCAATCGCTTGGGCCCCAATTTTTTTGGGCCCCCATAATTGTATTGTGTTCTTATACTTACTTTTCTTATTCTCTTGTCACTATTTTATTATTTCATTATTAAATATTCTAAAATGTCATCTCAAACATTCAAACCTTCTACATTATGTAAATACTAGTGTTGTGTATTTATAAAAAGATCAAATTTATTTTTGGTATCTTATTCAAATTTCAAGTACCAACACTAATCAACACAATTTTAATATTATTATATCTACTTAGCAAATTCATCATAACTCTATTTCAATATAATAATATTTTTTTAAAATTGTTTCGTTTCTTATTATTCTAACTTTATATTATATAATTTTATTGAAAATAATTTTCATTGTTTACATTCATACTTTATAATGCTAGTAACTTGCCTCTCTAGACCTCATTTGTATATCTAGACGGAGTATGATATAATTATTCAACTTGTATTTTCTACTAAAAAATAGGGTCTCTTTATACGTTCGGCCTTAGGCCCCCAAACTTGTTGAGACGACCCTAATTGTTGGGTTTATACCTAAAGGCTAAAATGTCTCATTTTACAGACACAGAGAGTCAAAATATTGTGTGTTTTGTATTGTAAGTTTGTTTAAATGTATTTTTTATACTTTTTTAAATATTATTATATACTAAATTGGGGTACAATTATATGTTATCGAATAGAGAACTCAAAGGAATAATATTAATTTTTACTTTGCAGATTTATAGTTTTTTTTTAAATATTGAACTTGTTCGCGCTTTATGTGATTATAAAAATGATAAGCTATGAATAATTATATAAAGTATTGTATAGATGAACATGTGTTTACAATATAATCATTAGGCCTTAATTTTTTAAAACAAAAAATAATATATAATTTCAATGCATAATTATTCTTTCGAGTTTTTAATGACATCCACTTTCTTAAGTTTATCTTAATTCAATAGTTTGCATATAACTTTTTGAGTCAAACTAGTATATACAAATAATGAAAATCTTCGTGTTCTGGAGCATTGGGCGGTGTAGCATTGCTTCGCAAACCCGTTTGGCGATGTGCCAACTAATCCTTTCATCGCTTTTTGTTCCATTTCCTTCAGGGCTTCGCATGTTTGGAAGAAAGGGCGGTGTACGTCTACTCAACGACTATCCAAGTGTGCTTGGCGATGCTCCGGCTTCAGCTTCTACGTGCTTTTCATCCTTTTTGGTCCTTTTTATATGTAAGTGTTCATGATTTCATTACAACTTCAAATACCTGAAATATAAGAGTTTTCATCAGATATTGAGACTAAATAAGCATTATAGGACACTATTTATATTAAAATAAAACCCTAAACAAGTTCAATTTGAGGACTATCAACACCCTCAATTTAATATTTTTCTTGTCCTAAAGTAAAACGCAAGTTAAACAGTTCAAAAAGGATGTCTAAAATAGTGCTAAACAAGATTCAATCATAAATGTGCATAACAAGATTCAAAAACTCATGCAAATATCTATTGTGTACTCGAAGATTCAAGTTGTGACACACCATTACCAAAGATTACTCTAAGAGTATGGGGATATAAAGGTATATGCGTGGCTGTGATTTTGAAGAATAAACATTGAGGAAATTTTAAGGAGTTCAAGGACTTTAAACCTATAAATTTCAATACCATCTAGTTTTCGTGTATGCATCAATGTTAATCATGGTCGCTTAACCGTTCGGTGACCTGTCGAGTCATCACTTACCTCGCTCAGTTTTCAGAACTTCGAGTAAATTTTTGAAATGCAAAAGGTGGTGCAGATTAGGATGGCCAAACAGGTTGGCAACCCTCGATTAAATTTTGGGCTCGCCGAGTTTTAAATACTCTAGCTTAAAGTTGCCTTGAGTTCAAAAGAGGACTGAATCAGGGTCATCGCCATCTTTTATTATCTGCTGAATGACACTTTCTCAATTTTTTTTCCTAACAGTTACCAAACTTCAACCTCCACAACTAACACACAATTATTTTGTAAAGAAAAAAATGCAATAGAAGGGGTTTTGGGTTGCCTACAGACAAAACCTTAGTTAACATCGTGGCACGACGTGGAACTATCTTCAAGTATCCTCCAAATATACCACTTCAACCAAGGAAATCTCTTCACATTCCCCAAAATATAATTTCAAACGTTGTGCATTCACTTTAATAAAGGTTCCTTTTGATCTTCAACTTCTATGGCACCATTAGGGAACACTTGCGTTACATGAGAAGGTATAGACCTTTTGCCTTTGAGATTTTCGTGAAAGAGTCTAAATGGAGAGTTATATAGCGATACCCAATCTCCTACCCTGAAGTCCTGCTTGAGTATTAGCGCATCATTCCATTTCTTCATCTTCTCTTTGTTAAAGGATGAAACTTTTATAAGATCTAAGTCAAAGTTCATCAAGTTTGTTCAACTACTCTACCCAATTCTTTAAAGTTATTGACCAGTAAAAATTTAAAGCTTCCAACTCCCACAAAGCCTTGTGTTCCATCACGACGGGCAACTTCAAATGCAAGTGTTTACGAAGGTACAATAGTATAGTAACCTAACAAATGGTTTGATTCGTTTCCACAGCGAGTGGCTTTAAGAATTAATAGAAAAATAAAATCAAGTTCTAATTATTCATAGCTAAAAGCATTATCAAATACAAATATATTAAATTTAAGGGGTGACATAAGCGTCAATTAACAATGGGGGGTTTAGCAATAAAAATTATAGCCAAAAATAGTGACAATAATAAGAGATACTAATGGGAGACAAGATCCTTGGAATGTGATAGGAATACGAGAAAGACTAAACTATTGGGCACATGCTTTTGACGATAATTTTGTTAAATATTTGTGACTAGGATAGACTATAGTTGGGAGTAAAGCTTTTTCTCGAATAACTTACCCCCAATGAAATGAGTTCCTCTTTGACATCCACTTCCCACATGAAGAACAACATGCACCCTATACCACTCAATCTCTCGAGCAGAGTGTGTGTTAGAAAAACTAGGGTTCACTCTCTCGAGATAAACCCCATGTAGACCTAATCCTAGCGGCCCTCAATTTAGTAATCTTAGTTTTATGACCTCTGTCTCAAGCAAAGTCGAAAACACAGAGGTGAAACTATATTTAAACTTCAAAAACAATAATTTGATATGTGATTACTAAACGAAAGCACATTAAAATAACAAATAAACTATCAACAAGCAAAAATCAACAAATAATCCGACCCATTTTTACAAAGTTGCATCCCTAGAATTGGATTTTTACCTAGACATAAAGAAAAGCAAGAAAATGATACCTAAAGGAGTTATCATTCAAATAGGCATGAAGATTTAAGTCTTGATACAAGCCAAAATTGAAGAATCCAAGAGACCCAAGCTCAAATTCTTGGTGATGAAACCCTC
Organism: Solanum arcanum; assembly: GCA_027789145.1. Classification (NCBI taxonomy): domain Eukaryota; kingdom Viridiplantae; phylum Streptophyta; class Magnoliopsida; order Solanales; family Solanaceae; genus Solanum; species Solanum arcanum. Next base: position 23,701,873 of record CM050933.1, read on the forward strand.
TGAATCATCAAGTTCTTCAAAACCCTCTTCAAACTTGGAAATGAAAAAACAAATTGCAAAGTATAAAAATTACTGTTCAATACTGATAATTCTCTCCAATTTTCGTTCTAAGTTAAAAATACTAATGAGTATTTATAGTTTTCAAAAACTTGTGCTATGAAGGATCACTTGGCGCAGTTAGTCGGGATTGCCGATCAACTTGGCGATAAGCCTTTGGGTATGTTTATAATTGTCTTGCACTAGATTTCAGCATCTTAGTATTTTGTATCATTGGGCTACATGGTAATGCTTCGCAGAACTACTCGGTGACACGCTGAATACTCCTAGTCATCGCCAATTTAACCCTTTCTATAAGACCACAAAAATAAAATAGGATGATGTAACAACCCGAAATCAAATATGCTAAGTAATGTTTAATGTGTTTAGAATGCCTATGATTAGACCGGGTTTACACGGATTGATGCGCGTAGAACCATACCTTTGAACCCTTGTGACGGCCAAGCGAACTAACTTGGGGAGTTGTTTGAGCCAGGAAAGGTTGGGTCCAGCCATGTAGGTCTCCCGAAAATGAAGATTTACCCGAATGAATCCTTATCGGATTTAAAAAGGGAAAATCTTAGGTTTGGAGGGTCTAGGGGTAAAATGGTCTTTTTCCAGGCTAAGGATAGTATCTTAATTATCTTAAATATAGAATTAATTATTTAATTAATAAGGTGGAGGGACATTTTGGGGAGAGAGGGCCGAAAATTGGATCTTAGAGTGAAGTCTTGTTCCACCCGGGTTATTAATCTGTATTTACTTTCTAAAAAGAGTAATATATATATATATATATATATATATATATATATATATATATATACATATATATATACACACACACACACACATTATAAATCATTAATCTATATTTTTCTTTTTATATATAATATAATATATAATATGATATAAGAGAAAAAATGTTTCATATGTTAGCACCACAAAAATATATATGTTATGAACTACTATTAATTTGTATTTGTATTCTATATTAGACAAAATTTTGTGTGTTAGCACGGGCACAACATATGTTATTTTTGTGTCTCACTTTATGTGAAAAAATAAGTTATGAACTATTAATTAGTATTTGTATTCTATACTAGACCCAAGTTCTCTGCTTGCACGGGCTCAACATCTATTATTTTTTTCACTTTGATATATATTGAATTTACGGAGTCAATTGAAATCAAATATTATTTTTAAATATTTTAAGTTTTTAATCATTGTAATTTACAGTACCTTTTACACAATTTTTAAAGAATATATGTTATTTCTCTTGTCTCAATGTATGTAGGACAAATAGAATTTCAAAACTCAATCAAACGTTGTTAATTATTGAGATTTACAATACTTTTTAAGTAATTTACAAATTAAGTAATATGTGTTACTTCTTTTATCACATTTTATATGACACAAAAAAATTAATTTTATGAAACAAACAAAAATTTTAGAAGCATTTTTTCACAATTTATGTGACACATTTTCTTCAATTTCTTTTAAAAAAATCCATTTTTTTTTATTTACAAACAATTTGACTTTAAATTTTTTTACTTGTTCTTAATGAAATGATTTATAACTATCATGAATATGTGAGTGTTTTAAATTCATTGAATAGTGGATTTTCCATTTGATTTATTTATGAATTACTTGAATTCATGGTTGTATGTTTTCAAGGTGATATGACTATGTGTATAACTCTACAAGTTTAGATATTTAACAAGGTGACCTTTGGAATACAGATCTCATTCACCATTTACATCACACATCGATATAAGAAATGGTATCTCTTCAATCTTTACTTCATGTATTTTTCTTATCATATTATATTATTATGAGCTTCCTTTTACAATATGTTACCGGCACGAAATTACTACTTGTAAAGGTATTATATGAATATTCTTATTTAATCCACTTACTTTCTTAAAATCTCATCATACTGAATTTATCCAAACTTTATTTTTGTGGTACTGGATATTTTCAAAGAAAAATTATCTATCATGGTTACTCGATATTGAGATTCACTTAGTCGCAAGAGGCTTGATGTCCAATGGTTCATAGTCGCCATCAAATGGATTCGCTGCCAATTGTTCTGCCAAAGCTTGAAATTACAGTTTGAGTGACATATATTGTCAAAACTTGTAGGTAATCCCTAGATGTAACAAGGCATGTAGAGCCCAAAAACGCACAATGTAAGCCACTTAGCATATCATAACATAAACATAGAACAATAAAGACTAAAAACGCATTAAAAGTCCAAAAGTTTCATAAAGAAAAGCGGAAGTCTAGACTTGTCTCGATTAGATATCGATTAAAATATATAATTCAAATAGGTTCAAACCCATATAACAACCCATATAACATTATCCAAAAAGGAAATACAAGAAAATAAACTATAATGTAACATTCGTACTCGAATCATGAGGACTCCCTAATAATCTAGGAGAAATGAGAAAATCCAAGCTTTAGACACAATGATGACCACCTTGAGAATCAGACCCTACACTTAGGGAAATGTAGGTAAATGTGGGTTAGTACCAAAATGCACTAAGTATGATAGTCATGCACAAAATCATGAAAACATGCAAAAAGGGACATGTTAGTTGAATGTATGCAATTTACAAAGAGAAAGCAACATTTTGAAGATAATGAAAATATAGTCATAAGAATAATCAACTCAAAGATCATCATATCAAAAGAGTAACATATCATACATATCTTCAAAGCATACTTGTTCAATGCATGAATAAAATCCTATAATCTCACCCATAATGTAATCTTCTTAAGTAACTATTGTCCATAATTCATCATCTTTTTCATACTATCATAATGGGAATAATCCTTAATCGACATAGACCATGTGAGTTTACCATGGAATCATGTGTCTACCCTAGATCGAAAAGAGGTTGTCCCACTTGCCTAAGGTAGAACCATATTCTTAGCTTAGGTGGATCAACTATATAAATACCTATGTGGGCACATAGTTTATGGGTTAAGGATATTTCTACTTAGAAACTCGGACCAAACAAAGGTATAAGGTTTCCATCTCATGAGATATATACTTTGCGGACCCAGACTCAATTAAGGTAGAAGGAAGGAATTTGGAAAGTCGGACTCAACTAGTGTAAAAGATTGTATTGAGATGTCGGACTAAATTATCGTACAATCTTCCATGTCATATTCATATCCATTCGGTGCTTAGAATTAATTCCATGGATTACATATTATGTCTTGACTTAAGTTCATATTCATGGAAGAATGTTTTGACACTCAATCCAACATAGTATATTCTATAGATCATATATTCAATAGGTGAGAATAACTTTTCAACCCTAGAATCATCATATTGTGGGAAAACCTTTCACATCATATCATATTCATTAAGTGTGTACATAAGGATAACCTCTAATAACACAAAAACTAGATCATAATCATAATCAGTTTACTCTCCAAGTGTTGTTAAAACATATACATAAATATCATGATTTAAATAAAAATTGTGTCATTAATTATTAGTTTTTTTAAATAAATAAATAAATAAAATTTATAAATATCACCATTTGTTCGATTACGGTCCTTGGTGTGTATTATTATTTTTGTAGAAAATTGAGGTCTTGTGTGCCTACTCTTCAAGGTAAATTATTTTTATTCTATTGACTACCGCAAATTTACATTTTTATCCAAATATTTTTTTAGCATTACATGATTTTAAAAAAATTATCGTGTTAGAACCACTGGACTTGAGGATCCCGATTAATATTATTCCTTATCCTATCTTTGTTTCGTAGACTAAATAAATAATAAATCATTTTATTTAATTATGAATTTCACAACTGACTTGGAACACCCTAAAAACTTAATTCCAAGTGATGACTCAACAAAAAAAGTTACTTTTATTTTCAAAAAAAAAACCACACAATCCTTAACAATTGTATAAATGAAGAGGTGTGACAGATCAGGTGACTCTGTTGGGGTTTTTTTTTTGAATTCGAGTTTTGAACATTGGTTCTATTTGGCTATTTGATTATATAGATAATTTATTGATGTTGGCTAATGTACTATTTGATGATTTATGATTTTAATATTGTGTGATTGTATATAAATATTCTTCATCCGCACATCTATAGAGTCTCTACAATCTTATTACAGATTGTGCGTACAGATACGCTCTATACGACTTCTGTCTAACATGAGCCAGTGTGCGAATGCACTCGTGGTTTAGGATTTGTCACACATGCTAGACCGGTTTTGACCATCAGTTAAATCAAAATCACTCTACCACTAGTCCGCTGATCCTCCCCGACTCGAGTTGTCCGCTCGAGTAAAGACATTCTACACATCTTCCATATAAAGTGTTATATCTAGTGAAACAATCCACAAACTATCCCTGATAGGGTACGTTTAATTATTTGCATCATGTGCATTTAACCTAGCAAATCTAATATAGGTGCTAGGTGAAAATAATTTTTTTAAGAAGGCCTTAACTTGCTGAACTACATTATAATAAATTTGCCTTTCAATTTTATTTCCATAAAAACAAGGAACAAAAGGTTGAATTAAAAGGGGTGGTCTTTCAAGTGTGGGTAATTTTTTTTTAACTACACATATGATTATTTTCTCTCTAAAATGAGAATCGTATGCATCCGTTCTCAGTTTTGGTTTTTTAAGAAAAGGGCATTTTGTTTCCTTTTAAAAAGAATATATATAAAATATATCTCAATTGTTTACTTTTCTTTCCTCCCTTGATTAGAAATTGTGATAAAACTTTCATTAGATTCTATTCAAAGGTACAAATGAAACCTCCAACCAAAGGACATGATTCAAAAAGGATTAGAAGTGAAGGGATTCTAGAATATATGATCGTTGACACAATACTTAAAGATCCATGAAGATGCTAGACATGAATAAAAAATTATGAGAAAAGGACGGTAAAAGAACATTCGGACATCTTGTGCAGCTGATAGAGATTGACCCAACAAGAGAAGTGATAAAGACATTGATTCCTTTCTAAGATCCAAAACATAACGTGTTTCAATTTTCTAACTTTAAAATGAAACCAACTTTGGAAGAAATAGACAACTTTATGAGAAAAAGGGTCCAGTATTCAAGCATTGATCTCCACAACAAACGACCCATAATTCCAAAGAACATCGATGCCAAAAAGTTCCTAAACATGCTCAAGATCAACCACATAGAGAAGGAGAGTTTGAAAATTGGTGGGTCTGATTGGACTTTCTATATTTGAGGTATGATAAAAATAGATAGATTTAAGAACTACCAGAACCATCTTAGCTATCAAGTGGGCATAGAGGCTTGGAAGGTGAACATATGTTTTGCCTTCTGGTCGCATTTTTAGGGCTCATTATAGTCCCAAAAGGCACAAACATATCGACATTTATTTGGTTGAGGTGGTGAAGACGTTGAGCACAATGGAACGTCCTACCATTATTCCCCTGATTTTAGCAGATATGTTCCTTGCATTCACTAAATGCAAAAAACAATTAAACACACTTTTAAGGCTGCAACATTTTGCAACAAATATGGCATTTGGAACATTTTTATCATTATGGCTTTGCAACAAGTTTCACTTTGGACTGGTGTTATTATTTTTCCTCTCATAAGTGAAAATCGATTTTTTAAATATGAAGAGAAACTTTATGTAATCACGTCGGCTAAAATTGTATGGAATTATTATTGGTTCCCAACTAAGCATGTTATTTGCATGTCTACTGGTATCTCGTTTCTTGGTTTTATTGGGCTTAGAGTTGTTCAATGCTATGCCCCACTTTGGGTTATGAGTCAACTGGCTAGAGTTTAAGAAGTCTCACCAAATGATGATATAAATAGTTTTGTATTTGACACCCCATCGAGTTTTTCCATTAACAACCAAGATATTTTGAAGATCTAGTTTGAGAGTATAATTTCTGAGCAAAGTGAAATGGTTATGGAGAAAGATAAAGGAAAAGTGGTTCTTGGTACCTATCATGGTATTGAGATATATTAACATTTGTTGAGACTCCCGAAGGATCCAATAGAAAAATAGAAGATCAGCACACGATAAGATAGTTGGAAAAAGACTTGGAGAAAGTAAAAGCCACCATAGCCAGCCAAAAAGTTCAAGTCCAAATAGGAAGAAATCACTAGTTGGAGTTACAAGATTTTGAGGGTGAATTGAAGCATACTGAGGGAAAATTAGCTCGATTAGAGGAGGAGTTGGATAGTAGAATTTATTTGGCTCGATAGATAAAAAAGCAGAGTTTTGACATTTATCGATTAAAGAGGGACTTAGTGGAACTTGAAGAGGTCGTGTAGTACCAAAAGTGAGAGCTTAAAGTAGTAGAAGGAGATATTTGAGAAAGATAGATCATGGTTGACGCATTTACAGGAACAACACAAAGCACAATTAGAAGAACATAAAAGGAAAATTTGTCATTGTGTCGGTATCAAAGTGGTGCAATGATAAATGATCATTGAGAGAGAACCACTTCGTAATCAACTTGAAGCATCAGATAAACGAGAGGACCTCTTAAAGGAAAAATCTTAGTGACCAACTGTTGTGGGAAACAATGGAACCTGCTTGCTCACCCACATCTTTGTTATTCACATGATGATAATTTTTATTAACGTGGGAGGTTTGTTTATCCACCTGATGAACTTGACGTCTAGGCCTCCATATATTTTCATGGCAGTTATTCAACTACAGGTGATAATCACCCAGATTCCTCCTTAAGAGGGTCTCTCTAATGCTTCAAGTTGATAACGAAGTGTTGCTCTCTCAATATTCATTTGCCTTTACTCCACTTCGATATCAACACAATGATAGATTTTCCTTTTATGTTCTTGTAACTGTGCTTTATGTTGATCATGTAAATGCATCCAATATGATCTTTCTTTCTCACATTTCCCCTTCTGCCAATTAAACTCTCCCTTATAGTAGTGGACGACCTATTAAGATGCCACTAAGTCCCTTTTCAATTGAGAAATCTCAAAGCTATACTCCTTTTTTATCTGTCAGGCCAAATGAATTCTACTATCCATTTTCTCCTCTAATCGAGCTAATTTCCCCTATGTACGCTTCAATTCCCCCTCCACATCTTGTAACTCCAACAAGTGATTTCTTTATATTTGGACTTGAACTTCTTGTCGGGCTATGGTGTCTTAGGCCTTCCCAGCTCTTTTTCCAACTATTTTATGGTGTGCTGATCTTTTATTTTTCTGTTTGATCATTCGTAAGTCTCAAAAACTGTTAATGTATCTTAAAACCATTATAGGTACCCTATAACCACTTTTCATTTATCTTGCTCCACAACCATTTCACTTTGGTCAAAAATTATACTCTTGGACCAGATGTTCAAAATATCTTGGTTGTCAATGGAAAGACCCGGTGGGGGTGTCAAATACATATCTATTTATATCATCATTTGTTGGGACTTCTTAAACTCTATCCAGTTGACACATAACCTGAAGTGGGGCATAGGGTTGAACACCTCTAAGCCCAATCAACAAAAGAAACTAGATACCAATAGACATCCAAATAACATCCTTAGTTGAGAACCAATAATAATTCCATACAATTTCAACAAACATGATTACCGAGATTTTGTCTTCACATGCGAAAATTCCTTTTGAAAAGTCAATTTTCACTTCACTTCCTTATGAGAGGAAATATAATTACACCAGTCCAAAGTGAGTTGGTGCGCGTCCATAATGATAAAAATGTTCCAAGAACCATATTTGTAAAAAAATACTACAGCCTTCAAAGTGTGTTTCCCTTTTTTTGTATTTAGTCAATGCATCTAACATATATGAATAGATCATGATAATAATGGTAGGACTTCCCATTGTGGTCAAAGCCTTCACCACCCTAGCCAAACGAATGTCGATATGTTTGTCCCTCTTGCCAAAAATAATGAGACCCAAAATCTCAACCATGAAAGCAAAGCATTCATTCACCTTCGGAGCCACTGTGCCCCTTCATTGCTAATTGATTCTGGTAGTTCTTGAATCTATCTTTTTGACCGTACCTCTCATATAGAAAGTCCAATGAGACCCATCAAATTTTCAAACTCTCCTTCTTCGTTTATTTGATCTTGAGAAGGTCCACAAACTTTTTGGTATCGACATTCCTTCGAATCATGGGTTTTTTGTTGAGGATATTAGTGCCTTGAATACTGTACCCGTTTCCATGAAGCTGACGATTTCTTCCAAAGTGGGTGTCATTTCAAAGTCAGAAAATAGCTACAGGTTTTTTTATCCCAGAAAGGAATTGATGTCTCATATATCTCTTCTTGGGTGAATAACCATCAAATTCACAAGATGTCTTAAATGCTCTTTTACTCTACTTTGCTCATAATTCCCATTGTCTTTCCACCATCGATATAGATCTGTTTGTTCTGTCAATCATGCATTCTGGAATCTCTCACTTCTAGGACTTTGGAACTTTTGCCTTTGGAGGTGCCATTATACCCTTGAACAGAATCTAATTCAAGTTATATCACAAACACGTGAGAATCGTAGTTCATAGAAAATGACTCAAACTTGAAAGACCACCCCTTTTATTTCAATCTTTTGTTCCTTTCTTTTTTAAAAAATTAAAATTGAAAGACAAAGTTATTATAAAGTTGGTCATCTGAAAAAAGTTATTTTCACGTAGCTATAAAATGAATATGTTGGTCTCGAGTGCGTATCTACATTAGATTTCCTATGTTAAATTCACATGATACGAATAAAAGTAGTCTACTAGGCATAGTTTGTGGATTATTTTGCTAGGTTTAGCACTTTATGTGCAAGGTGTGTAGGCTTACTTTACTCGAGTAGACAACTCCAGTCGAGAAGAGTCAGCGGACCTGTAGCAGAGTTATTCCGACTTAACTGGTTGTTCAACACTGCCTAATATGTGTGACAAATCCTGAGCCAGGAGCGTAACTGCACTCTAGATTTTCTTAGACAGAAGTACTGTGGAGTACACAATGTCTAAAAAAATTCCAGAGACTCAAAATGTATGCAAGTGAAGAAAATTTGTATAAAATCACACAATATCAAAACAATAAATCATCAAATAACACATCAGTCAACAAACAAAAAAATTATCCAAATAATTGAATAGTCAAATATAGTACATGTACGAAGCTCGAATTTTAATTAAAAAATCCGCAACAGAGTAACAATATATGTCACACCTCTTTGTTTTTACAATTGTTAAGGAATTTGAAATTTTATTTTTAAAATAAAAGTAAAAGAAACAATTTTTATGAGTCGTCACATGAAAATGATTTTTTGGGGCGTTCCAAGTCACTTGTTGAATTCCAATAAAGGAAATGACTCTTTATTTTTTTGGTTTACGAAACAAAGATTAGGTAAAAAATTCTATTGACCAAAGAAGGTGTTGGGAACCCTCGAGTCTCATAGTTCTAGCACATCACTTTATTAACTCATGTTGGGCTAAAAATAATTTTTGAATAAAAATGTAAATTTCGTTTGTCACTAGAAAAAACAATTTGCCTAGGAGCGTAGGTGCACACAAGATTTCTTTTTTAAAAAATAAAAATAAACACCAAAGATTGTAACCGAACACATGGTGATATTTTATAAATTTTTATTTATTTATTTTTAAAAAAATTAACGATTCAAATTTTATTTAATAATGATAAAAATTAATAAATAATGTTGCAACACATAGACATAAAATGATTATTTTATTTTTTTGCAAAATGTTAATATTATATATACATATATACATACATATATATATATATATATATATATATATATATATATATATATATATATATATATATATATATATATATATATATATTCATACATACTTGTTTATCTTTTTTAGAGAAAAAAATAGATTAGCATTTTGCGAAAAAATCACATTTTGAATACAAAAATAGCCAAATTTATGTAATTATTAAGTTACTAATCTAAAAGTAGTTGATTTTGTATTTTTATTTTAGTAACCATTTTCATATATTTATTGAAGAGAAAAATAACAGATGTTATAAAATGATCAGATTTATAATAAAAAATCCAAAATTACTAAATTTACATTTTTTTTTTGTCCAAATAACCATTTTTGTGTTTATTTTTTGGCGAAAACAGCCAACTTTATTCACTTTTTTTGGAAAAAAAAAATATTAGAATTAATAACAGGACTTTGAATTTCTTTCTTTTAACAAAGCATATAGCTATGTATCAACTTCATAATGATAAATATAAAATTAACACCTAATTTATTAATGGACAGCGAGTCCATAAATGTATAATACCAACAAAACATAATCATTTCAAGTGTCATAACATATTTAACTTATTCAAATAAACTAAACATAACAATTTAATCAGAATATAAACAACATGTTTTGTTATTTTAAAAATTACATTGCAAAATATATGAAGGAATATACCTGAAGAGATGACAAAACAATGATGGGAGCAAAGCTAATTTAACTCACAAATCCACACAAAGATGAAATAGTTTTTCATAGAAGAAGACTTTGTACTCTCTATTCACGTGATTTTCCTTCTTCTAGTTTTTTTCTATTCTCTTCTTTTTTCTTCTCCTCTTTTTCTTTTGAAATGAAAGAATGAAATTTAAATAGGTGTTGAGTACTAAACATCTACTCTTCTTAAAATTTAAGAGTCAATGCATGCATTAGGCTCTTTACCTTCTTAATGTGTCACCCAAGATAACCAATGGTATTCTTCTTTTTCTTATCTTTTTGTTTTTTCAAGAGAAGATTAATTTAAAAGATTGCATTGCCCTTTTAGATGGTCCATTTTTTTTTGATAAATTACCTATATACACATCTTTTCTTTTCATAATCTCCTTTACTCCTTACAAGTTTTAAAATTTTCCAAAATCTCTTTTTTTACTCCAAAACTCTAAACAATTGATACATAATCCTAACTCCCAAAATTAATATTTATTTCTTCCTTATTTTAATCCACAAATCACTCCCTATACCACACCTAAAACGGAATGAAAATTTCAGAAAATAATTTTTTATTTCTCAACAATAGAATTTCAGATTATAATAATAAAAAGTAAAAATAACATCAAAGTTGATAAAATCAATCGGTATTTCTTAAAAAAAAAAAACTGATTAAGAAAATAAAAAAATAAGATAAAAGCAAAAAACTTATAAAAAAAAGCAAAAAAAAAAATAAAATTGATTGAATCATATAAAAAAATTATATGTTGAATCAAGATTTAAAAAAACTCTTTTACTTTTTTGTAATGAATTTTTTTTTAAAAAAAAAACAAATGATTGAGATTTTAGAATAATGTGAAGAAAGAAATAGGAAAAATAATAACAACAAAAATAAAAATCAACTAATAGAAAGAAAATCAATTGATTGATATACCTTATCAATCACAAATTACTATATCATTGAAGAATATTTGTTATTTAATTATATTAGGATTTCTTTTCATAATTGATTGTTTTATTATTAAATAATATTTTTCGTATTTCACTCATATTGTTAGAAATCGTTTGTTATAAATCAAAAACTAGAAAGTCGTATTTGATTTGCAATGTTTATACATGTTTGAATTTTAAATCTTCATTGAAATACAAGTTCAAAAAAAGAGAAAGAAATAGTTGGTTTAGTCATTACACGAGTATCACAGCCAAAGACACAATGTATCTCATTTAATTGGATTCTTAAATTAGTCTTGTTAGGGTTATTATTTATTCAATACATCATTGCTACAATCGTTGGTTGTTCCACGAATCTGATACCTAATTTTTAATGTATCTCATTTGTTTTGATAAAAACACTATGTATCAAATTAAATATCTTGATACATAAATACGTAAACATTGATAATCTTATTGTATCAAATACATAATCAACTACCAAATGATACCTTTATAAATACACTTTATTTCAGCTTATACACACTATTCTTTTACAACCTTATTGTATCAGATACATTATTATCAACAAAAAGAAAGCATCTGACCAACTTGAAATCTTCCACAATTGCATATTTATCTTTCAAGGCAAACAATATATCTTTCTTCCAAAATCATAGACAGAATATAGATACTCTGATGATTCAAAGACCTTTTAACATTAAAGAAATTAGTGATACATTCCGTAAAACAGTTATTTTTATGCATCAATCATAAACAATCAAACAACTAAACTTATATACTTATATGATGTACAAAATATAACTTTAATCTGATACATACCTCATTCTTGAACATTTTTATCCTTTTACAACAAAATATATGCATAATGTATCGTCTATAAAGTATAGTATTCCACAAACCACAAGATATATAAATAGTAATGTATCATGTTGGATATTTGGTAATGAAATAATAATTTAAATTAATATTACATGCATCACACAATAACTTGTTGATCTTTAATTCCACGATTACTTGTTTAATGCATCTAATTAATAGGAGTATAGTACTTATGAATTCATACAAGTAACACAAATACTAATGTATCACGATTGAATGGTCATCTCAAAAATATAAATAAAACTCGAATTAACAACACAATATATGTAGTTTCATACCTCTGATTGTCAGATCTATTTTACTATGCAATTAAAACTCTGATCTATTTTATACATTGCAAATCGAGACTCATATTTTTTCCAAATTTATTGAATGTTAGATTTTTTTTTTTAGATTCTTCATTGTCTTAGAAAAATCAAAATATTATAATGTACCTTCTCATTGTTTTTGTCATTTTAAATCAAAATTGAAAGGATCTTCGAGGAATTGAAAGAAGAAATTTAAAATTCCCTTATGTATCATTCATAACTCACCTTGATTTTTCATATTCGTGAACGTATTCATGATCATGTATCCGCTATTGTTATTAACTTTTAAAATCTATTATGATTGGGGAAAGAGTTGAAAGATAAAAATTTGAATTGTTTGAAAGCATATGAATTTTGAATAGAATTGAGAGAAAAAAATTTTAATTTTGAATTGAAGGCGGACAGATTTGGAACAGAATTGGAGAAGAAAGTTTAAATTTTGATTTGATTAAATCTGATAATATTTTGAAGAGATTGAAATCAATTAAATTAGCGTGATTTGAGGAACTAACAATCAATTTTATATTATTTTTCCTTTAAAAGTGTAACTGAATTTGTTTTAATGTATCATACTTAATGTATCCAACTTATTTGGTATGTATCCGAATAATATTATTTTTAAGGGATTTTCGTAAATTTAAAAAGAATAGGGATAGAATATAATTTAAATCTTACATTATGGATTTAAGTAAATTATATTTCTTTTATTCATTAATTGAATAATAGTTAAATGAGTCATCTAAAACATTAACATAGGCCCAAATGGTAGACCCATTTGAACATGACCAAAAAACTAAATGACGAATCAGTCCACTAACACAAAATTCAAACATCTAACCTATTTGAAGATCAAACACAACAAACAAGATAGAAAATTAAAAAAAATCAAGATTAACTTCAACGTGATAAAATTTAAAGAACACTAAATAATAATATAAAATCCGGCATCAAAACGATTTATATGGTTGATAAAAGTTGTTATAGTGACGGATTCAGATAGAGTAATAGAGGAGAAAAAGATTGATTTAAATTTTTAGGTGAATAAGATAAGCCGAAAAACTTCATCAAAATTTTTTTGTCAGAATTTTGACATAAAAATACATCAAAAGATAGCCCTTGAAGAGATCTACACATTTATGTGAAGGATATTGGATGGGGGTGATAAAGAAAAATGAAAGTGATTATTTGTATTCTGTTTTTCTTAGATTTATGACGTTTGGCTACGGATAAATGTGAAAGGTTTGTGAACTTGTGTGGAGGAGAGTGAAAGGAAGAAGTAAAATTGTGAAAATATTTTCCAGCCATCGGGTGGTGACAGCCGACAGTAGTAGTGGTAGGTGGAAGCAAGGGGATAAGAAAAATAAAATAAAAAATAATAAAATTCAAGCAAAATTTGAACATGACAAAACTTAAAACACTAAAAAATAATACAGAGTCCGACATGAAAATGACTTATATGGTTAAGAAACGTTGCAGTAGTGGCGGACTCGGATAGAGGATGAGAGGAGAAAAATATTGACTTAACTTTCGTGAGAATGAGGGTCGCCTAATTTTTTTGACGAAATTGACATAAAATTTATATCAACAGATATCCCTTGAAGAGTTTATGCATTTATATGAAGGGTATGTGGTTGGGGAGCCTGGAACTTCATAAATCTAAAAAAAAGTGATGATTTATGTTCGATTTCCTTAGATTTATGACGTTTGACTACGGATAAAGATGAATGGTCTGTGAATTTGTGTAAAGGAGGGTGAAAGAAAAGACTGGTAAACATTGATATGATCTTCCTCCCATGGCGTGGTGGCAGGAGGTGATGGTGGTACGTGGAAGCTAGGGAAAAGAAAAATAGACAAAAATCTGATTTTTGGAGTTCTCTTTTTTTTTTTTTGTAGGATCACATTAGATCCCTTGGATCAAAATGTTATGAATGATTGAGATTCAATCTTAACAATTGTTATTGGACTGGATCTAAAATTGATTTGGCTATCAGAATTGGGTCTAAATTAGTCCAACTCAATTAACATTGAATCATTTGGGTCAATTAAAAAGACAAAACAAACAAAGACAAATAAATAAAAATATAAAATACCAAAAAAAAGAAAAATAAATGACCTTACTATATATTGTACGAGTAGAATAAACACGTTAAAAATTAGGTGTTCACAGTGTAGGTTTTAGGTTGTGGAGGTTAAGTTGATATGTGAGGGACTAGTGTTTGATATTACTTTACTTATGATCAACTTGCAAAGCTTGTTGAGAATTGTTGTTGAATTGTTACTTATTTCCTTTTTTTCTACACTTTCGTAAGTTATGATCCTGGATCATGTTGATCATCCTCTCACATATTTATTTGAGGCTTACTTTTGGAGTTCGTGAGGTAGCTATTTGTCTTTTCGACATACGTCGCTTACTCTCTTATTATGTCCTTATTATTTCTAGATGTGAAGACATTCAAATTTGTATTTCTTTTGGATCTGTTGAAATACTTAATGGCTTCTACATGTGGTAATTGATTTTGAAAAATATTGTGATATATTATGAGTTTCTCAAACTTATGTTATGTTTAGTTCTGAATCTCGATTTTGCTTCTGCATCTATCCTTGTTGTGAGTTGATTTAAGATGCTTTGTCTTGATGGTATAAGAGAGGTGCCCACACGCTCGATTTTTTTTATCGTGACAAATAGTTCATGATATGACTTGTAATAGTTTTAGCATACCTACATTAGTACATAATCAAAGGTACGTTATGCTAACTTTTGTTTTTATTTTTCACAAATCTCTTATAGATGTGAGTTAGTGATATTTATCAATCATCCATAAAAATTCTTATATATATTATTATGACATCTTTACACTTTAATTTTTAAGAATGAGTGAGTATTCATGATGATTATCACAAATTGCATTCTCTTAAAAAAATGGATTATAATTATTTTACATGCTTCATCTTTTATTATAAGCAATTCATTGTTATGCCTTGAAATTTTTTTACTCCTACTTTATATTTTGATAAAAATTATAAAACTTATTTAAGTCACAAGATAGTTGAGTGCACATCTTTACACTTTCATTTTTAAGAATGAGTGAGTATTCACGATGATTATCACAAATCGCATTCTCTTAAAAAAATGGATTATAATTATTTTACATGCTTCATCTTTTATTATAAGCAATTCATTGTTATGCCTTGAAATTTTTTTACTCCTACTTTATATTTTGATAAAGATTATAAAACTTATTTAAGTCACACGATAGTTGAGTGCGCAATGATCTTTCAAGCTATTTTATCCAAAAAAAATTCATTCATCCTTTTTTACAAATCATTTTGAGAATCTATAAATTCTTCCTTTAAAATTACCACAATAATAATAATTATTATTTTTTCTCCTTTGCTATTTGCTATGCCATATTCATTTGTTTAGTCACTTCTTTCAGTTGGACTTATTATGCGCTGCTATCACATTTTTTCCTTTTATTTCAAGATAATTTTTTGAGACTTTTCATACTTTAATTTTTATAATTTATAAACTCTTGTAATTAAGACACTCAATTTTCGAGATGTATTTTCTTATTCCCCGTGATTTTGATTATGAAACTCCATCAACTAATAACTTTGATGTTATTCTCACTTAACCTTTCTGCAATAAATGGTTAATGAATTTGAAATCAACTTCTGTTTCGCTTATAGGATTAAGAATAGGTGTCATTACAACTAATGTGATTTTTGGTTGTGACAATACAAATTTTGGCTGTCTTCCAATTTTCAGAGGGTTGTTAAAATGCTATATGGCTTCACAATGTTCTCAATAACAATTATAGAATAATATGACTCGTTATTTGAATTATTACCCTCACGATGTTCATAATAATAATTATGTAATCTAGTGGCTTTATTTGAATTTTCCTCAATCTTCACATTAACTTGTCCATTATATAGGAACCAGTCCCTCTGCTCTTATTTAATTGTCCATATTTTCTTTTATATATGTCCCTATTTACTTGTTCATTTTAACAAATAAAGAATGGAAAACAATTTTTTCCCTAAATGTCATTATTTAATTCTAGAAAATTTCTAGTACTATTTAGTTTTAATACATCCTTTTTGGAACAAGAAAATACATTTATTATACTTGGGGAGTTGCATAATCTTTTAAGTTAAGGGTAAAAATTGTAACTGACCTATAATAATAATTGGTGCCTTAATATTTGAGTCACTTTTAAAGTAGACAACTAAATAGGGACAGAGAAAATATTGAACAAATCCCGGGCATTAAGGTTTATGTGTGTTTAAGGCATACATTAGGACACATAAATTAAAGCGCAGACCTTACATAACTAAGTCACATATGTGAGTATTAGAACATTTTACAAGTACCCTCTTCAGGACGAGTCCCAAACAAAACCCTTTTAAATTTAAAATATATAGAAATGCATTACAATACAATATTGAACATGATATTCATCCTCAAAATGTTCTCAATAATAATTATACAATAATATGACTCATTATTTCAATTATTACCCTCACTAAGTTCATACTAATAGTTATGTAATATTACAGCTCGTTATTTGATTTATTCTCCATCTCCACATTTTATGAATAAATTGAACTTATATTATTCATTTATATATTAAAGAATTTTGAATTAGGAACTGTTGAGCAAGTACAGAGTAGTGAACTTTAGATGTGTTTAGAACGTGCAATCGGACACTTAAATTAAAGTGTAAGCCGCACAAAATTTAACCATACATATGAGTTTTAAAAATATTATCTTTGTAATGAATCCCAAAAAGCCTTTTAAATTATATAGAACTACAATATTGAATATGTTTATTAATTAAAAAAATCCTTCCAACAATAAACTTTTCTCCCACCACATGCTTTCCTCCCCAAAACATATAAACAAGTTAACTACATGAATATTGAATTGATCTCAATCCCCTACACACCCTTTTAGTTTTTTTTTTATTTTACTAGGCTTTGATCAAATGAGTAAATACAACATGCCAATCAGGATATATTTATTTTTCTTCTACATCCCAACAACACACACTCACCACACAAGATCAGACAAACATTCCATTTCTAATTATTCTCTCTTTTTCCCATTTCAACAAAACTCTTTTGCTCACCAATATGGTTGACATGTCTTTTCTTCTGAGATTCAACATCTTCAAAGAAATCCTCCTCCTCAAATTTGCTTATTAAAGACAAGTACTCAACATTTTCCCTAAAAGCCTTGACTAGAACCAAATAAAGGGAGAGTGTAAAAACAGTAATCCCAACCAAGTACCAACTAAATTGGATATTTACTAATGCCTTTGCTCTTTCAAGTGCTTCCTTCTTATGACATCTAACCACTTTGTGCCCTTCTTCAAAGTTGAGAAAGCAACCTTTTGAGATGAACTCTGGAGTCCAAAGCATGACACCTATGACCATCATCCAAATTCCTTGAAACATAATGCTATAAGACCTCACAAAACTATTCAAGAAACTTTTAGGGAAAGGAATTCCCAAAAGAGTAGTGATGAAAGACGAAAAGATGACAATTTGGAGAAGCCAATGGTATTGTCCTTCAACACCCATATGGTCAGTAGAATGATGATGGAAAAGAAGGAGTTCTTGACCAAAAGCAACAGCTCCAAGAAATAATGTAAGTCCATTTTGAGCTGAGGTTGAAGGGATGATTTTGTCGAATAAGATCGAAAAGGATGCATAGACAAAGAAAGTAAGGGAGATATTTGCATGTTCAAAGTTATGGAGATGATATGAAGGTATGGTTCCATCAGAGTCAAAAGGTTGGTGTTTTGATGGACCAATGAAGAGTTCCATTGATATGGAGACTAAGGTGCCAAACAGAATCACATAAAGCTCCATGTACCTGATTCCAAAAGTTCAATGAGTTGAAGACTAAATATTTTAAAACTTGAACTGGTTAAATCTAAATCTTGAAACTGTTCTGAATAATTAAGAAAATCTCTTATCAAAAGTACAATGAGTTAAAGCCAAGGAATTTCAAAGATCAAACTCGTTAAGT
The DNA here is from genome assembly GCA_027789145.1 of Solanum arcanum. NCBI lineage: Eukaryota > Viridiplantae > Streptophyta > Magnoliopsida > Solanales > Solanaceae > Solanum > Solanum arcanum. The sequence goes on from CM050933.1 coordinate 23,720,526, forward strand.
TTAAATCTTGAAATTGTTCAGAATAATCAAGAGAATATCTAATCAAAAGTACAATGATTTAAAGACTAGGAATTTTAGAGGTTAAAATCATTAAAATTTAGTTCTTTAAAATGCTCAAAATAATCAAAAATATCTTTTATCAGAAGTACAATCATGAGTTAAAACCTAAGAATTTTAAAGTTCGAACTTGTTAAATTTAAGTCTTGAAAATACTTTAAATAATCAAAAAAATCTCTTATCAAAAGTACAATATATACCTTGAAGCTTGAGAATTTTAAAATCCGAACTAGTTAACTTTAAATCTTTAAACTGCTCTAATAATCAAGAAAATCTTCAATAAATCAAATGTACAATGAGTTAAAAGTTTAAGAATTCTAAAGGTCAAACTTGTTAAATTCAAATCTTCAAATTTCCATAAATAGTCAAAAAAAGATCTCTAATAAAAAAATACAATATACAACTTAAGTGCTAAAAGTCTTATGAGCTGAACCTATCAAATTTGAATCTTTAAAATATTGTGATTAATGAAACAAAGCTTGAAATACCTGATTTTTGGAGCTGGGAACCATGGTAAGCAAGCGTAGGAGTTTGGGTGGAAAGCATGTAATTTTATGTGGTTGAGCAAATGCCAAATACCAATAAGAAAAAAACCAAACCCTGGTATAACATGACCTATTAATGACCCCATTTGTATTTTTTTATTGTTAACACAACACGTTAGTGTTGTGGTTTTTGAGAGATATTAGTGGAGTAGAAACTTGGTAGAATGGGAAAAAATGAGGGACTGTGAGAGGGTTATATATACACACAATATGCCATTATTTTAGTATATATACAGTATGGGATTATAATGTGTTAATATTTGGATAATTATTTGATCAATTTCCTAAGTTAGTATGTACTTATTTTATCTACTTTACTCACTTCGTTTTGATTTTACTTGGCAAATTTTAATTTAACATATCTATTAAAAAAAATGACTGATATAATGAGTTTGTCATTTTACCCTTATTAATTGAAAGGATCTCAAATATATTCACTCACTACACTTTTCAATAGAAAAAAGATATTTCTTCCTTAATTTGTCACAAATGACATGCAAAAATAGAAAACAAATTTATTTGACAGGTAAATCAAAACAGAGGGAGTAATTTATTTGGCCTATTCAGTCTAGATGATATTAAAGATCAAAAACTTTTAAAATTTTAATTCTATACCTGTCATTACATATGTAGTTATAAATATTTTATTACTAATCAGTTCAAGTATTGCATAATATTAACATTTATATAATCTCACAAAGTAGGATCTAGGAAGGATAAACTTTATCTTATCTCTATTCAAAGATAGAAAGACTATTTCCAATTTACCATCGCCTCAAAAAAAATCTTTTAATATTTATAAGACTATAATGATTTTCATTAATTAAATGTGTATAACTTTTAAAATAAATTTTAAATGAAAGAGTGTAAAATAAAGTAACAGGAAAGGGGTAATTTTTAGGAAAAAACTATCTTCATACATGGAATATTTTTATAATCCATTTAAAATTCGAAAACTGCCTTTTCAAATAATCTTTCAAAAATATTTTTTTTTTGATGATTAACCAAAACCAAATCCAAAGCACATTGTAATAAGTATCCAAAATGCAGTTCTTTCTTATCACATTAATCTAAAACTTTCTAGTGGCACACACTAATTGAGAGTTAAATAATTTTTTTTCTTGGAAGGAAAATACATATTTTCTTTTAAACGCAACTCTATTATTCGTGTGCAATTAAAACAATTTTGACATGTGAGCTTACTTTATTGAATATATATTATCTTCATTAAAGTAACTTCTTTATTTAGTTAAGAGTTCAATCTTTCTTGTTCTAAAATTTACTTTGTATATATGATTAGCAAGAACATTGCTAATCATGTTTAGGGTCGAGTGTAGATTCAAATATTATGAGTTCTAAATATTAGGATAACTAATATTAGATGTAAGTAAATGAGTTTTGAATTTAACTTTTTCTTTATATTTAGTAAACTAATAAAATACAAAATTTAGACTATAAAGCTATTGGTTTTGGCCAAAATTAATATGTAATCTTTTAGCTTCACCTCTAATATTGTTTCTGATTATTAGAGATTTAGAGTCTTAGTACCAATATTATGAAAATAATTTTCTTTCTATTTAAATTATTTGTCGGAGTTTGATTAGGTATATATTTTGTATAATAAAAAAACATTTTGATTTCAAAAAATATTTGTATAATCATAAATTATCATATTAAGAAAAAATTTAATAAAATAACCTAAAATTATTATTAAGTATTAATAATATCATTTTTAAGTACACAATAAAAAGAAAGAGTATCAAATAAATAGTCTGAAAGAGTACTAGTTTAATATCAATATTGGTGATTCTTATATCATCCATTTTTATATATAACTAACTGATGTTAGTATTAGTACATATATCTATGGCGTAAGGGTAAAAACATATTTTACATCTCGAATTTTTTCTTTAGGAACTAAAGAGTATTCTCCTCTTTAATTCTCGACTTCTTGAAATGTCTATTTTGCCCTCTGTACCCAACTCCTCTTTATATATACTAGAAATTATTCATTTACATTATGGATCGCTAGGAATTTTTCTTTCATAAATGAAATATGTTCTATATTTTATTGTAGATATTGAAATTTTGTGAGACTCTACCATTTTGTTTGGATCATGATTACTCATTGTATTATATTTTATCATATTACTATATCTACAATGTTTGTTTCGATTGTTTCCTAAAATACAGTATTGTTAAATTTCATTGTTACGTAACGATGAAACCTCGTATTTTATGGAACAACCGATCTGGTGGGTTCACATTGTTCCTTAATTTAATTTTTAATGATATCTTTAATTACATAATATTTTTAAATATTATTTCATCTTTTACCTTATATTATTTAATTTTAGTCAAACCTCTTCCCTAGAATATTTAAGGATATTTTAGTAAATTTATAAATTACAATACAGTTTGACAATCAAACCAAATAATTAAAATATTATTAAACAACAACAAACAATAGAGTCATGTCAAACATTATATCTACAATACAATAAATTACAATAGAATACAATACAATATAATAAATTATGAAACAATGGTAAGAGTGATCCAAACAGAGTGTACAAGATATGTTGAATTCGAGTTGGGACTCTACAAAATGTGTTCAATTTCAAATAGGATTGTTCGAGGCTACTCAACCCTATATAAAGGGCACTATATCCCCTTAGCTTTAAACACATCTGAAATATTCCTCAAGTTCTTGGAATATTCATAAAAAGGTCAAATCCAAATCATCTTCTTTCGAGAAATACACCACTAACATTTCTAGAATTATGAATAAATCTTATGAGAGACAATTAAGATATAAATCTTATAAGAGAAGAATTAAGAAAAAAAAAACAGATTGTATCTACATTGATTCATGACTAGAATACGTTGTTTCTTCATATTTTATTTGTGATTTTAAATTTGTTGCAAAATACTTATTCTTGGTTGTTAGCATGCAGAACAGTAGAAGTGCTTATAGAAAATTAGAATTGAATGAAATGTTTGATATATTTCCTGATTAGATATAACTTCCTAACTCTTCCATACATCAAGTGAAGAACACATAAAATGTACTATGCAGAATCTTGAGGTAGTGATGATTCTAGGTAGTTGATTATTATTCTCAAAAGTCAAAACATAATAATACTTTTATTGAAACATACCTTAATCTTATTGTCTATTTGATCTACATCTAGTTATTTTAATTTTGTGGAGGGGAAACTTGCTACTCGGACAAGCAAGAAATTAACAACAACCAGTAAAAGTCGGACAAGCAAGATTTTCGTACTCTATTTAGAAAATCTCAACAGCTATACAGTAAAAGTCGATTGTTCAAGTGGAAGTTGATGGATCGAAATATCTGGCCTTTGAGTGAAGCACACAGGAATCAACTGAACGCTTGTTCTTTAATAAAAAGAATGCACATGTTGAACTATTTAGGATCACTGTAGTTATGCAATGTATAAGATATGAAAGGAAAGGAACCGTTGAATCTTTCCGACCAAGAAGATAACCCTTCGATTCTCTCACGGAAACTTATTGAGATAGTGATGACGCGAGGTATTTTAAAGGTCAAGTTACCAACAACCAAATACACGTAGATGATTCCCTACATCGGTATATTATTAATCTTTATTACCCCGAAAAAAGTTTGTTGCAAAATCAAATGTTGTCTTTTATGATTTTTATTTTAATATTACATCCACTAAGTATATGTGTATATATTATGTGCACGTATATTTAAGTTTTCACTTCATTTAGGCATAATACGTAAATTTACACTTTAATTTGGTCTCAACTAACATTTATGACCTCCAACTTTGAGTGTACACAAGCAAACAATTAAAGTTGTATAAAGTTGAACAAATAGACACACATGTCCTACACATGGAATGATATGTGTCATACATGACATAGTACAAATCGGTTAGAATGTATCTCACGCAAATTGTTATGTAAGATGTGTGTTTCTAGTTTCTACTTGTTCAACTGTATACTATTTTAAGTGTCTACTTATGAATATTCAATGTTAGAAGACCTATATTTACCCATTGAAGTTAAGTAAAATGACATATTTAAATATTATAATTATCTCTTACTCTCTACAAAATACGTAGGTAAAAGAATATCGATTCTCATCAGTAAGAATATTTTCTAAATTATAATTTAAAATAAATTTACAATAAAAATATAGATAATCTTTTAAAAAATTGTATGAAATATATATTTAATTTATTATTTATTTTAATTTACTTGCATCGGAATATGTTTTAAAGGTTTTTCATTTTAGATTCTGTTAAAGTTAACTTTATATATATATATATATATATATATATATATATATATATATATATATATATATATATATATATATATATATATATATATATATATATATATATATATATATTTATAGATAGATATGTTATTTGTTTCAATATAGAACAACATTAGCTTATACTCAATCAATATTTCTTACCTTTTTTTCTTTTTTTCTTTGGACGGAATTTATCAATTTTTTAGGAAATTTGAAAAATAGAGATTAGAAATAAATATATTATGATTTTATAGAAGTATAACTAAAGAAATGTAAGGGGGGTAAATACTGTTTCTCAAATTGAGGGAGAAGTTTGATTTTTACAACAAATTTGAGAGGTGTAAATAATTTTCACTTGATAATAATATAGTTATTGAGATGGTACAAATCCTATGCAATATTATCATACTTAACATATGAGGTTGATCATCATATCATTGTGAAAAATAACATGAAAAAATTAATATACATTTTCTTTTATTCAAAGTCTTAAGATCAGTTCACCTATTTATTTTTAAAAAGGTATTTTGCAGTAAAATTGACATGTTAGGCATCACAATTCACAAATATCTATGACTTGAGGGGAAGAGTGAGCAAGCTCATAAGGGAATAAATCAATGTCCTTGTAATTGATTCATTTCTTTGTAATATAGAATCTTGGATTATTTTCCCCTTCGTATAGTATATTTGGTATGTCTAGTTGATGGCGCCACGAAAATGTGCTAAATTTGGTGCTTATACGTTCATGGTTTGGTTCGGATCGATTATTAATTTAAATTAAAATTAACTCAATTTAGTAGATTTTTAAATTTTTAAAATCAAACGAAAATACTAACCGTGGATTTGGTTTAGTTTTTCTGGTTTGTTCAGTTTGAAAGTAAGAATTTTTTGAGGATGTACCTATCTCGATAGATACAAATACCTAATACATGAACAATCCACAAAATAGCTACTATCGGTTTGATTAAGCAATACTAGAGTTATTATTACATAAATAAAGTGATTCAATAAAGGGAAAGTATGACTATTTTATGTGAAGTAGGGTCAATAAATACTATAATGAATTTTGATGGACTTGGACTTAGAATTGTTATAGTTGAGCTAAAGTGTTGAGTTTGAGAAAATAGTAAAGTTAAAACTTAAGTTTATTAAAATTTAACAAAATATTTATATTTTATATATGAATATTATACAAATAATTATAAAATATAGATATCGAATTTATGTGTTCGCTTTGGTTATTTTGACATTTTTTAAGTAAAACCAAAACCAAACTAAATAGTATCAGTTTTCAAAATTTAAACCCAAAACTAATAAATTTTTAATCGACTTAATTCAAATGGTGTTTTGACTTGATTTTTTAACCGTAACCATGAACAATCCTACTTATCCACCAAAACACATTATTATAGGCCAGTAATAAAAACATCCGGAATGATCCTTAATATACTCTCAAAATGATAGTAGCATGGCTTGTATATTACACTCAAATTTGTAGTGACAAGACATCCATGCTTTTTTTTTTTGTTATGGTGGTTTACAAAAATAAAAGTTGCAACTTACAAGAAAATGTCATCTTTGGTATGGTTATTCAACACAACATAATATGGAAATTTCCTTAATGTACGTACTTTATGTCACTTTCACTTGTGAAAATGAATTTCATTTACTCTCATAGCCATCTTTCCTTAACTTGGAGAAATTATCAACCAAAATTTGTACTTTGTATTATGTGATTTGGACATTTGGTGAAAGAACCAAAACGTGTAAGAATAATGGCGTGAGGTTAGCAACAACCGCCACATTCATTAAAGCAAAACTTAGGGTGTGTTTGGTACGAAGAAAAATGTTTTTCATGGAAAAATTTTCCTTGAAAACAAGTAGATATTTGATTTACTTTCTCATGTTTGGTTGGCGAGTAAAAAATAATTTCCAAAAAAATATTTTAGTATTTGATTTTTGAGTGCATTTTTTTTGGACAAATATCTTTTTTATTTTTTGCTAGAGTAGAAAATAATTTTTGAAGTTGAATTTTTTTAAAAAGACAAACTTAATTTTTTTTCGTGGTGGGGTGGGGTGGGGGGGGGGGTCAAGCGTAGGGATGAGAGAAAAATTACACATTGGAGTTTAAATTTTTTTTTTAAAAAAATAAACTTACAATATTTTTTGGAGGGAGGGGGCTGGAGATTTGTAGGAGGGGTGGGGAGGCGGGGCTGGAGATTTGTAGGAGGGGTGGGGAGGGTCAAGGGTAGATGTTTAAAATGAATTTTTGAAGTTGAAAATACTTTTTAAAAAATAAACTTAAATTTTTTAGAGTGGGGGGTGGGTTGGCGCTGGTAGGAGTGGGAGGGTGGGGGTTAGTAGGGGGTGGGTCAGTGGGGTATGTAGGGGGAGATTGAAAGAGAGTTTTGGAAAATGTTTTCCTTAAGTTTTGAAGGGGAGTCATTTTCCTTAAATCTGAGAAAAATAAGATGATTTGAAAAACATTTTTCAAAAATTTTGACCAACCAAACATGAGAAAATTGAAAAACATTTTCTGAAAAATGTTTTCCTCCATACCAAACACACCTTTAATATTCAAAATACATCTCCCACCTCATCCTATATTAGTCCATGTTTGGCCGGAGTGGAGCTACAAGCCTGGGTTTGAGCAAATCTAATTCAATAATTTTTGCTTAAACAATGTATTTATAGTAAGAAGTCTTCTTAAATATATATATGAATATTATGTTTAAAATCTTGTTATCAACACTTGAAATCATTGTTATAAAATTGAAAACACATCAAATAAAAATTCTTTAACTTTTGCCTATGTTCTTTCAAAATGAATTAAAAGAATTTAGAATTTTCATTTCCATCTGACATAAATATAAAGAAAAAAATTATTAAGATGATTAAAGTGTCAAAACTTTTCTATTTCGCTCGTCGACTCCAATGAGATCTCTTTTTTTTTTTGGGTTGGCAGTCACTTGTTAGGAAAACATCAATTCTACCAGTTTGATGGTTTTTGATATAGTTAGTTAAATATAACGTTTGTTTTGATAAAATATTATTTTAATTTGACTATACTATATTGTTAATTTTATTGTAAGATAATAATACAAAGTTTTACATTGTGTAACAATCGATTTGGTGTTATCGATACCTTATTTTATCTTTATTTATTCTTTAATAATTATATTTTATGATTTACTCTATCTTTTTGTAATTACATTTAGGTCATTTATTTGTTTATGCTTTATCTTTTTTAATAATTACTTTTAGGTCATGTATGTGTTTATGCTTCATGTTTGTAGTTTAGAGCATTCCTTTAGCAACCCCAAGTCATTTAGTTTTTATGCAAGTTTTAGCATTTTCGAGCTTTAGAACCTTGAACAGACATTTTTCTTAATCAATAGTTCGAGAAGATCTTCTCAAAATCCAATTTTGACTATTTCATCAGCTTCGAAAAGGCCATTTAAGGCTAGCAGCATGATCGTCACGACTCAGATGGCTTTCACTGTGATTATGTGCAATTAGACGTGTTACTTTCAAGTTAAGACCTAAGTTTGAGTTTAGTCAACATTCTGAGTAAACGAGTTCGAATAAGAATTCCATTAGTTTGGTTAGCTATGAAATAATGAGTTGGTTCCAGAACAATGCTTTGTTTAGAAATCGAGGTTTCCACGCTACTTTTGAGCACCCTTGTGTATTTTAGATTAAAATGTAGTTCGGTGGTGAGGCCTATTTTTTGTCGAGATGACCTCTTACATAAATTTGGACTTCTCCATTGAGTTTGGATTATTGAATTTGGTAGAGTTTCATATCTCGTTTGCGCGCACAAGGTTTCGAAAAAATTCAAAAAGCCCCGTCGGAGATTTCCACTTGCCAAAAACTAGTTGATGATGCATGTCACTTTTGGTCTTCCTGTTCTCGAGCCGTTGGTCCCGATCGTGGAGGTCACGTGACCCGAGGGCCTTATTCGCATAGCCTCGCCTAGGATCGTGAAGGGCACGTTCGTGGGGCCTCTACCGCAATCGCGGGGTTATGGTTCCCCTTTTGGCCACATTCATGCGACCCTCGCCATATTCGTGGAGGCCCTCCGCGTTCACGAAGAAAATATTAGTCTGGTCTTATTTAAAGTCTAGTCATGATGGTAGAGTTGGTTTTTGAGTTGAAATTAAGTTTATCCCTCGATATAGCTCGATAATGGGTGATCTGAAGTTCCACGCATACGTTATATCCAGGCTTCATTTTGTGGGTGATCGGGAACTGTTCATGAACCTCTAATGTCTTCCCCAAGCTTCTCTTTTTCTAAATTGTGTAATTTTTGGTGCACGTGTTGTGTTTTCTATTTTCGAGCTCAGATTGTGTTCAATTTCATAACACAGGTTCAAGGCATAGTTTAGGACCTCTTGACAAAGTCAATTTAAGAAATTGTGACATGGATCCCACATTCCCTGTTTGATTCCAAATTAGTTTGTTTTCATTTTATGTGATTTTGGTGTTTAAACGATAATGTTCTGATCCTATTCACGATAGCGTGGCAGCTATCAAAGGCCATTCGTAAAGGAGAAGCTCTAGCCTTGTGATTATGAGTGTACGTGGTTGGACTTTACGTAGGCTACAATATTATTATAATTAGATTGAGCCTTAGTGTGTGAAGTTACTGTAATTAGTGTGAAATTAGGGCCTTGATGTGGTTACCTATTTATTCTTGCTTTTCTTCCTTAGAAACCATGTTTTAGGACTAATTGCCACCATTTCGGGGTAGTGTCATGCTAGTTGGGGTTTTATATGTGTTGTCACATGTTATTTTGAATTACTTGCGTTGTTACTTTTTATTTTGAACATGTTTGGCTTTAGTCTAGGATATACTAGTGTTTCCTTAGACACATGATCCTTGTAGCCTGGTTATCGTCTTAGACGTCATTTTGAACGCTCTAGATCCTTGAAGGCTAAGACTAGCCTCTTAGCTTACATCATTACATTCATAGGTCAAAATTAGAGGAAATTTAGAACTTCTTTTACTACATCTACATTGAGGTTTACATAGACATCTACATACACATGATATATATATATATATAGAATACATAGACCCTTTGTATAGGACGATTACTTAATCTTTTAATTTTTTTGCACACACATATATAGAATATAACAGAGTCTCAAAAGCATGTCTCATCTTATAACCATCTAATATGAGTATTATCAAATTTGGGCCAAGCCCATACATGAATGAAATAAGACCACATATAGGTCATACAACGTTTAATATCCAAATGTAAAGGAAAGAAACATAAGTTTTTTTAAAACTAAAACAACATCATAGGCTCGATAGTGGCATTGCCCTCGGAAAGTAAGGACCTACCCAACATTGATGATTAAAAACTCCAAGTCTTCTTCAAACTCTTATCCAAAAAGTCCTTCGACGACCAGAACCTAAAATGTTGGGGAAAAGGAAGAAATGGAGTTAGTACACCACTTGCACTAAGTATCAGACCATATGCAAACATAAAATGTCAAATCATGCTAAAAAGGGACATTTCATTAAGTATGCAATTTACGTTGAAAACCTTTCTTCACATTCAACAAGACCATACTCATCAATTAGACATATTCATTATGTGCATCACAAGACCAACAATATTAATCTGGTCAAGTCAATATTCATATCATATAATTGAATACATAGTCAAGTAACCCTATCATCAAGTCATAATAACCACAAGCAAGAATAATAGTTCATTATAACATAACCAAAGTAAGACAATTACCCATGAACCTCTATCAAGTCAACAAGTGCAATGACCAATCAAATCCCCATAACCTTACTCAATAAAGTAACTCAACAAGAATCAAGACCAACCTCCTACTTTACATAGAATAGAATTTAAGAGTACACATCATCATACTTTAACAATTTAAACCAATACATATTCATAAGTGAAAATGATAAACATATAATATCAACAATGTGCAAGTTCATCATATACATATCATGTACCATTATAAGCATATTGATACATAAGAACATCCTCCTAAGGTTTCCCTCAAGGAAAACTAGTGCAAGACATATGTAGAGTTCCATACCCCTACCTCAGCTAAGTCAACCTCTAAACTCACCCTAGATGATTTGTACTTCATTAATTCATTTTAGTTTAGGGAACACTTGTTTTAGCCGACATAGACCACAAGATTTAAGTGTGGAATCCTGTGTTGTAAACATTACACCAATAGAAGGTGGTCTACCGGTCAAAGTAAAACCAATCATAAACGTAGCTTTCTAGGTGGATCCACTAGCTAATCTGCCTATGTGGGCAACATAGTTTAAGACCTAATAGTTAGATATAACCCCTCTACATAAACCTTGGAAATTAGGGACTCCTCTCATGGGAATCAAATGTATGAGTATCCCTCATAGGGGAGTCAACATCTCATGCGGAACTATAGGGTGAATCTCCGTCTAAGGATAGTAAACACCTCCCATTGTCAAGTTCACTCGGTGCTAAGCTAAGTCCCTTTTTGAAATGTATTTACACCTTTATTAATCATCATAACTTAATGTAGGTCATGGGGTCTAACCCTTGTATAAACATCATCATCATCATCATCATAGCTCAATAAGAATTTCATGAGTATTGTCCTTTCATTACAATTAATATGGGTGAGGTTACACATTAAAATTTTCATATCATGATAAGCCACATTGGTAAATCATTCACCATCCTTATAATATTTACTTCTTAGCCAACAACTCACAAACCATAGTAAAGACATTTCAATTCAACATCATACCAACCCTATAAGTCCTAATACAAGGCATACTCCAATACAACATCATGACTTAATCACACTTAACCATTATTGAAGTAAATAATAGGGATAACAAGACTTACCAAGTCTCCTTCATAATTCATCATCAAGGTTTTACTATCAACCCTTAATTCAACCCAATTAGGGTATAGTAGCATCATATAACCATAACCAACATGATAACAAGGCTAATTGAATCACTACATCATAAACCAATGCTAGTTCATATCTCAAGATAAGATACTTAGGTAAATCCACAACATACTTCATCACCTAGATGAACTTCTCAAGAACTAGCATAATAGAACTATAATTCATCCTAATTTATTTATGATTAATACAACAACATCATAGGATATTAATTCAAATAATAAGAAATTTAGTTGAACCAACATTACTCAATTTAATCAAGATCACAACCTAGGGTTAAGGGATAAAAGTCATCTTCTACAACCTAGACCAATCCTTAAAGATATATCACAATTGATTTAGATTACATGTCAATCTATTTACAATATCCAAAACAAATCATAAGCAAAGTAGTCCATGACATCAATTTTGACATTGGATGAAAACCACTTGAAGACTCAACTTTTGAAATCAATTTGATAGAACGCTTTTGAGGAAAGAAGTCTCAAAGGTGAAAGAGATCCCATACCTTACTAATTGATGAAGATTAATGTAGTAAATTAACCCTTTTCATCCCTTGAACCCACCTCTAGCTTGGTATTCAATGGGGTTTCTTTGGGAGAGTGGAAGAAGAGAGAAGGAAGAGAGTTTTGGGTTTGGGAATTATGTGACTTTAGGTTAGTCTAATTAGGTTAGAGCTTTATATTGGGGGTTAACTAACTTACTTAGACATCCCTAATCCCCCAATTTATTATCTAACCCATTAATCAATTAATAGAACCCAACTCAAAAACGTGCAGCAACTTAGGCACTCACAGGCGAGACGTCGATCGACGATACCTCTGCTAGACGACGACCACTGCTCCCTCCGTGCTGCCATCGCTAAGTTCAGAGAGTTTAAAAAATGTACCTTTGGCAAAATTTACTAAATATCCATCGACGACCCGTCGATTGACACACGCCCCACCGAGGGCACTCGTCTGTGCACACTGTATTGGGCAATCATTTGACGCCTAAATGCAAGGGTCCTCATAAAGGGCTCTTGGTTGGTCCTTGGGGAGTCGTGCCCGAATGTTTCAAATATGAATTAATCTAATACATTTTAGACAACCTTTCATCAATTTTCATCATTTTCCGACACCTAAAAGCTAGTAAATAGGCTAAGGCACGCTAGTACCTCACTGAACTAGTTTCTGAACGTCATGGATGTTTTGGTTTCTAGACTTCCTAAATGACTTATATTAATTAAAATGGATCTTAAAATAGTGTCTAAACCTTATGAAACTAAATTTAGACTCTAGAACACGTCTTGTATCTTTGAAGTATTACATTATCTTCCCCCTTAGGAACATTTGTCCCCGAATGACACTAAAAATCTTAGAAAGGAAGGAATAGAATCAAGACTAACAACTCAACCAACAATACATACATAACAAATTCAATCATATCATTTACACAAGGCAATTCAAAACTTCAATTACCACACATAAGGCTCAACATCACATTATGACGAATATCCCTCTCACAACAACTGGAGCTCAACATTCCTTACATGAGTCAAATATGCCAAATCTTAACTTATATACATGCCACATATAATTTCATAAAGACTCCCCAGATCTAAATGCACAACATTACTCAAAAAACAGCGAAATTGCAAAATTTCCAAGTTGAAAGCACATTTCACTATAACTTACTGTAACAACATCGAAATTCACATTTTTGAAAAACTTCATCAAAAATTGAGTAACTTCAATTTTAGTCATTATTTTTATTTAATAGGAATAACTAAACTTATTTATCAACCAGATGAGGGTAACAGATTTCATGTCGGCCTCGGACTCCATGTTACACCCTCAAGTAGGTGATTCTTCTATAACACCTTTACGGAAGCTACCTCCTTGTTCCTTAATTTCTTTACTTGCCTATCAAGGATTTGAATCAGAACTTCCTCATAAGAGAGGTTATTCTTCACACCAAGACCCTCAATAGGAAGAATAAACTCGGGATTACTTATACACTTCTTAAGCATAGAAGCATGAACAATCGGATGAAACCGAAGCCAATTCACTAGGCAACCTTAACTTATAGCCAACCTTACCAACCCTTTTTAAGATTTCATAGGGACCCACATAACGAGGACTCAACTTCCATTTCTTTCCAAATATAACCACCCCTTTCATAGGAGAAATTTCAAATACACTTTATAACCTTCATCAAAATTTAAATCCCTTCTCCTATGATCAGCATATGAATTGTGCCGACTGTAGGCTATTTGCAGCCGGTTCCTTATGATATGAACCTTCTTCAAAGTCTTATAGATCAAATCGGTATCCAAAAGTGAAGACTCACCCACTTCAAACCATCCAATAGGAAACCTACACCTCCTACCGTACAAGGATTCATAAGGAGCAATGGATATGGATGAATGAAAACTATTATTGTAAGCAAACTCCACCTAAGGCAATTGCTTATACCAATTTCCCTTGATATAAATAATACAAGATCTAAGCAAATCCTCAAGGGTGTGAATAGTACGCTCCGCTTGACCATCCGTTTGGGGATGAAAAGTAGTGCTTAGCTTCACCTTGGTACCCAACTATTGTTGAAATGACCTCCAAAACCTAAATGTGAATTGTGCACCCTTATCTGATATGATGGTTGCAGAATACCATGGCGACACACAATCTCATCTGTGGAGATCCTTGCATAATCTTCCACTGAATAATTAGACTTGACGGGAATAAAATGAGCGGACTTGGTCAACCTATCCACAATCACCTATATAGATATTTCTTTTGTGTCCGAGGCAAACCTACCACAAAATCCATATAGTGTATTCGCACTTCCAAGTACGAACTTGGTTAAACCACCCGAATTTTAATGTTCAGCTTTCACTTGTTCACAATTTGGACACTTATCATCAAATTCCGCTATGTCTTTTATCAAAACTTACCACCAAAACACTTCCCTAAGGTCATGGTACATCTTTGTCGAACCCGGATGAATGGAGTAACAAGACGCATGAGTTTCCTCAAGAATCCGACTCCTCAAACCACCAATATTTGGAACACATAATTTCCATTGGTACCTCAAAACACCATACCCTCTAAGGAAAATGACTAATTATGTTTGCCAAGAATCGATTCCTTTAACTCCATCAATGCTTGATCAAGGTGTTTTTTGTACTTCACCTCGACTACAAAAGACGACTTAGAGTTATTACGTTCTACCACACCACCAGTAGGAGAATATTTAATCGGAACCACTAAATGAGCCAATCTATGAACATCTGTCACTAGGTTTCTCTTGGCTTCCTCAACATGGGACACACTTCCCACGGACAGTCGACTCAAAGCAGCTGCTACCATGTTAGCCTTACCAGGATGATAGAGGACACTCATGTCATAGTCTTTCAAAAAATCTAACCATATCCTTTCTTGGAGGTTCAAATCCTTTTGAGTGAATACATATTGAAGACTTTTATGGTCCGTATACACAACCACATGGACCCCATACAAGTAATAACTCCAAATCTTTAAAGAAAATACCATTCCCGCTCATTCAAGGTCATGAGTCAGATATTTTCTCTCGTGTACCTTGAGTTGCCTAGAGGCTTAGGCGATAACCTTCCCATGTTGCATAATAACACAGCCCAACCAGACTCGAGATGCATCACAATATACTACAAAACCCTTTGTATCTTCAAGTAGAGTCAATACAGGAGAAGAAGTAAGCCTATCCTTCAACATTTGGAAGCTCCTTTCACATGCCTCTAACAACTCAAAATTCTTAATCTTTTGGTCAAAGAAGTCAAGGGAGATGCAATGGACGCAAAAAAATCCACAAACCTCTGATAATAACCCGCTAGATCCAAGAAACGCCTAATGTTGATTGGAGTAAATGGTCTAGGCTAATTCTTCAGTGCCTCAGTTTTTTTGGATCAACCTCATCTTCCTAACTAGAGATGATATGACCAAGAAACACCACTGAACCCAACCAAAAGTCACATTTCTATACTTGGCTAATAATTTTCCTCCTTAATCACTTGTAACACCACTCTCGAAATGGTCCATGTGATCAGCCTCATTTTTCGAATGTACCAAGATGTCATTAATGAAAACAATAAAAAATGAATCTAGGTAACTTCGAAACACCTTATATATGAGATCCATATATGACGCCGGGGCATTAGTAAGACCAAAGAACATTACTAAGAACTCATAGATACCATATCCAGTCGAAAATGTCATTTTTGGTAGATCCTCACCTCTCACCCTAAGTTGGTGATACCCCGACCTCAAATAAATTTTAGAAATGTAGCTTGACCCTTGGAGTTGATCTAACAAGTCATCAATTCGAGGGAGAGGATACTTGTTCTTAATAGTAATTTTATTGAGTGGGAAATAATCAATACATATTCTAAGGGACCCATCCTTCTTCTTAACAAAAAAATACCAGAGCACCACATGGAGAAATAGTAGGTCGAATGAATCTTTGTGTTGAGACTTTAACTCTTTCAATTCGGCCGGAGCCATCCGATAATGAGGAATTCAAATGTGATTTGTATCCGAGAATAATTAGATGCCAAAATAACTTTCCCCTTCAAGAGGAATACTCAGAAGATTATTAGGAAAGACCTCCGGAAATTCCCTTACTATGGGGAGCAACTCAATGGGAGGAATTTTGGAGTCTAAATATTGGACTCTTACTATTTAGTATAAAAACCCTTTGGAGATAATTTTGCAAGATTTCAAACAAGATATGATATGACCTCTTAGAATAGAATATCCCCCATTCCACTATAAAATGGGCTCATTTGGAAAGTTAAACTTCACCGCCCTCGTTCTACAAGCTATAAAGGAAAAACAGGCATGCAACCAATACATACCCAATATGACATCAAAATCAAACATATCAAGTTCTACTAGTACAACATAAGTAATTCAATGAGGCAACATTATAAGACAATTCCTATACATCTTCTTTTCTACCACTGACTCACCCACCGGGGTAGACACCATAAAAAGTTCATTTAAAATGTTGGGTAAGATATCAAGTTTCTTAGCTATCAAGGGAGTAACAAAAGATAATGTAGCGCTCGGATCATGTAAAGCATATACATCAATGGAAAATACTTTCAACATACCGATCACCATGTTTGGAAAAGTCTTTTGCTCACCTATTGAGCGAAGTGCATAAAAGCAATTCTTCTTCGGAGCATCATTAGAACCACTTGCTTTCCCACTACCCTTGTCCTGACCCTTCACATTTTGAAAATCTCTAATCTTGTGGCCACTCTTTCCACAACTAAATCAATTGCCCGTTCCAACTAAGCATTCACATAAATGACCCTTTCCACACTTGGCAGGAGTAGACTTCTTTTTCGGTTACCTAACATCTCTTACCTTCTTAGGCTTAGAGTTAGACACCCGATCATCCCAAGCCTTTGTGAACTTGGAAATAACTTGATTATACACCCTTTTATTGAACCTAGGATTGTCTTGAATCTCAAGACTATCCTTGGAAGAACCACCATCAAAAGATCTTTCCCTCTTGACATCTCTACTCTTCCTCTTAGCCCTTGTCTCTTCCATTGTTGAGCATGAACATGAGAGTATAAATTTTCATATTGTCATGTAACATAGCCGAATGACACTCCTCTTGCAACATATCTGACACTCCCATCACAAAGCGGTTCATTTCTTATCTAGGGTCGGAAACCGAAGAAGGAACATATTTTGACAATTTAGTGAATTTCAAAGAGTATTCAGGAACAGTCATACCTTCTTGACGAAGGTTGATGAACTCCACCACCTTGGATTCCTTCTTCTCCCTAGGAAATAACCTATCAATAAAAGCCTTCTTGAACACCTCCAAAGTAACCGGTTCACCCCTTAAAGGCCTATTGTCCTTCCATTATACATAGTAAGTGTGGGCTACATTATTGTGTTGGTAAGTGGCTAACTCGGCTGTCACTAGTAGACAACTCGATAGCATAAAGGATCTTGTAGATTTCATCAATGAACTCTTGGGGGTCTTCTTCAACCTTGGACCCATAGAAAGTAGGGGGAATTCATCCTAGTGAAATCCCTTAGATGAGAGGGCATGGTAATAACTTGTTTGTTTTCTCGGGGTACAACCTCCCAATTATCTTAGGCCGTCATTGCTTGAGCTTGAGTAGTGGCGGCTTGTTCTTGGGTAGTAGTGGATCGAGGCATTTGGAAGAAAGCATACCTTATGGAACCATCCATCAAAGGAGAATCTACTTGATCTTGGTCATCATTAACATCTTCATCAAGAGTAAGGACTGAACCACCATGGAGAGGAACTCCCGCATTGGAAATCTCTTCCTCAAGTCTTCGTGCCGGATTCCTTCGAGTATTCATTGCCTATAATCACAATAAGAGGAATAGATGTAAAAGCACAAAGAATTAACACTCTAGAGGCACGAATTGGACTTCCAAGAAAGTGAGAGTTTTCTTAAGCATTACATAGATTCGTATTCATAAGTGTGGCACGCTGCACAATTATGAATATAAACCTGCATAGACGTGGTTGACAGAGACATCAACTAAAAGATATTTAACCTCATGCTCTTATACCAAGTTTGTCACATCTGGGAATACCCCCTAGCTGTAACTGGCATCGTCGTCCTCTTTAAGAACTAAGAATAGCCTCTTAGCTTACATCATTAAATTCATAGGTCAAAATTAACTGAACTTTGAAACTTTTTTTACTACTTCTACGTTGAGGTTTACATAAACCTCTACATACACATAGTATATATATATATATCGAGCTTATATAGACCCTTCATATAGGAAGATTACTTATTCTTCTACTTTTATTGCACATAGATATATAGAATATAACATAGTCTCAAAAACATGTCTCATCTCATAACCATCTAACATGAGTATATCATATTTGGGCCTATCTCATACATCAATGAAATAATACCACATATAGGTCATAAAACGATTTATATCCGAATGTAAAGGAAAGAAAAGTAAGAGTCTTAAAACTAAACAACATCATAGGCTTGATAGTGGCATTGCCCTCGGAAAGTGAGGACCTATCCAACTTGGATGATTAATAACTCCAAGTCTTCTTCAAAATCGTCTCCAAAAAGTCCTTCAACGACCGGAACCCAAAATGTTTGGAAAAAGGAAGAAATGGGGTTAGTACACAACTTGTACTAAAGTATGAGACAATATGCAAACATATAATATCAAATCATGCAAAAAAAAGGGGTCATTTCATTAAGTATGCAATTTACTGTGGAAACCTTTATGCACATTAAACAAGATCATACCGATCAATTAGACATATTCATTAAGTCCAAAGCATGTACATCACAAGGTCAACAATACGAATCTAGTCAAGTCAATATGCATATCATATAATTTAATACATAGTCAAGTAACCCTATCATCAAGTCATAATAACCACAAGCATAAATATAGTTCATTAAAACATAACCAAAGTAAGACAATTACCCATGAACCTCTATCAAGTCAACAAGTGCAATGACTAAGCAAAGCCCCATGACCTTACTCAATCAAGTAACTCAACAAGAATCAAGACCAATCTCCTACTTCATATAGCACAGCATTTAAGAGAACATATCATCATACTTTAAGAATGTAAACCAACACATATTCATAAGTGAAAATAATCAGCATATAAAATCAAAATTGTGAAAGTTCATCATATACATATCATTTACCATTGTAATCAGATACATACATAAGAATATCCTCCTAAGGTTTCCCTCAAGGAAAACTAGTGCAAGGCATATGTAGAGTCCCATATCCCTACCTAAGTTAAGTCAACCTCTCAAGTCACCTTAGTTGGTTTGTACCTTATTACTTCTTTTTTGTTTAGGAAACACTTGCCTTAACCGACATAGACCACAAGAGCTAAGTGTGGAATCCGGTGTTGTAAAACCTTACACCGATGGAAGGTGGTCTATCGGCCAAAGTAAAACCAAACATAAACGTAGATTTCTAGGTGGATCCACTAGCTAGTCTTCCTATGAGGGCAACATAGTTCAAGAACTAAGAGATATGTATAATCCCTATACATACCACTTTGCAATTGGGGCCTCCTCTTATGGAAATCTAATGGATAATTATACCTCATAGGGTGTCAACACCTTATGTGTAACAATTGGGTGAATATCCCTCTATGGAAAGTCAATAGCTCCCATTATCAAGTTCACTCGGTGCTAAGCTAAGTCCCCTTTTGAAATGTCTTTAACACATATATTAATCATCATTGCTTAATGTAGGTCATAAGTTCTAACCCTTGTATAAAAATCATCATCATCACGGATCAATAATAATTGGATGAGTATTGTCCTTTCATTACAATTCATAAGGTTAGCACATTAAAATTTTCGTATCATGATAAGGAACATTGGTAAATCATTCACCATCCTTATAAAATTTACATCTTAGACAAAACCTCACAATTATAGTCAAGACATTTCAATTCAACATCATACCAACCGTATAAGTCCTAATACAAGGCATACTCCAATACAACATCATGACTTAATCACATATAACTTAATTGAAGTAAATACTAGGGATCACAAGACTTACCAAGTCTCCTTCATAGTTCATCATCAAGGTTTTACCATCAACCTTAATTCAACCCAATTAGGGTATAATATCATCTTATAAACATAAAAAACATGATAACAAGGCTAATGGAATCACTACATCACAATCCAATACTAGTTTATAGCTTAAGTTAAGATACTTAGATCAATTTACAATGTACGTCATCACCTAGATCAACTTCTCAAGAACTAACATGATAGGACTACAATGAATCCTAATTTAGTCATGATTAATACAAAAACATCATAGGATAGTAATTCAACTAATAACAAGTTCAATTGAACTAATATTACTCAATTCACATCAAAATCACAACCTAGGGTTAAGAGGTAAAAATCATCTTCTACAAACTAGAATAATCCTTACAGATATATATCATAATTGATTTAAATTACGTGTTAATATATTCATAATCAAAAATAAAACATAAACAAAGTAATTCATAACATCAACTTTGAGATTGGATGAAACCCACTTCAAAACTAAACTTTTGAAATCAAGTTGATGGAACCCTTTGAGGAAAGAGGTCTCAAAGGTGATAGAGATCCCATACCTTACTAATTGATGAATATTGATGGAGGAAATTGACCCTTTGCATACCTTGAACTCACCTCTATCTTGGTCTTCAATGGGGTTTTTTTGGGAGAGAAAAGGAAGAGAGAAGGAAGAGAGTTTTGGGTTTGGGAATTATGTGAGTTTAGGTTAGGCTAATTAGGTTAGGGTTTTATATAGGGGTTAACTAACTAAATTATACCTTACTAATCCCCCAATTAATTAAATAACCCTTTAATTAATTAATGGAACCCAAATTAAAAACGTGCTGCAACTTAGGCCCTCATAAATGAGACCTCAATCGACAGTCCGTCTTTGAGACGACGACCACTGCTCCCTCCGTGCTGCATGTCCGTGGTTAAGTTCAGAGAGTTGAAAAAATGAAACTTTGGAAAAAATGAATAATTTTACATCAACGGTGGCCATCGACGCACCGTCAATTGATACACGCTCCGTCAATGGCACTCGTCTGTGCACACTGCCTTGGGTAGTCCTTTGACTCCAAAATGCAAAGGTCCTCCTCAAGGGATCTTGGTTAGTCCTTGAAGAGTCGTGCCCAGACGTTTAGACTATGATATATATCTAATACATGTCAGACACCCTTCCACCAATTTTCATCATTTTATGACTTCTAAAAGATAGTCAAATAGGCCAAGGCACGCAAGTACCTCATTGAACTAGTTTCCGAACGTCATGAACGTTATTTGACATTTTGGTTTCTAGACTTCCTAAATGAATTATATTAATTAATATTGACCTTACAACAGTATCTAAATCTTATGACACTCAAGTTATGCTTTAGAACATGTCTTTTATTTTCAAAGTGTTACAATAGGATTGGTTCGAGGTTTACTTAAACATGCCAAGAGTGTACCTCATGCGCTTATAGGGTTTTTTACTTAGGTTTTGCTTAGTTGCACTTAGATTTTCTTTCGGTATGCTTGTGTGGTTTTGTTCCTATCCGCTTGGACATCTATTTGTGTCAAGATTATATATTTTTCTTATTGTTTTCCCCTTTCTTGCGTCATCAACCTTTGATGCCTACCAAGTACCTTTGTGTTGGTACTCATGATACACTCTGAATATTTATTATGATGCAGGTCTTAGTACCAGTTACTAGCGATGATCATTCATGCCATCTTTTTTAATTTAGAATACTGGAGATAAGGGCGAGCACTTGGCATCCCGGTTTAAATGGTCTACTTCTGCATTTATGTTAGCTAGTAATTTCTCTTTGAGACAAATTGTTTTGGTCTACTTTTGGCACTTATATGTTTTCGTATTCGATAGTTATGCACTCATGTCTTACATAATAGTTATTCTATTATATTTATAGTTTTTGGTTTGGTTCGTTTCAATCACTTTTCTTATTGCTAGTTTTATTTTCTCGTTACTTCTACCCCTATACTCATTACTCATATTTTGTATCCTATATTCGGTAGGCTATAGAGCGTATTTAAGAATTATTCTCTTTTGTATCAATTCTGTGCGATGTGTCTGCTATTGGTTTCTTAAAATCTCAATTGTTTCATTCTTTTAACAAGGTGCCTCGTACAGGATGAACGACGACCTGGTGTAGGGGTCAACCTCCCCTTCAAGATAGTGGTGCGATGCCACCCCTATATAAGGAGAGGGGTCCGGAGTAAACCCTCCAACTGCATGTATTCTAGAGTAGTCGATGGGTCCGGACCAGCTCAACCACCAATGGACCAACTATAGATCCAACTCTCATATAGCCATACTTAACTCCTGACAGTGCTAGGAGGCATGCACGAGGCACCAACACATGCACCAAAGGAACCCTGGAAAGTTAGTACCTGGTATGCGTAGCTCATGATTGCAGCCGAAGCTATAGAACTTGAGAAGCAAAAAGATGCTTAGAGTGTTTTTTAGTATTTCATCTCTGCGGTTTTCTAGGTTTGTTAATTAGGTAGCCCACGAGTTTCTAACTACTTGTCGGGAACGACTTTATTCTTTGGTCTTAGTGGGGTCGAGAAGACCGATTTTAATGCTTATCATCTAGATGGGCTATGTGGTAGCGTACATTTTTTAAGACGAGGACAACTACATATCCTCCGATCACTTTGACTGAGTTTTTGAGACCTTCTTGGCAAGGTTTATCCCCAACAATGTGAGAGATCATCTTCAGGATCACTCTTCTAGATTGGAGCACACTCCATGACCGTGTCAGAGTAAGAGGCAAGGTTTCACAAGTAATCCAGACATGCTACTATTTTTCTACCTACTAAGGAGGAAAGAGTTTGATGCTTTGTACATGAGTTGAGACTTCAGCTACAGTTTGAGACTCAATATGGTCTCTAGGGGTCATTCCTTTCTACATGTTGCTGATGATGCTTGCACTATTTAAAAACTCTGTCTTGAGGCCCAAGAGATATATGAGGGGAAGTATAAGAGGTTCCACGCATTCCAAGCAGAGAGACTTCTATGACAGGCCCGATCAACAGTTTTTGTAGGGTCAGCCTAGATGGCTTTTCCAGGCCTCATATAGTCTTTAAAGGGTGACTGGTACAACTGGATTGAGGTTGTCTCTAGTTAGATTCATGGTTCCTAGTCTTGTGCTTCAGGTTGAGAAGACCACACTTCTGGGAGTTGATCATCTCTAGGTTTCTTTGAGTCTAGGATCTTGACCATTGGTCTAGAAATTATTCTATGCATAGGCGGATAACTCCTACTCAACAGAAAGCTTCCCCAACACCTCTACTTAGGAGTTGAGGTCAGGGTTTGGACCATCATAGTGTACAATAGGGCATTCGGGGTTGTCTTCAAAGAGGCAGGTTATGTGGTCACACTTATGGCCTAGATAGAGGTAGACAATTAGGTTATTTTTTTATGCATCTCCACTGAAGGCGGAGGCTTAGGCATCAAACGATGTAATCACAAGTATGTTTCTCTTATGACTTTATACTTACATAAAACAATAGGTAGAAGATAATGGTTATTGCATTATCAAAGAGACACATACTAGAACATTGTGACTGAAAATTGATATCCTTTATGCTTTGAATCTAGACAATACTCCCTCCGTTTAAAAAAGAATGATCTCCTTTCCTTTTTAGTCTATTTAAAAAAGAATGGCCTCTTTCTTTTTTTGGTAACATTTTAATTTCAGCTTTCCACGTGACATGTTTAAGGCCACAAGATCAAAGGTCAATTTTGTACATTTGACCTAAATTTAATTTATGACCATAAGATTCAAAAGTCTTCATTATATTCTTAAACTTTGTGCTAAGTCAAACCTGGTCAGTTTTTGTGAAACGAAGGGAGTACTAAGTTATTCTTGCTAATACAATTGAAGATTTTGAGATGCAAGGATATTCATATATTTCATCGTTAATGATGGATACATGAATTTGGAATTCTTTAATACATCAACAAAATCTTGTGAAACATCTAATATTTATATGACCAATTTTGCTCCCAACGGTGTGATATCATGTAATATATAAATGAAATGTTAAGAAGTGAGGAAAACATGCATACCTTATCTTATTATTTATAATAATTATTGCTTAAAGTAAACGCAGTTAACGATGAGGAGTAATCTCTATAACATGGCCCATTTTTTTTATCCACATCCATAAAGGCTACACTTATAGGTAGGGGTGTCAAATATGGCCTGAAATTGTTGGTCCCAAAATCTTGAGCAAAAGATAATTTCATATCATATTTACCTTCTTAATCTAACCTAACATAACTCATTTTTAAAGTGATATCTAAATTTTGTCAAACTCAGCGCACCTTAAAGTTTTACTTTGATTTGGGTTTACTGCTAGAATATCACCTTGATTTTTAATATATATTAGGGTCGAGTCTCTATGTTTTTAGTCCAAGTAGAAAAGTTAAGTGTTAGGTTCCGAATATCGAGGACTGGGAATCGGGTTAAGGCCAGGTTTAGGTCTCGAATCGTTGTGGGGGTAAGTGCTCGAGTTCCTAGTAGAATCTCAAGTTAGGGTCAAAGGGGCTTTTGGCTTGGGAATCAAGTCTTGGGGTCACAATCGCGTTTTACGTCTCGTGTCCTTGGTCGTGGATCGAGGCTGAGGATTGGGACTTCTCAAATCTACAGTTAGGGTGGGATTCTAAGTCGGGTTAAGAGTCTTAGTTCAGGGTTAAAACTCAAGGTGGAGTCACAAGTTAGGGTAAGGTCTAACTAGAGGGGTCCTCCTGGTGAGAATATTCTTAAATGTAACATTGATGGTTCTTTTGACCTTACTTTGCGAGGAACAAAATTGACATACTACTCAATGATTCTCATGTAAACTTCATGAGAGGTTTCTACAATAGATTAGATATGTCACATGACTCACTCATGATCGAGGATTGGGTGTTCAAGAAGAACTAAGCTATCTAAACGAACACTTTACATCACTTATAATATGTAGATTGACAGTCTTTTGGTTAAAATAGTGTTGGAAAATCAGTTGAAAAAATAATTCTAGTATCTCAAAAAGACGTATTCATATTATTTTCTATATTAATCTTTTTATATCAATGTTTATGTCCAGTTGATTGTCTTTTAAATCGTTATTAATTATGGCCTAAATCTGAGAGTTGACCATCACATCTTTCCTCCTAATTGGTCTTCAATATATTGCCTTTAATCTTCATAAACAACCATTATAACTCTAATTATTTTGAAAGTTGGTGGATGACTATTTTGTGTGTGTGTATGAGTATATCTTTCTTTCTAAATTTTATTGGTATGCAGGATTTTGTTCTTTGAATCTTTTTTAGTTTCTAGCTCCTAGATTTATACTAGAAGAGCTTGTTGAATCCTGGGGGATACATCCATACTAGGTCCTCAAGCTATGAGAATTTCCTATAAGAGTTCATGGTGAAGTACAAACTTTGGTGAATTCTTTAATTGTTCGTATTGAAGGTATTTTTTCATAATAATTTACAACAATCTTAAGGATATTTTCATACTTTGTTCTTATGAACAATATCATTCACCTATTCCCAAAAATAATATTAATGAGATACATTACTTGTGATGAAGAAAGAAAGATTGGTGACAGTAAGGTTTACCAAATAATTAATAATTGAGCTTTTGAGCTCATGTCAATAACGTACGTAATATACTATAATTTTCTTTATTTTTATTGGAAAAATTGACATAGTTACATTAATTTATTGTAATGAATTATTATTATTATTATTATTATTACTATTATTATTATTATTATTATTATTATTATTATTATTATTATTATTATTATTATTATTATTATTATTGTTGTTGTTGTTGTTGTTGTTGTTGGTGTTATTATTATTATTGTTGTTGTTGTTGTTGTCGTTTTGTATGGGGAAAAGTAAATCATTATATTCCTCAATGAGAAGACGATTTGGAGAATGATAATCCCGCTAAGTAAATTTAAATTTGTGTAAGCGGATAATATAAATTGTTGTGATCATTTCTCAAACAAATCTTGTGGCTAATATGTGAAAGTGAGAAATTGGGTATTAGATTTTTTACATTGTATGCTAAGTAAAATTATTTTTGTGTTCTACACCTAAATTAAAAAAATGAAGAATGTTTTTATGTATGTTAGTAATTCTTGAACTACTTAATTTCTTAGAATGGAAAAACTCTTCTTATACTCATATGTGAAAATATAGACATTTTTTGAGATGGTACATGATTTAAATATTTGTTCTATATTAACGCTTATGAATTTATGAGAAACAAAATAAAATTGAATGAAGGTTTTATTTAAATTTGACAATGTACTTACAAATGTTGATAGGATGATGAGTATGTTGTAGTTGACTGATTGAGATAATTATTGATGTGCTAGACTTCTAAATTGTTTTAATTTAATTTTTTATGCTTTTGGTGTATAGATTTGTATAGTACATACTAATTTGAAAACTTTATGGATGTTGCAAAAGTTATTTCTCTAGTATGAAATATTTGAAAGTGTAGGGCTATGTTGCTAATGTTGTGCTCATCAATTAACTCGACCTTCGAGTTCTATGCCTAATGCTTTAGAGTGGAAACTAGATCCCCATCTTTATTTCATGATCTACTTTATTTTAATTTTATTAATAACTCATTAGAATGCCATTTAAAAATATAATGTAATGTCAATATTGTAACTAACAACATTTACAACTATATGAATTCTGAAGTTCAAGCTGACGAGACCAGAATAACGTTAATTGAGTACTGAATATGGAATTCAGTCGGACGATTTTCCATGCTCTCTTTTCCCATATTATATCAACACAAATATATTTTACTACTTTGGGTAGTAGAAATACCAAGGCTTCATTTTCCATATTTTGATTACAGCAAAAACTACATCAAGCATGACATGTTCACTACTTGCTTCTCTTTTTTTCAGAAACTACGATTTAACTTACAAATAAATGAGATAGCACTGGTTTAATTTACGTTTCTATATTTCAATGTAAAGGACATAGACTATTGAAAACTTAAGATCACTCGAGTCTTGACATTCATAAAAGTTTTAAATTTGTTTCCCCATGTAGTCAACCCAATGCATGGAAATGCCTCATAATGCTCGAAAAATGAGCCCATATTTTGGTGATCAGCTCATGTCGTTCATATTTTAATGGTTTGAATGAGTGATTTTTCACATAGGTAAAATATGGGTTGACAGTGGCGGGCCCACGTTTTGTAGAGGTATTTGTATAAATAAATATAGAGTACCCAATGACCAAATAATCTAACTAGTCTATTGGCTCTTGGGTGGGTGCTTAAGGCTCTTTTGTGTTGTTGAATCTGAGTTTGAGTTTCACTCTTAATATGTATTTCTTAATTTTTTTACTCGAGCACCCACAACCTTGAAAT
The DNA here is from genome assembly GCA_027789145.1 of Solanum arcanum. Lineage (NCBI taxonomy): Eukaryota > Viridiplantae > Streptophyta > Magnoliopsida > Solanales > Solanaceae > Solanum > Solanum arcanum. The sequence continues at coordinate 23,748,390 of CM050933.1, forward strand.
CCTAGATCCACCATTATGGGTTGATACCTATATTTGAACCATAAAAATATGGGTAAAATATGGGTAGTATGAATTAGCCAAATGAGTTAATCTTCTAACTTTTATTCATTCAAAGTCATGATATCACTAAGACTAGTATAAGTTCTCTTCATTTTTATGTTATTGTTTAAAACTAACTATTCTTCTTTCTAATTGAAAAGGTAAAGTTTATGACCCTCCAAAAATATAAAATTTAAATGTACATTTCTTTTTTAATTATAACTAGTAAAACGGAACGCGCTTCCCGCGTGAATTGCATATCACAAAATATATAATGTATTACTCAATGTATATCTGTCATTATCACTAAAACACTATATTATCTTACATGCAAGATTACGTAATAAAAAATATTAATAATCTGAAGGAAAATAAAAATTATTACATCTTACCATTTATCCTTAATAACATAAGAATAAATTAATGATTGTTAAAAGACATACCAGGATTTATAACATAAGCAATGGTATAAGTGAGTCATTAAACAAGAGCAAAGTACTCAAATATTTAATTGTGAATGAAGAGGAGGAGTAGAAGGAGAAGGACAAAAATACTAAGAGGTGTAGAATTCTCGTAGTTTTATAATGAGAGGAAATCCCTATATTTATAGATAACAAAAGGTAGTGTAAAAAAATTATTATTGTGCTTCATCATAAAAGTTTCGACTATTTGAAAAAGTTGCAACACTTTTGGAAAGATCATAACCTTTCATAAAAGTTGCAACTTTTCATAAAAGTCGCAAGTCTTCATCAAAGTCGCAACTTTTTGCAACTCTTCATTAAAGTCGCAATTTTTCGTAAGAGTCACAACCTTTCATAAAGTCATAACTTTTCATTAAAGTCACAACTCTTCATTAAAGTCATAACTTTTTATAAAAGTGATAACTTTTCACGAAATGGGAAGGCTAGTTTTGGTAATAAATAAATTCAAAGAAAATCCTAATTTCTGGTGGCACCACGTAGGCGGGCTTTAGGTTTTCTTCTATATATATATAAATGACTATATTTTATTTATTTATTTAATTTTATATTGGATAATCAATAATAGTGTAAAATAAGCAAATCATGTATTAGTATTTTGCATTGCTTAAAGTGCATTAAACATGTTTTAGTCCTAAAATTCAAATATTCATTTACTTTGAAATTAAAAATATTCTCATCTTGTTATTACATAAATTTATTTTATATTGAAAAGTTATATTTTTTTATGATGCAATAAATAAATTAAACATGTCTAACATTTTCATCTAAACAAAGACTGAAATATCTTCTCCATGTTAAATTTTTATGTAAAGTACTACTCCCCCTTGTTAAAAACAGGATGACCTAGTTTTACTTGGAACGGAGTTTAGGAAAAGAAAGAAGACTTTTAATCTTGTGGTTCCAAATTAAAGTTTTGTCAAATGTACAAAAATGCTCATTAATCTTGTGGCCTTAAACATGCCACGTGAAAAGTTAAAGTTAAAATGTTGTCGAAAAGGAAACGGGTCATTCTTTTTTAAATAGACTCAAAAGGAAATTGGGACATTCTTTTTGAAATGGAGGGAGTATTTATTCATGAAAATACGAATAAACTAGTATTTTACCCAACCCGTTTATTACCCAATCCATTTTTACCTTATAAAATATGGGCGGGTTGAATAATTACCCATTTTATGTGTTCCAATTTTCAACCCGCCCACATTTGACCCAACCCCCCATTTGCCACCACCACAGTCATAACCATTGGAGAACCGAATTAGCTTCTTCTTTACAAAAGTTTTGTAAGTAAAAAAGTCTAAAGATTTGTTTGCAAAACTTGGGTTTCAAAGCTCAGTGTTTCGATTTGACAGGAAAGTAGAGAGAGATTAAAAATAAAAATACTAACATGCTCTGTTGGATGTGAAAAGTTAATAAATACAACAGTGAGACAAGCACACCTAAATACTAGCCAATCAATATTAGTGAAATGCTTAGAACAATAACTTTGCAGAAATAAAAAACAATAATGTTTAAAGCATATTTTCAAAACAATAAATTAAAACTAATACATTCTGTAACAAAAACAGAAACAATATTGATAAAAAGAAAATCGAGATCGCTGAATGGACATTGCCTTTAAAGAAATTTTTCCCCTCAAATATTCGAGGTTAAAGGAAATCTCCTCCCATAATAGAAAAATTTAACTCATTAGTGTATTGGTACAAAAAATAATAGTGTTAGCAAATCACTCAATGCGAGAAAAGTATACTAGAATACTAGATTTAGTTGTGCAAAGGAAGATGTAGTTCAGAAATTACGAAGTGAAAAGTCTAAGGAATCACATGCACTTATAGGAAAGAAGTACTCTTTCTGAAAGATTGCAACCTTCCTAAAAGTCACTTAAGAAGTTACTATTTTTCAAATGTTCTAACCTTTCTGAATAGTAATTAAATAACAACAGGAAATAAATTTGGGGAAAAAACTGCACATATTTGGTTCAAAAACTTGATCGCACATCAAAACCTAAATTGGGTCACCAATCTGGTTAGGAAATGAGGCCGTTTTGGGCAAGCTAAACTTAATGATTAAATAGTTATCAACTAATCAAATTAAACAATTAATAAAATATTACAATAAAAAAAATTACAAAAAATAATTTCTCAATCGGTCATTTTTTAAAGTCGAAGTCGTAGCCGTAGCCAAAGCCAATCCAAGCGACAATGACACCAACCTGAGGGTGTAAAACTCCAAAAATTTCTAAGTTAAGCCCCTAAATCATTCTTGAATTGTGAATAAGGTCGTACCAAGCGATTCTTAATTGCTCTTAGATGCTTAGGAAAATCCATTAGTGCGGGAATGACTTTAGATATCAATGAAGGTCGCTAGGATCCCCTAGCACAAAGTTAAGTTGAAAGCTTCCTTAGCGATTAAGTTTTGACGTAATATTCTATACAAGTCAACTTCAAAAAATCATATCTCTCCTTACATAATGAATAGGTGGCCCATGACCTATAAGGTCTTTGAGTGCTCTTTCAAACGCCACCAAGTTAGTCTCATTTCATGTTTTGGAGAAAAGGTTATGACCATTTTAGTGAAGCCTTGTCGGGCAAGTGAAGTTCCATGGCAGGATATACGGCCCATGATAGAAACCCCTTGCATCGCAATCTTAATAGTTATTTGTTTAGGTATTTTAAATTAAGATTGTACCCTGATCAACACTAAGCTCAGCGTGTTTGAAATCTTTAAAAATATGTGGGTGATGAATATGGGAATGTAGGGGAGGCTCCGTTTGAGGTAAAACCCATTGTTTAGTGGCTGCATTACCTCTTTTTCTGTACTTCAGAAATTGGAGAATAACGCATGTAGATTGTTTAAGGTGTTCCAACCCTCATATTGTATTTTGTTGTGTGACACAAGTTCGGGCAGTCATTATGATCTTTTGATGGAGTCAAATTCGAAATTTTAGGCACGGGTTCCTGATCTCCCCTTTTTACTCTAATTTGGTTACTATTTTTATTTGTGAACTTAATGTCTAAACCACCGTATTAATATTGTGATCATATAATTGATAGAGTGGTAGCATTTGAAGGTTGTTTGAAAGGAAAAATCTCCTGAGAAGTAATGTGGAGAACACACATTCAACCTAAAGGTATGCTACGACTTCTCATTCCTTATATTAAGCTTGATTATGTGAAAGCATGAATTTTTTGAATTTTGTGATGGTATCTAGTTGAGCATGATTAAATTACTTAGAGTCCATATTTTAAGATTTTATTGAGCTTTTCGATATTAAAAGCGTATTAATTGATAAATATGGCCCTCCTTAACTGTTGCTATACCTTGGTGATTGTCTTTATTGATTGACTTGGGCATGTTCGGTATTAGTTTAGGCTTAGACCAGCGCTTGCCATAGACTTGTGATATTTGGAGTCGTTTTGTCTGAGTTTTGCTTTAACATCTTTTAAGAGGGTTTAGCTCCCTGTAGATTGGTGTAGAACACAGGTATTACAAAATGATCCTTAAAGTAAGAATTGACTCAACCTTGACGACCTTCTATCAATTCTCCCTCTTTCTATGGCACATGTTTCCAATTGAGATGTCAGGCTTAACTTGGCGGCATTGGATTGGAATTGGTTTGAGCTTGGAGCATTCTACTAATTATCGAGGATTGGACATCGTTCCACGGTGGTTCTTTAATGATGAGTTGATATGAGATCCTTCTGCAGCTATTGTAGTTTCAAATTAAAGGCCTAATTTCATTGCTTATTATCTTGTACAGAGTTGATTTATGCTTAATTGCAGATTAAAGATTTGGATATCTGATCTTCAGGTGTAGTGTGTGAATCAAGCTCATTATCCTCTATGGAGTTGATGTCTATCGACTTTTTCTTGGTTAACTTGTATTGCTATCCATAGTTAGAGGTCTGGGCTATCTCCTCTATAGTTCTTTAGGGAAATTTATCTGAGGTCTGGGAAATGCACCCTATGGATCTGTACTAACCGTGACTTGTTCTTATTAGTGTTATATATTTTGTATACCCATTAAGCTTATGGTGGCCCTTCCAGGGTTTTACTTAAACTTGCGTATGAGTGTACCTTCTTCATTTATGGAGCTAGTTAGGTTTAGTTAGCTTTACTTTTTTTTCTGTGTACATTTATGTGCACCTCATTTAAATTATGCTCTTTTGATCTCAGTTTGTCTTTTTATTCTAGCATTTCAAATTGCTTTTACTTCTCTTGCCCAGTCAGCTTGGGATGCCTACTGAGTACCTATTGTTTTGGTAATCATGCGTCGGTCTACATATTTTTCATGATGCAAGTCCAAGCACAGATTTCAAGTGTTGATATTCAAGCCTATTGTATATCAAGTTTAGAGGCACGAGTGAGTAGGCGTCCTAGAATTACCTATATGTATGTATATTTTGTTGGCTGATCTTTTAGTTTGAGACAATATTTGTACTTTTGTTCCAATTTAGGCAGATGTATCTTTTACTTTAGTGGCTATGTACTTGTGATTTACAGGTTCTGGGAGGGATATTTTATTGTGTATATGTTTTGGTTTGGTTACAACTGTTCATCTATATCTATTGTTTGAATTATTGGATCCTAACAACATCCATGAAGCAATCAAGTACGCCATTTTTAAAGCACATTACCAAGTATAACATTATTATCTTTCCCTCGTTTGGAAGCAGACATGTTGTCTATGATCAGCTTCCTAATTTCTTATTACTAGTACAAAAAAATTAAGTATTCCTTAAAGTAAAAAAGAGTTTTTGAGGAATAACCATTATAAAATGGTCCATCGTTTGGTCCAGGGAGTTACATGTATAGGTATCAAACATTACCATAATTTGTGGTCCATCCAATTCGCCCAAAATCTTGGGCACAAGATAGTTTCCATTGGGTTGAACCTCTAAATCTAACCTAACATAACTCATTTTTAAAGTGATCTATAAATTTTTTCAAACTATAGCACATTATAAAGATTTACTTTAATTTGGGTTTACTGCTAAAGATTCACTTTGATTTTTAATATGTATTAGAGTCGCGTCTCGAGGTTTTGGTATTGTACCTTGGGTAAAGATTAGAATTAGATCTCAAGATACGCCACGCCGCATGACTCCCTTGTTGTTGAGGTTTTGGGTGTTCGAGAAGCACTAAGCTCGTAAAGGAAAACATTTCATCAATAACAATTATTGAGGAAATTGAAAGTCTTTTGATTACATATGAAGGCATCAGAAAATATCTTGTTACAAATCTTATTTTATTTTATATTATTATTTGATATTGTATATCACTCATGTGTAGCTATACTTCTATTTGCTAGTCTTTTGATAAAAGACAAGCGTGCCAATGTGCCTATTAGTTAGCTCGGGCTTCGATCGAGTTCTATGTCTAGTGATATGGAATGGAAACTAGATTCCCCAATCTTTAGTTCATGATCTACTAAACATTCCATTGTTTACTAATTGATTATAATGCTTTTTTCGGAAGAAAAAAAACATGTAATGTATCTCATACATCAAAAACTAATGCATTTTCGAGACAAATGAATCCATACACTCGCATATCGATCGTAAAACAATTGAATTTATGCCATGCTAAATGATGATAATGGTTGTTCAAAAATTTGCTGATAATTTATCCTTGTGGATAGAACTCCATTCTTACATATAGATATACCTTCTAAAATTTAGAGTGCTGGATGATCTCAGATGAAATACATAACCAATCCAGTACGGCATATTGTTCATGAACTAATTGGAAGATCGAAACATAAGCAAGTGAACTAATACACAACTGAGGTTTCCACCATGCTAGGTTCAGCTGATTTTGTCATTAAGTACATTAACAACATTATACAAATGAATGGATCCTTAAGTCTAACCCAAATGTACTTGCTACTTTAAGGAGTAAACTACCAATCCTTCATTTCCCATATTTGTCTTACAATAAAAACGACCCCTGCATGATATGTTCACTGGTTTCTGCTCTTTCATTTAAGAAATTACATCTAAACAACAAGATAGATGAAGATACCACTTGGTTTAATTTAAATTTCTAGAGTACAAAGGAAAGGACATGAGTCTTGACATTCGTACAAGCTTTTGAATTAGTTTCCCCTTAATATAAAGATAAAACTAACTCCTGTTTGAAGTTAAGATTGTAAAAATTTGACAAGATGTATCCTCACTAACTAATAAACTTATCAGCATCATTAAGTCTACTAATAACTTAATTATTGCACACAACGCATTCCCCTTCTTTTAATCTACATTGTACGCTATTATTCAATTATGATCATGACTCTAACGTATCTTTGGTGATTTATCAAACCACAAGCGCAAATAGCAGATAACTCTGTCCTGTTAGACTTAGTTAGATAAGAAAAAATCACATATCATTTACTGTCTCTGCATTAGGCTTAAAAATATACATTGACCTTGTACTTAGAAATGAATTATATGTTTATTAGCTACTACTAATGATACTAAGATGCTTTTGAATTGAATTATCACTGTGAAGATCTATGGTGAACTTGAGAGGCATACTCATGGTGTTGAATGTGAGCTTGATAAAAGCTACAAATGGACATTTCTGCAGCAACCATATCGTGGGATTCATTTTGTGTTCCGAAGAAGTGTCCATTTGTAGATTTTATCAAGCTCATGTTTAACACAATTAGTGCGTCTCTCCAATTCATCATAGATCTTCACAATGAAAATTCAATTCAAAAGCATCTTAGATACAATCAGTAGTAGCTAATAAGCATATGAGTCCTTTCTTAGTACAGGGTCAATGTATATTTCTAAGCCTAATGCAGAGACAATTAATGTTATGTGATTTCTTCTCATCTACGTAAGTCTAATAGGACAGAGTTATACACTATTTGTGCTTAAGGAGAAAACAAACAATTTAAAATTTTACTCTTTCATCAAAAGCGAATCCTGATATTGTTACAATGTGAAAATCATTTGAGGCAGCATAAACTAATTTTTTTGGTGATTTGTAAAAAACATTACCTCACGGTTGTACCAGTAGAGGGTTTTCGGTCATATAAATTCATGTCTTGAAGTTACACATTTTCAACATTTTGACGAGCACCTACCTTGTACTTCCACTTTTTATTGTTTAAGTACTGGAAAGAGATTGTTTGTTGGGTTTGGACAGGTTCTTAATGAATTTTATATCTTCAAAAGAGTTTGTGATGATAAGAAGGTCAGACGGTTCCCTTTTTATAAAAGATATAAAGAGAAAATATTAGAGTTTGACCAAGAAATCAATATATTCATGCTAATCTAAAAAAGGAAAATTGTTTAATAACTTCCCAAAAATAAGTCTTCATGTCTGAAATTTTTTAAAATATTTTTTGAGCTATACAAATAATATCATTTATTAGAAATTTAAAATGTTTAATAAATTGCCTATGATATCTTCTCATATTTTGAAATAGATTAAAATTTGTTTGTTCTTTAAATTTAAGGATTTATTAGAAAGGTAAAAAAATTAATAACATTCCTAACATCACTTTGTATATTTGAAAAGCAATATAAGAAAAAATTCAGTTTTTTTACCATGATTTTTTGCATTGGATAAAAAGTAAATTGTTGGAGTTTGAAATATTTTTTTGAATTTTTACCAGAAAAATATATACAACTTAGTACTTAAAAATTACTCTTTCAATGCTACTTAACTCACTTATGATATCTAGATTTTTAAAATAAACGTGTAGTTTAATGTACAGATGCTTGCAACAATAAGTTATTTAGTAGTTATTTTGGAATTTTAGAGAAGAATACATTAAATTATATCTGGCTTGTATTAGTAGCATTATGTGAATTAAACAAAAAAGGAAAAGGGAATATGAATTGTTTTTTTTTTCATGTAGGAAATTTTTTTCTTACGTACCCTAGGAAATGAAGTCTAGAATTTTTTTCCGTAGGATTGAGAATTACATTATTTTATTAAACCCTATTATAGACATTACACTACAAACTTTTTGTACTTATACACTTACGGTTAGGAGTGGGAAATTTTCACATTTGTGATAAATTGTTTACAAACTAAGGAGGTTAGCTATATAGAATATTGAAACACAAACAATGAAGCTCAATAGTGTAATTTACACTAACAATTCTTTTTAAAATAATTATTATGATGAAAGATTTGTTTTTCTCGAAAAAGGGAAGTAACTATCTCAACTTGATTTATCGTTTGAGGAAATAAAAAAGTTGATGCTAAGATAACCACTCATTGCAGGCATCAAAATTGGCAAATTATGTCATGCATCAACATATTTGGGACTTGAATCTTAAAGTCAAATTTACCTAAAACTTCTTCAACCATACTTATACTAATTACCCCAGATTCCTCAAAGGTGTCTTCATATGATGCATCTCCTAATGCCTCGATATTTTTTCGAATCATCATGCTGTTTTGATAAAAGAAAAAAAGTTAATTCCCCATCGTGCCACCACTGCAACAAATGGGAAAATAATATTAAGACCTATACATATATAGAAGCATTAAGTTGGCGCAAACGACTAGAACCATACTTTAACTATGTTAGTGCAAAAATGGAAAACACTTTTTGGTTGAAGTCTATCCTTCAACCTCTCTAATAGATAGATCACACTAATAAATACAAACATCGTTGATATGTATTAAGAATTAATAACAAATCGTCCCTTTGATAATAAAAGAGAAAAAACATCGTTAATCAAAATCTCAAATAGTCATAGAAAAATAGATCGAAAAAGGAAAAGAAAGAAGCACTCACATTTTCATCCTTCTTTCTTTTTAATCCAATTTTCTTTTAAAAATCAAGAACTTAGAGTAAAAAACCTAAATTTATATTTTTGTACCCCGTGAAAAAAGTCATAGCATATTCTTGAAGAATTGACAATCAATTTTGTCATGTCTCGAGCCTACACCTAGACGCGACTGTCACTAAATACTCATTGCTAGTCCTAAGTGAACACTTGACCTGACTTAACTCTTAGCAGAATACTTACTAAACATTGAATAACTCAAATGAAAACCTTAAATATTTAAGGAAAACAATCACCTGTCAAAGTGGAAACTCAAGTCTCACACATCAATAAGTGAAATGAACAAGACATATGAACTATAAAAATTTATCTATGAAGCCTCTACTAACCGATATGGATGTGGAGACAAGACTCATGAAATCATAATAAAAACCAGAACGAGTAAAGCAAACAAGTGACCCTCTGGAAAGTAAGAAGGCTCACCAACAAAACTAAAGCTCAACTGGATAAACGAAGAGCTGGATGTTGATCCTGGTAACCTGTATGTGATGATATGATGATAAATTGTCTTGCTCATGCTGCAAGAACAATCCTATTCTTGTCGGGGTACAAAAATCCTTTACAAAGTGGATCAACTAAGATATGCTAAAAATCAATACAAAATTATCTAAAAAGTATGACCCTTTCTATCCACGTTGGCTACATGGTTTTGGAAAACATTCAATTATTTGAACTCGTTCTCATATCGGTGCTCAATACTACTCCAAAAATGTAAATAGCTCATATGTTTAAAAACATGACTTTCTCTGTGGTTTAAGATTATAACTTAAAATCTATCTCTTAAAGGAGATGGTACTCAGAACTACTCATGAAAACTCTTCTTGAAATCGGTATATCCTCTCATCTTAATTGTGAAAAGATTTACTTCTTGGGAATACTTAGTTCCCATATAACATTTTAAAGAAATGAAATTTACTTTACTCTTTCTCAAACTCAATTCTTATGTCTTAAAACTAGTTTAAAACCTTTGAAAAAATCTTTTGAAAAAATTATTTTCCTTGTGCACTAGACCCAGAAAATCTGTTGTTTTAGTTAGATTTAGCCTAGTTACTTAAGTATAACTTACCCTAGTAAATTCGTTCTCCAAAAAATCATCAAGATGAACAAAAAGGAGGAGAACGAGTCGACCAACATTCTTCAAGAACGTAACAAGGTTTTCTTTAATTCCAGCCCCTAAATTAAAATATTTCCCTATGTGTTTTGTCACCAAGTATGTGGAATTTCATAGGTAGGTTCCTATCACCCATTAGGTCCCTAGAATTCTGTTAGGTTCGTGATTACCTCCATACAATCTAGACCTAGGGATTCTAGAATTATAGAAAATTACTATGATTTAGTCATTGTAGCATTCTTAATAACATTATCACGTCTTAGAATTATTTTTTAGTAGATTCTTGCATAAACTCAGAACCCTAGGTGTGTAGTTCTTTTAGTTCATGAATTACATTAGCTAGGATAGATAAGAAAATATACATTCCTCAGTTTTTGAATATTTCATTTTCAGAAACAAATGTTGCATTTTTCAGACTTACATGTCAGATTACTGAGCTATCTAGTTTACTTCAGTCATGTTATAATTGTTACGTATTCAATTATGAGTAGGCTTTATTCAAAAGTGGATTAGGGTCAGTCACCCTCAAGTTCAAGTACTACATGCTTATGTAGGTTTATAAGTCCTTTTTGTAAGCATCAATTTAGTGATCACGCCAATTAGGTCTCTATACCTCTGGCAGGGTATACTAGGTACTCTCGATACATCTGGTTTTAAGTTTAGCTCATGTTATTTTATGTTGGCTAGTAGTAGCTCCCATAGTCAGACTCTAGTGCATTGACCAGGTTCTATGTTATAGTTCAATATTCAAATTCAACATGTTATAAACTTGGTCATTGCATTCATTTTAGTTCATATTTAGTATTTTTAGTATAGTGTAATGTTCATCTTATATAATTGCTCAATATACTTTGTTTAGTTATGTATATTTTTTAGCTTGATTCTATCCTGCATGCGCAATACCTTTCAAGTAGTGACACATACTGTGCACTACATCTTCTCGTGATCATTTGACGGTATAATTGAAAAAATCCCCCCACAAAAAATGTGTTTAGGTATTGAGATACTAAATCATATGCAAGATCTTGAAGTTATACAATATCAAAGGATCCTAAGAAAATAAAAAAAATATCACATTAAAACCGAAAGGATAATTTGAAAAAGAAAAGTATCTTTTTTGAACTTTCATATCCGAAGTGTCTCTTGTTGTGACAGTATTTTGATGTTATGCATATTGAAAAAATATGTGTGATAATATGATCTTACCTAAGGACCTAATAATACCCATATTTAAGCAATGTTTGAAATCAATTCGTGTTTATTTATTGATGTATTGAGTCATTTGAGTTCATTGCGACTAACCTATATGATGAGTTGTGTAGGTGAGCTTAAATGGAGAAATGAGCACTGAAATGGCATGGGAATTATTTCATTATTTTTTGGTTTTTCCTAAACTCTTTTAATTTCGATCTCTTTATGATAATTAAACATTGCTTGATTGAAACTATTGTTATGAGTAGCTAAATACCCCAATTCTAAGATTGTGGCTACACGATGATTGTAATTTTATGAGTTTTTATGAATTAATGTTGATGAGTATGGGAATGTAGGGGAGGCTCCGTTTGAGGTATAGCCCATTGTTTAGTGGTTGCATTACCTCTTTTTGTGTACTTCAGAAATTGGAGAATAATGCATGTAGATTATATAAGTTGTTCCAACCCTGAAATTGTATTTTGTTGTGTGACACAAGTTCGGGGAGTCATTATGATTTTTTAATGGAGTCAAATTAGAAATTTTAGGCACGGGTTCCTGATCTCACCTTTTTACTCTAATTTGGTTACTTTTTTTATTTGTGAACTTAATGTATAAACCACCGTATTAATATTGTGATCATATAATTGATAGAGTGGTCGCATTTGAAGGTTGTTTGAAAGGAAAAATCTCCTGAGAAGTTATTTGGAGAACACACATTCAACCTAAAGGTATGCTACGACTTCTCATTCCTTATATTAAGCTTAATTATGTGAAACCATGAATTTTTTGAATTTTGTGATGGTATCTGGTTGAGTATGATTAAATTACTTAGAGTCCATATTTTAAGATTTTATCGACCTTTTCGATATTAAAAGCGTATTAATTGATAAATATGGCCCTCCTTAACTTTTGGTAGACCTTGGTGATTGTCTTTATTGATTGTCTTGGGCATGTTCGGTATTAGTTTAGGCTTAGACCAACACTTGCCATAGACTTATGATATTTGGAGTCGTTTTGTCTTATTTTTGCTTTGAAATCCTTTAAGAGGGTTTAGCTCCCTGTAGATTGGTGTAGAACACAGGTATTATAAAATGATCCTTAAAGTAAGAATTGACTCAACCTTGACGACATTCAATAAATTCTCCCTCTTTCTATGGCACGTGTTTCCAATTGAGACGTCAGGCTTAACTTGGCGGCATGGGATTGGAATTGGTTCGAGCTTGGACATCGTTCCACGGTGGTTCTTTAATGATGAGTTGATATGAGATCCTTCGGAAGCTATTGTAGTTGCAAATTAAAGGCCTAATTTCATTGCTTATTATCTTGTACAGAGTTGATTTATGCTTTATTGCAGATTAAAGATTTGGATATCTGATCTTCAGGTGTAGTGTGTGAATCAAGCTCATTATCCTCTATGTAGTTGATATTTATTGACTTTTTCTTGGTTAACTTGTATTCCTATCCATAGTTAGAGGTCTGGGCTATGTCCTCTATAGTTCTTTAGGGAAATTTATTTGTGGTCTAGGCAATGCACCTTATGGATCTGTACTGACCGTTACTTGTTCTTATTAGTGTTATCTATTTTGTATACCCATCAAGCTTATGGTGGCCCATCCAGGGTTTTACTTAAACTTGCATATAAGTGTACCTTCTTCGTTTATGGGGATAGTAAGGTTTAGTTAGCTTTACTTTTTTTTTCTGTGTACATTTATGTGCACCTCATTTAAATTCTGCTCTTTTGACCTCCGTTTGTCTTTTTATTCTAGCATTTCAAATTGCTTTTACTTATCTTGCTCAGTGAGCTTGGGATGCCTATTGAGTACATGTTGTTTTGGTAATGATGCGTCGGTCTACATATTTTTCATGATGAAATTCCAAGCACTGACTACTAGTGTTAATATTCGAGCCTATTGTATCTCAAGTTTAGAGGCGAGGGTCAGTAGGCGTCCTAGAATTACCTATATTTATCTATATTTTGTTGGCTGATCTTTTAGTTTGAGACAAGATTTGTACTTTTGTTCCAATTTAAGCACATGTATCTTTTACTTTAGTGGCTATGTACTTGTGATTTACAGGTTCAGGGAGGGATATTTTATTGTGTATATGTTTTGGTTTGGTTACAACTGTTCATCTATATCTATTGTTTAAATTATTGGGTCCTAACAACTTCCATGAAGCAATCAAGTACGCCATTTTTAAAGCACATTACCAAGTATAAGATTATTATGTTGCCCTCGTTTTGAAGCAGACATGTTGTTTATGATCTGCTTCCTAATCTCTTATTACTAGTACAAAAACATTAAGTATTCCTTAAAGTAAAACAGTTTTTTCGAGGAATAACCGTTATAACATGGTCCATCGTTTGGTCCAGAGAGTTACATGTATTGGTGTCAAATATTACCATAATTTGTGGTCCATCCAATTCGCCAAAAATCATGGGCACAAGATAGTTTCCATTGGGTTGAACCTCTAAATCTAACCTAACATAACTCATTTTTAAAGTGATCTATAAATTTTGTCAAACTGTAGCACATTATAAAGATTTACTTTAATTTGGGTTTACTACTAAAGATTCACTTTAATTTTTAATATGTATTAGGGTCGTGTCTCGAAGTTTTGGTATTGTATCTCGGGTAAAGATTAGAGTTAGATATCAATTATTTCTCAGGAGTAAGTGCTTAAGTTCCTAGTTGAGTCTTAAGTTAGTGTCCAAGGGTCTTGAGGCTTGAGTCAGGCTCGAAGCTTGGGTCTTTTGTCCTAGGACTTGGGTCGAGGTCAAGGGTTGGGTCTTAGATGTTAGGTCTTAAGGCTCGAATCTTGAGTTAGAGATAAATTTCCTGTTAATCCCTAAATCTCATGGAAGGTTCAAGAAAGGTTACTCTAGTTGACAAGATACGCCACGCCACATGACTCCCTTGTTGTTGAGGTTTTGGGTGTTCAAGAAGCACTAAGCTCGTAAAGGAAAACATTTCATCAATAAAAATTGTTGTGGAAATTGAAATTCTTTTGATTACACATGCAGGCATCAGAAAATATCTTGGAACAAATCTTATTTTAATTTATATTATTATTTGATATTGTATAGCACTCATGTGTAGCTATACTTCTTTTGCTAGTCTTTTGATAAAAGACCAGCGTGCCAATGTGCCCATTATCTAGCTCGGGCTTCGATCGAGTTCTATGTCTAGTGATATGGAATGGAAACTAGATTCCCCATCTTTAGTTCATGATCTACTAAACATTCCATTGTTTACTAATTGATTATAATGCTTTTTTCGGAAGAAAAAAAACATGTAATGTATCTCATACATCAAAAACTAATGCATTTTCGAGACAAATGAATCCATACACTCGCATATCGATCGTAAAACAATTGAATTTATGCCATGCTAAAAGATGATAATGGTTGTTAAAAAATATGCTGATAATTTATCCTTGTGGATACAACTCAATTCTTACATATAGACATACCTTCTAAAATTTAGAGTGCTGGATGATCTCAAATGAAATACATGACCAATCCAGTACGACATATTGTTCATGAACTAATTGGAAGATCGAAACATAAGAAAGTGAACTTATACACAACAGAGGTTTCCACCATGCTAGGTTCATCTGATTTTCTCATTAAGTACATTAACAACATTATACAAATGAATGGATCCTAAAGTGTAACCCAAATGTACTTGCTACTTTAAGGAGTAAACAACCAAGCCTTTATTTTCCATATTTGTCTTAGAATAAAAACGACCCCAGCATGATATGTTCACTGCTTTCTGCTCCTTCATTTAAGAAATTACATCTAAACAACAAGATAAATGAAGATACCACTTGGTTTAATTTAAATTTCCTGAGGACAAAGGAAATGACATGAGTCTTGACATTCGTACAAGCTTTTGAATTAGTTTCCCCATGATATAAACATAAAACTAACTCCTGTTTGAAGTTAAGATTGTAAAAATTTTACAAGATGTACCCTCACTAACTAATCAACTTATCAGCATCATTATGTCTACTTATAACTTAATTATTGCACACAACTCATTCCCCTTCTTTTAATATACATTGTACGCTATGATTCAATAATGATCATAACTCTAAAGTATCTTTGGTGGTTGGTCAAACCAAAAGCGCAAATAGCAGATAACTCTGTCGTGTTAGACTTAGTTAGATAAGAAAAAATCACATATCATTTACTGTCTCTGCATTAGTCTTAGAAATATACATTGACCTTGTACTTAGAAATGAATTATATGTTTATTAGCTACTACTAATGATACTAAAGTGCTTTTGAATTGAATTATCACTGTGAAGATCTATGATGAACTGGAGAGGCGTACTCATGGTGTTGAATGTGAGCTTGATAAGAGCTACAAATGGACATTTCTGCAGCAACCATATCGTGGGATTCATTTTGTGTTCCGAAGAAGTGTCCATTTGTAGATTTTATCAAGCTCATGTTTAACACCAATAGTGCGTCTCTCCAATTCATCATAGATCTTCACAATGACAATTCAATTCAAAAGCATCTTAGATACAATCCGTAGTAGCTAATAAGCATATGAGTCATTTCTTAGTACAGGGTCAATGTATATTTCTAAGCCTAATGCAGAGACAATTAATGTTATGTGATTTCTTCTAATCTACGTAAGTCTAATAGGACAGAGTTATAGACTATTTGTGCTTAAGGAGAAAACAAACAATTTAAAAATTTACTCTTTCATCAAAAGCGAATCCTAATATTGTTACATTGTGAAAATCATTTGATGCATCATAAACTAATTTTTTTTTTGTGATTTGTAAAAAAAATTACCTCATGGTTGTACCAGTAGAGGGTTTTCGGTCATATAAATTCATGTCTTGAAGCTACACATTTTCAACATTTTGATGAGCACCTACCTTGTACTTCCACTTTTTATTGTTTAAGTACTGGAAAGATATTGTTTGTTGGGTTTGGACAAGTTCTTGATGAATTTATATCTTCAAAAGAGTTTGTGATGATAAGAAGGTCAGAGGGTTCCCTTTTTATAAAAGATATATAGAGAAAATATTTTTGAGTTTGACCAAGAAATCAATATATTCATGCTAATCTAAAAAAGGAAAATTGTTTAATAACTTCCCAAAAATCAGTCTTCATGTGTGAATTTTTTTTAAATATTTTTTTGAGCTATAGAGATAGTATCATTTATTAGAAATTTAAAATGTTTAATAAATTGCCTAAGATATCTTCTCATATTTGGAAATAGATTAAAATTTGTTTGGTCTTTAAATTTAATGATTTATTAGAAAGGTTAAAAAAATTAATAACATTCCTAACATCACTTTGTATATTTGGAAAGCACTTAAAAAAATTTCAGTTTTTTTAGCATGATTTTTTGCATTGGATAAAAAGTAAATTGTTGGAGTTTGAAATATTTTTTGGGACTTTTGCCAGAAAAATATGTACAAGTTAGTACTTAAAAATTACTCTTTCAATGCTACTTAACTCAATTATGATATCTAGATTTTTTAAATAAACGTGTATTTTAATGTATAGATGCTTGCAACAATAAGTTATTCAATAGTTAATTTTGAATTTTAGAGAAGAATACATTAATTTATATCTGGCTTGTAGTAGTAGCATTATGTGAATTAAAAAAAAGGTGAAGGGAATATGATTTTTTTTTTCATGTAGGAAATTTTTTTCTTGCGTACCCTAGAAAATGAAGTTTAGAATTTTTTCGTAGGATTGAGAATTACATTATTTTATTAAACCCTATTATAGACATTACACTACAAACTTTTTGTACTCATACACTTATGGTTAGGAGTCGGAAATTTTTATATTAGTGATAAATTGTTGACAAACTAAGGAGGTTAGCTATATAGAATATTGAAACACAAACAATGAAGCTCAATAATGTAATTGACACTAACAATTCTTTTTAAAATAATTATTATGATGAAAGCTTTGTTTTCCTCGAAAAAGGGAAGTATCTATCTCCACTTGATTTATCGTTTGAGGAAATAAAAAAGTTGATGCTAAGATAACCACTCATTGCAGGCATCAAAATTGGCAAATTGTGTCATGCATCTACATATTTGGGACTTACTTATACATATATTTGCGAATAATATGAATTGTAAATTATTCTATTTCTTCTATAACACCCACATACAACATGTATCCTAAAAATGGATTTTGGGACTTGAATCTTAAAGTCCAATTTACCTAAAACTTCTTCAACCATACTTATACTAATTACCCCAGATTCCTCAAAGGTTTCTTCATATGATGCATCTTCTAATGCCTCTATAGTTTTTCGAATCATCATGCTGTTTTGATAAAAGAAAAAAAGTTAATTCCCCATCGTGCCACCACTTCAACAAATGGGAAAATAATATTAAGACCTATATATATATAGAAGCATTAAGTTGGCACAAATGACTAGAACCATACTTTAACTATGTTAGTGCCAAAATAGAAAACACTTTTTGGTTGAAGTCTATCCTTCAACGTCTCTAATAGATAGATCACACACATAATGACAAACATTGTTGATATGTATTAAGAATGAATCATAAAAATCGTCCCTTTGATAATAAAAGAGAAAAAATATCATTAATCAAAATCTCAAATAGTCATAGAAAAATAGATCGAAAAAGGAAAAGTAAGAAACACTCACATTTTCATCATTCTTTCTTTTTAATCAAATTTTCTTTAAAAAAAGCAAGAACTTAGAGTAAAAAACCTAAATTTATATTTTTATACCCCGTGAAAAATGACATAGCATACTCTTGAAGAATTGACAGTCAATTTTGTCATGTCCCGAGCCTACACCTGGACGTGATTGTCACTAAATACTCATTGCTATTCCTAAGTGAACACTTGACCTGACATAATTCTTAGCAGAATACTTAATCAACATTGAATAACTCAAATGAAAACCTTAACTCTGATAACTGCTCTAAATATTTAAGGAAAACAATCACCAGTAAGAGTGGAAACTCAAGTCTCACACATCAATAACTGTAATGAACAAGGCACATGAACTATTAAAATCAATATATGAAGCCTCTACTAACCGATATGGATGTGGAGATAAGACTAATGAAATCATAGTAAACACCAGAACGAGTAAAGAAAACAAGTGACCCTCTGGAAAGTAAGAAGGCTCACCAACAAAACTAAAGCTCAACTAGATCAACGAAGCGCTGGATGTTGATCCTAGTAACCTGTATGTGATGATATGTTGATAAATTGTCTTGCCCATGCTGCCAGAACAATCCTAGTCTTGTCGGGGTACAAAACTCCTTTACATAGTGGATCAACTAAGATATGCTAAAAATCAATAAAAACTTATCTAAAAAGTATGACCCTTTCTATCCACGTTGGCTACATGGTTTTGGAAAACATTGAATTATTTGAACTCGTTCTCATATCGGTGCTCAATACTACTCCCAAAATGTAAATAGATCATATGTTTAAAAACATGACTTTCTTTGTGGTTTAAGATTATAATTAAAATCTATCTCTTAAAGGAAATGGTACTCAGAACTACTCGTGAAAACTCTTCTTGAAATCGGTATATCCTCTCATCTTAATTGTGAAAACACTCTTCGGTTGAAGTCTATCCTTCAACCTCTCTAATAGATAGATCACACTAATAAATACAAACATTGTTGATATGTATTAAGAATTAATAACAAATCGTCCCTTTGATAATAAAAGAGAAAAAACATCTTTAATCAAAATCTCAAATAGTCATAGAAAAATAGATCGAAAAAGGAAAAGAAAGAAACACTCACATTTTCATCCTTCTTTCTTTTTAATCCAATTTTCTTTAAAAAAGCAAGAACTTAGAGTAAAAAACCTAAATTTATATTTTTGTACCCCGTGAAAAATGTCATAGCATATTCTTGAAGAATTGACAGTCAATTTTGTCATGTCTCGAGCCTACACCTAGACGCGACTGTCACGAAATACTCATTGCTAGTCATAAGTGAAAACTTGACCTGACATAACTCTTAGCAGAATACTTAATCAACATTGAATAACTCAAATGAAAACCTTAAATATTTAAGGAAAACAATCACCTGTCAAAGTGGAAACTCAAGTCTCACACATCAATAACTGAAATAAACAAGACATATGAACTATAAAAATTTATCTATGAAGCCTCTACTAACCGATATGGATGTGGAGACAAGACTCATGAAATCATAATAAAAACCAGAACGAGTAAAGAAAACAAGTGACCCTCTGGAAAGTAAGAAGGCTCACCAACAAAACTAAAGCTCAACTGGATAAACGAAGAGCTGGATGTTGATCCTGGTAACCTGTATGTGATGATATGTTGATAAATTGTCTTGCTCATGCTTCCAGAACAATCCTATTCTCTTCGGGGTACAAAACTCCTTTACAAAGTGGATCAACTAAGATATGCTAAAAATCAATACAAAATTATCTAAAAAGTATGACCCTTTCTATCCACGTTGACTACATGGTTTTGGAAAACATTCAATTATTTGAACTCGTTCTCATATCGGTGCTCAATACTACTCCCAAAATGTAAATAGCTCATATGTTTAAAAACATGACTTTCTCTGTGTTTTAAGATTATAACTTAAAATCTATCTTTTAAAGGAGATGTTACTCATAACTACTCGTGAAAACTCTTCTTGAAATCGGTATATCCTCTCATCTTAATTGTGAAAAGATTTACTTCTTGGGAATACTTAGTTCCCATATAACATTTTAAAGAAATGAAATTTACTTTACTCTTTCTCAAACTCAATTCTTATGTCTTAAAACTAGTTTAAAACCTTTATAAAAATCTTTTGAAAAAATTATTTTCCTTCTGCACTGCACCCTGAAACTCCGTCGTTTTAGTTAGATTTAGCCTAGTTACCTAAGCATAACTTACCCTAGTAAAATCATTCTCAAAAATATCATCAAGTTGAACAAAAATGAGGAGAACGAGTCCACCAACGTTCTCCAAGAACGTAACAAGGTTTTCTTTAATTCCAGCCCCTAAATCAAAATATTTCCCTGTGTGTTTTGTCACCAAGTATGTGGAATTTCATTGGTAGGTTCCTGTCACCCATTAGATCCCTAAAATTCTGTTAGGTTCGTGATTACTTCCATACAATCTAGACCTAGGGATAATAGAATTATAGAAAATTACTATGATTTAGTTATTGTAGTATTCTTAATCAGATTATCATGTCTTAAAATTATTTTTGTGTAGATTCTTGCATAAACTCAGAATCCTAGTTGTGTAGTTCTTTTAGTTAATGAATTACATAAGCTAGGAGAGATAAGAAAATATACATGCCTCAGTTTTTGAATATTTCATTTTTAGAAATAAATGTTGCATTTTTTAGATTTACATGTCAGATTACTGAGCTATCTAGTTTACTTCAGTCATGTTATAATTGTTACGTATTCAATTATGAGTAGGCTTTATACGAAAGTGGATTAGGGTCAATCACCCTCAAGTTCAAGTACTACATGCTTCTGTAGGTTTATAAGTCCTTTTTGTAAGCATCAATTTAGTTATCACGCCAATTAGGTCTCTATTCCTCTGGCAGGGTATACTAGGTACTGTCGATACATCTGATTTCAAGTTTAGCTCATGTGATTTTATGTTGGCTAGTAGTAGCTCCCATAGTCAGACTTTAGTGCATTGACCAGGTTCTAAGTTATAGTTAAGTATTAAAATTCAACATGTTATAAACTTGGTCATTGCATTCATTTTAGTTCATATTTAGTATTTTTAGTATAGTGTAATGTTCATCTTATATCATTGCTCAATATACTTTGTTTATTTATGTATATTGTTTAGCTTGATTCTATCCTGCATGCGCAATACTTTTCAAGTAGTGAAACATACTGTGCACTACATCTTCTCGTGATCATTTGACGGTACAATTGAAAAAATCCCCCCACCAAAAATGTGTTTAGGTATTGAGATAATCATATGTAAGATATTGATGTTATACAATATCAAAGGATCCTAAGAAAATAAAAAAGATATCACATTAAAACCGAAAGGATAATTGTAAAAAGAAAAGTATCTATTTTGAACTTTCATATCGGAAGTGTCTCTTGTTGAGACAGTATTTTGATGTTATGGATATTGAAAAAATATATGTGATAATATGATCTTACCTAAGAACCTAATAATACCCATACTTAAGCAAAGTTTGAAATCAATTCGTGTTTATTTATTGTCGTATCGAGTCACTTGAGTTCATTGCTACTAACCTATATGATTAGTTGTGTAGGTGAGCTTAAATAGAGAAATGAGCACTGAAATGGCATGGGAATTATTTCATTATTTTTATGGTTTGTCCTAAACTCTTTCAATTTCAATCTCTTTATGATAATCAAACATTGTTTGATTGAAACTATTGTTATGAGTAGCTAAATACCCCAATTCTAAGATTGTGGCTACATGATGTTGTAATTCTATGAGTTTTCATGGATTAATGTTTATTAGCATATAAATATTTCTTATGTTCTTATTTTTTGTTTTTCGTGCCTGGTCACCTTGGAAATAAACACATTGTCCAAATTGAACTCAAGAGAGAAATAACAGGATGGAACATGAGGCATAAGGAGCATGATTTCTCTTAATAGTTATGGTTAATTTGTATCTAGGACATGTATATATCTAGAAACCACGGTTGTTCATTATAAAAGAAGAAATTGTAATGGATGGTACTTTGTCCAACCTATCACCGCTCAATGATGTAGTTAGGTTGTCATATATAGTAGAAGATTAAAAGTCGAGAGACCACAATCACACATTTAATCCTGTGATAGTTTACTCGGTAGTGTATAAACATCCATTTTGAATAAGATAAATTACAAGAATCCTGATAAGAGCTGCAGCCGTGGACTTTCCTCAATAATTGTTTGAAAATCTTGAAATTGACGACGCTTTTTTAATTTTGGTTAACTTATTAATATTAAATAAATCACTCTTGAAATCATGATATTATTTGTGTGAAGCAGAAAGTATTGGAGAAATCGAGTGATTCTAATCGTAAGTCCCTATGGGTACGATACTCGACTTTTTATAAGATCCACTTTAATACTAGAATGACCGCATACACTTGTGTGTGTGATTTGGGGGCAAAAAGTTTTTGGCGCCGCTGCCGGGGACTTTGGAATTAGGAAGTATGTGATTTTTTTTGTTATTTCTGAAGCTAGAAAGCAAGTATTGACAACTTGATCTTAGCAATTCATTTTGCAAGTTGTACTGAACTAGAAAGATTTGTTCACTATTGAAGAAGTCAAAGATGATTCACTTACTCAGTACCTCCTGTTACTAGTGAATAAACATCTTTAGTAGCAAGAGTTGAGTAAGAGGAACCTTCAACAATGGCTCAGATGAAGTACAAGCTTTGGTGAATGCTGCAAGTGTTCGTATTGAAGGTATTTTTTCATAATAATTTACAACAATCTTAAGGATATTCTTATACTTTGTTCTTATTAACAATACCATACACCTCTTCCCAAAAATAATATTAATGAGATACACTACTTGTGATGAAGAAAGAAAGATTGGTGACAGTAAGGTTTACCAAATAGTTGATAATTGAACTTTTGAGCTCATGACAATAACGTATGTAATATACTATTATATTCTGTATTTTTATTTAAAAATTTGACATAGTTACATTACTTTCATAGTAATGAATTATTATTATTATAATTGTTGTTGTTTTTGTTATTATTATTATTATTATTATTATTATTGTTGTTGTTGTTGTTGTTGTTGTTGTTGTTGTTTTGTATGGGGAAAAGTAAATCATTATATTCCTCAATGAGAAGATATTTGGAGAATGATAATCCCGCTAAGTAAATGTAAATTTGTGTAAGCAGATAATATATATTGTGGTGATCATTTCTCAAACAAATCTTGTGGCTAATATGTGATAGTGAGAAATTGGGTATTAGATTTTTAATATTGTATGCTAAGTAAAATTATTTTTGTGTTCTACACCTAAATTGAAAAATTGTTTTTATGTATGTTAGTAATTCTTGAACTACTTAATTTCTTAGAATGGAAAAACTCTTCTGTTAAATCTTGAGATTTTGAATATGGCAAAATTGAATTGAACAGGTAGTGCAACACGTTCCAGTGAAATATTGCAGAGAGTATGCAAGTGGCGGCACATGTGTTATATATGGAAACTTATATGTACGTTTTTGTTTATAGTAGTTTACTTAGTTAAGGAAAACTATTAAAAACAAATTTGAGTACAATAAGGTTTCGAGAAAAAGAGTTAGTAGAAGTCAACAAGGATTTGTAGAAGACAAATACAAAGTTGATTTGTACAAGGATTGGCTGAATTTCTGGTCTATAAATAGAGAGCTATTTTGATCAGAAAAACTTGCGCACCTACAAAGAGAGAACTTCAATACACGATCAAGAGGGTTGAGAGAGTTTTGTTAAATTCTTTTAAGTGCTGCGAGTTGAGTGATAAAGTTGTAAAGATTGTATTCAAGAGTCTTGTTTACAATCTAGGTAGTAGATTTGCTTGACAAGTTATAGTACTTGAAAAGCATTGAGAAGATAGAAAACTAGGGAGTAGTTTTTTGTCTTGATTAGAAGGAGTTAGAGTTTATAATTTCTTAAGTGCTAAAGAAGTTGTAATCTTTGTATTACTTGAAAATTACAATTAATATAAAGTGTTGTTCAAATTAATTACTGTTAAGCAAACACAAACAAGTAGTTAATATGTGTTCCTTTGAAGAATTCAGAAGGGTAGAATTCCAACAAGTGGTATCAGAGCAAGGTTCTCTTTAGAGAGTCTAACAACTCAAGATAAGATCAACATGAGTTCTGCACCTCCACTCGGACACGGTAAGGGGCAACACATCAACAGACCTCCACTATTTAACGGACAATACTACTCGTGGTGGAAGGCAAGGATGGAAGACTTCATTCAAGCTGAAGACTACGAATTATGGGTAAGAATACTAAGGGACCACAAATTCCTACCACCACTGATAGTGAAGGAAATAAAATACCGAAACCCGCAGATACATATAATGAAGCAGATTATAAGATGCTAGGAAAGAATGCAAAAGCTAAGTGTATTCTTGTGTGTGGATTAGGACCCGATGAACTTAACCGTATCTCAAGTTGTACCTCTGCTAAACAAATATGGGATACCTTACAAAACGCTCATGAAGGTACTACTCAAGTCCGAAAATTCAGAATTGCTAGTTTGTTTTCAGAATATGAAGCCTTTAAGATGAAATGCGGTGAATCTCTTCAAGATATGATCACCAGATTCAACACTATGGTAAACGAACTAATCTCATTAGGCAAAGTATATACCACTGAGGAACAGGTTGACAAAGTACTTTGGATTTTGCCTAGGTCTTGGGAAATCAAAGTCACTGCCATTAGAGAAGCTAAGGACCTAACTACTATGTCTTTAGATGATTTAGTTGGGAATCTCAAGACCTATGAGATGAATGTTAACAAAAGAGGTGAAGGAAATAAAGAAAAGGTTCTTGGTCTTAAAGCAACTGAAAGTGACGAATCAGACATAGATAACGATGATCTAGCTTTGATAAGTAGGAACTTCAAGAAACTCTTTAAAAGGGGGTTAAACTCTACCAAGAAATCACCACCCTTGAAAGAAAAAAATCCTGAACGATCACAAAATGGAGGTTGTTTTAATTGTGGTAAGACAGATCATCAAATAAAGGACTGCCCAATGTGGGAATTAGAATGGAAAAAGGTAAAAGCTGAAAAAGAAAGGAAAGAACTCCTCAACAAAAAGAAAACCAAAGAAAAGGAACAAGCAATGTATGCAGCCTGGGGAACACGTTCCTCGGACATGTATGAAAATGTTGAAGACCTTGCCTTGATGGCGATAGAAGAATCAGACGCTGAACCTGAATTAGACTCTGAAGAAACTGAGGTAAACCTTCTTAACCTAAAGGATAAGCTAGCAAAGTTCTCCAAGAAAAATCTTTCACTCCTATTGCTTACATCCATAGACACAATTCAAGAACTTGTGAACACCAAGAGCCAACTACTTGCTTCCCTATCTAGCTTAAAGTTTGAGCATATTGATCTCAATAAGAACAAACTCGACCTTCAAGAAAAAATCAAGCAACTTGAAACCCAAAATCTGGAACTAAGAACTAAGAATTCAAAATTAAAAGTTCTTGGCAAAGGAAAAGAGGGTGAGCTGCCTGACCAAAAGCTTGAGGTTGACAAACTCAAAAAAAGTTTAAAGTTGGAAAAGGAAATTTGTAAAAGGATAAATATTGAATTGACTAGAGTAAGAAGTGATCTGGAAAGAGATAACAAATGGACAAAATCCTCTATGATAGTAACTCATCTAGGAAACAACAATAGGAACATCAAAACTGGAATAGGATATGAACAGCCCATAAATGGAAATCCTACGTTTTGTATCGTGTGTGGCAACTCTGGTCATTCTAAACAATATTGTCCAAAAAACAAAATAGCCACTGAAGAAAACAACTCAACAAGAACCTATAAAACTGTTCAGAGGAACAGGTACATACCCAGAAAAAATAGTCTGCCCAACTGGGCTCGTAGAAATCTGATTCACCCTTTTGATCAAAACAAAAATCCCAAGCTAATCTGGGTTCCTAAATCCAACCTCTAATTATTCAGGAAGAAGTGAGAGAAAGCAAGCAGCAGTGGTACATGGATAGTGCTTGCTCAAGACACATAACAGGGAATAAGACATCGTTTTTCTCACTAGAAGAAGGAAAAGGAGGTATGGTTGGTTTTGGTGGTGGAAAAAAGGGTCAAATCAAAGGTTGTGGAAAGATTGGAAGAACTGATGAACATTCAATTGATAAAGTATACTATGTGGAAGGACTTAGATACAATTTAGTCAGCATATCTCAATTGTGTGATAAAGGTAACAAAGTAATCTTTCTATCCATGGTGTTGAAGTAATCAATCTAAACACACAAAAATTAGTGTTAACAGGAAAAAGAGATAAACATGTCTACACCGTATACACCTCAACTATCTGTCACAAATCTAGTGTGTTTAACCGTGCTGGAAAAAGATCCCTTGTTGTGGCATAAACGGTTGGGTCATGCTAGCCAAGTTCAATTAAATAAACTTATCACCAAGGATTTAGTTATAGGACTGCCTAAAAATAAATTCAAGGAGGATAATGTTTGTGAAGCATGTACTCTAGGAAAACAGATAAAATCATCAATTAAGTCCAAACAGATGGTAAGCTCAACTTGTTCCTTAGAACTAATTCACATGGATTTATGTGGACCAATGAGGGTTCAAAGTAGAGGGGGAAAAAGATATGTGTTTGTCTTAGTGGATGATTACACTAGGTACACCTGGACACTATTCCTTGCAGCAAAAGATGATGCATTTGAAGTTTTCTGTTCACTAATGAGAAAAATTCAAAGAAAATATGGGAAACAACTAAAGGCAATCAGATCAGATCATGGAACTGAATTTGAAAATTCAAAGTTTGCTCAATATTGTGACCATCATGGGGTTGATCATAACTTCTCAGCCCCTAGAACACCCCGCAAAACGGTGTGGTGGAGAGAAAGAACAGAACTCTTCAAGAAATGGCTAGAACTATGATGATCGCAAGCAAAATTGCAAACCAATTCAGGGCAGAAGCAATAAACACTGCTTGCTACACCATAAATCGTTGCATGACTAGACCTTTGTTAGAAAAAACTCCATATGAATTATTAAAAGGGAGAAAGCCCAATATCTCTCATCTTAGAGTGTTTGGATGCAAGTGCTTCATTCATAACAATGGAAAAAATCTGCTTGGAAAATTTGATGCTAGAAGTGACAATGGAATTTTTCTTGGATATTCCACACATAGTAAAGCCTATAGGGTACTCAACAAAAGAACTATGTGTGTCGAAGAGAGTGTTCATGTTATTTTCGATGAAAGTAGCACTATGTCAAATGAAGATGTGCTGTTCAGTAACACATCAGCTGAAGAACATGCTGTCTCTGAACAGGAACAAGTCCAAGAAACTGGTTCCTCTGGCATAACAAACAGAGAAGAAACTGAAACTCAAGTGAATTCTGATGAAAGAGTTGATACAGATGAAAATCAAGCAGATGTTTATGAAGAACAAGAAAGATCAACTCCTATCCTAAAAGAGTATAAATACCAAGGATCACACCCATTGGAAAACCTGCTCACTGATCTTTCTTCAGGAATTACCACTCGATCAAGAATGAAGAATCACTACGCGCATAGTGCATTCCTATCCATCGTAGATCCAAAGAAAAAAAGTGAAGCCCTTCAAGACGCAGATTGGATTATAGCCATGGAAGAAGAATTACATCAATTTGAAAGAAGTAAAGTATGGCATCTAGTACCTAAGCCCTCAAACAGAACTATAATTGAAACTAAATGGGTGTTTAGGAACAAGTTAGATGAACATGGTACCATAATCAGAAACAAAGCTAGGTTGGTTGTTCAAGGATATAATCAAGAAGAAGGGATAGATTATGATGAAACTTTTGCACCCGTGGCAAGAATAGAAGCAATCAGATTGCTTATAGCTTTCGCATCTCACATGGAGTTCACATTGTATCAGATGGATGTCAAAAGTGCTTTTTTGAATGGGCTATTACAATAAGAAGTTTTTGTTAAACAACCCCCTGGCTTCGAGAATAATGACTTCCCTGATCATGTCTATAAGCTTGAAAAAGCTCTCTACGGGTTAAAACAAGCTCCAAGGGCATGGTATGATAGATTGTCAAAACTCCTTTTAAGTCATGGATATTCAAGAGGAAAAATTGATAATACACTCTTCTTCAAGAATAAAGAAAAGGGTCTCCTAATCGTGCAAATCTATGTTGACGATCTCATATTTGGATCTACAAATAAGAGTCTCACAAAAGAATTTGCAAATCTTATGAGCAATGAGTTTGAAATGAGTATGATCGGTGAATTAAACTACTTCTTGGGCTTCAAATAAAACAAACACCTGGAGGTACATGGATTCATCAACAAAAATATGTAAAAGAATTGCTTAAGAGGTTCAAAATGGACGATGCTAAACCAATTGATACTCCAATAGCCCCTGCCACTAAGTTGGACCTTGAAGGAACAGGTTCTGCTGTTGAACAAAAACTGTATAGAGGCATGATTGGCTCCCTTTTTTATCTTACTATTAGTCGACCCGATATTGTGTTTAGTGTAGGATTATGTGCTCGCTTTCAAACTAATCCTAAAGAATCACATATTCAAGCAGTCAAGAGAATCCTCAGATATCTAAAAGGAACCTCTGATTTAGGACTTTGGTACCCAAAAGGAAGCAACTATGATTTAGTTGGGTATGCGGATGCTGACTATGCTGGATATTTGGGTGATAGAAAAAGCACTACAGGAATGGCTCACTTTCTAGGATCGTGTCTTATCTCATGGGGATCAAAGAAACAAAACTCAGTTGCACTCTCCACTGGTGAGGCTGAGTACGTAGCAGCTGCGTCATGTTGCGCCCAACTTCTGTGGATTAAGCAACAACTTAGTGATTTCAGTCTCAAAATTGAACAAGTTCCAATTTTCTGCGATAATACTAGTGCGATCAAAATTGCAAAAAAATCCGGTACAACATAAGAGAACTAAGCACATTGACATTCGTCATCACTTTCTTAGAGACAATGTGGAAAAGGGTTTAATCTCTATGAACTTTTGTACTACGGAAGAACAAATCGCGGACATCTTTACAAAGGCATTAGCAAGGGAACACTTTGAAAGGAACAGGCTGGAGCTAGGAATGATGAAGACAAACTAAGCTAATAGAAGCTGAAGGAATTGGACTCTCAAAATCATTTATGCATGCTTAAAAGGTATGTCTACTCTTCTTAACTAAGATAGACAAAAAATTATAAGACCAATGCATTGGATTCCGTTCCTTTATTTAATTAAATGAATTTTTTTTAATAAATAAATCATCATCACAACCGCCAATTCAAAACCTGCAGAAAACCTTTCAAGTCATACCTATTCCCATTCTCAGTAAAACCCTTACACTTCCCTATAATTCCTCTTAAACAGTCCCCTTTTCTCTTTCTTGTCCGATTGTCCTCATTCTCTCTCAAACCCTTGAAATCCAAGAATCCACATTGTGTTGTTGAGAAAAAATGGCCATGTCCTACAATCTTTCACTAGCCATAATTCCCTTTGATACTCAAGAAAGCCTACACGCCCTACTAGCCATTCTCTACATTGATTCGACCGGCATAATTCGATGGTATATTATTGAAGATGCCTTAGTCAAGTGGGAAGAGAGAAGTCAAGGGTTAGAGAAAGATAATATGAGTGCACAAAGTAAGGGAGAACAAGTGTTTTCGTCAAAGAACCAACAAAATAGTTCTGATGATGAAAATATCACTTTGCTTGAAATGCTTTCCCAAATCAGAACGTGTTCCAAACAAAGTTCATCTTCTTGCAAACCTCCTGCTACGACTCTTCCTGAAACTCCAGAAGAACCTCACTCTATTCTACCGGCAAAAGTACCAATGAGAGTAACTAGATCTGCACAACGCACTTGAGAAGCAGAGACTTTGGCTAAATCCACCAAGAAAATTCGCACAAGAAAGCGTAAGTCTTCTTCATTGTTAAAATTTGTAGCAGATAGTCAAAAGTCAGAAACGAAAAAAAATTTCATCCAAATTTCATGATTTAGATGATAGTGATTACCATGCAAGAGTGTTAGCCTTTAAGAAGAGGAGTGTGATTAGGGGGAGAGTAATTTCTGGCTTTGGGGGTGGTGAGATGGACAAGTTAGTGATCATCTTACAACAACAAGGATGGACAGAACTGATGCTTCAAGGATCTTTTAGGCGTAAAATGGGTAGAGTAGAAACCAGAGAATTTTATATCAATGCAATAGGAACTGCCTCGTCAATTACTAGTACTGTGTGTTGTATTTCTTTTACACTTACTGCTGAGATTTTGTCTTCAATACTTAGAATTCCTAACAGGGGATGGGGTCACTATGTAAAGAAGGATTGGCCTCCTTTAGAGGGTAACACCTCTCAACTTGACATATGTAGGCGATTCTGAAATGATCCTACTCTTTCAGAATATTCTAGTGTTGACAAGGGATGTATGTTACCTTTACATCAGATGCTGTTTAATGTAGTTCACAAAATTCTTCTTCCAAGAAAGCAAAAAAGGACTGAAGCATGTTATTTGGATCTCACACTTATGGACTTACTATTGTCTAGGACTCAAATAAACTTGCCGATCCTAATCATGAGTCACATACATAGTTTGTCCAAGGTTGATAAAAAGCAAAGGGGTTTGGCTTATGGATTTTGGTTAGGACAAGTATTTGAACATTTTGGTTTGCCCGTAAAGAAGTGGCAGATTCAAACCATATCTGATGTCATGGGGAAGGTGGACTACATGAATATGCCTGGTACGCCAAAAAGGGTTGATGTGAAAACTCAACGGTTGAGGGCTTCTCTTACTGCTGTAGAAAAGGAGATAGAAGCACTAAAAATGGCTCATTCAGTAGAGATGGAACAGGTTCAGATTGCTCATAAACTGGAACGCGAGGAATTGATTGCTGAGAACTGCAGGATTAAGGAAGAACTCACTCAAACTCAGGCTACGTTACATCAAGAACGAGCAGTGAATTCTGGGCATCTACAAAGTATCATGGGGTTGCTAACCAAGGGATCTTCAAACTCTTCCACCTTTATGGCACCCTCTGTTTAATCAATCCTCATATATGCATTATCTTATAATTTTTGGTTTTGACTAGTTAAAGACTGAAGTAGACATTACTATTTTTGTGTGTATTTTGGTTTGATGTTTAACTCTTGTTGTCACTAATGACTTTTTCTGATGCTCTATTCTAGTATGCATATGTACTTTGGTTTCAATGTTTTTTTTTGCTAATGGCAAAAGGGGGAAGCAGCCTGCAGACTTGTAGGATGATATATAGTGCTCTATATGTTGATTGATGTATTGTGTACCTATTCAAAATGCAAGCTGATTATTTGCCATAGTCAAAAAGGGGGAATTTGTTAAATCTTGAGATTTTGAATATGGCAAAATTGAATTGAACAGGTAGTGCAACATGTTCCAGTGAAATATTGCAGAGAGTATGCAAGTGGCGACACATGTGTTATATATGGAAACTTATATGTACGTTTTTGTTTATAGTAGTTTACTTGGTTAAGGAAAACTATTAAAAACAAATTTGAGTACAATAAGGTTTCGAGAAAAAGAGTTAGTAGAAGTCAACAAGGATTTGTAGAAGACAAATACAAAGTTGATTTGTACAAGGATTGGCTGAATTTCTGGTCTATAAATAGAGAGCTATTTTGATCAGAAAAACTTGCGCACCTACAAAGAGAGAACTTCAAAACACGATCAAGAGGGTTGAGAGAGTTTTGTTAAAATCTTTTAAGTGCTGCGAGTTGAGTGATAAAGTTGTAAAGATTGTATTCAAGAGTCTTGTTTACAATCTAGGTAGTAGATTTGCTTGACAAGTTATAGTACTTGAAAAGCATTGAGAAGATAGAAAACTAGGGAGTAGTTTTTTGTCTTGATTAGAAGGAGTTAGAGTTTATAATTCCTTAAGTTCTAAAGAAGTTGTAATCTTTGTATTACTTGAAAATTACAATTAATACAAAGTGCTGTTCAAATTAATTACTGTTAAGCAAACACAAACAAGTAGTTAATACCTGTTCCTTTGAAGAATTCAGGAGGGTAGAATTCCAACATCTTCTTATACTCACATGTGAAAATATAGACATTTTTTTGAGATGGTACATGATTTAAATATTTGTTCTAGATTGATGCTTATGAATTTATGACAAACAAAATAAAATTGAATGAAGGTTTTATTTGAATTTGACAATGTACTTACAAATGTTGATAGGACAATGAGTATGTTATACTTGACTGATAGAGATAATTATTGATGTGCTAGACTTCTAAAATGTTTTAATTTAATTTGGAAACTTTATGGATGTTGCAAAAGTTATTTCTCTATTATGAAATATTTGAAAGTGTAGGGGTATGTTGCTAATGTTGTGCTACAAGATCTAAAGAAAAATTTAAGAAAAATATGGTCTAAGTTTTTAATTGTATGCTAAAAAATTGAATATGCATATTTGTGGTAATCAATTGTGATTTGATTGAATATAATGTTAGAGTTAATAAAATAATAATAAAGTACTGTTGAGTTTTTAAAAGTGAAAGTACTTTCGATGATCTTGTTGTTGAAAATGATATTGATTCTTGATACATTTAATTGAAAAGAGACCTTGGTAATAAATGAGAGGTACGATAAGTACAATACTGAATATTTGAATATTTTGTTGTACAAAAAGGTTACAATAGATGATGAAATAAGTAAAAGAAGTTAGTACATTTTTGTGAATGCCAAATATAAAAAAAATTAAATATAATTAGTTGTTGTGGAGTTAATTGGTGATGATGCTAAGTGGTTAAGACAAATCTTAGTGTGTATCCAATTGGAATAAAACAAAACATTATATAACTAAATTAGATACATGTGTTTAAGACACAATTTCATGAAAAATACTTTAGCGAGATTAATTATTTAAGTAAATAAATTATGTGTAGTCGAAGGTGAATCTGATCAATTTACGGACTAATGAAACATCTAGGAGAATAAGACATTAGTCATTTGTGAAGATCAACAATGCTGGTAACCCAACTTATGTGATTGGACATCCCATGAATTAGGTTCATATGGGTAATAAAAAGTCATTAGTTTATCAAGTATAAAGTTTTGTCCTTCCTATGATGTGTGAATATAGTATAATAAACTGAAAAGCAAAGTGAGACAGAGTTAGAAATCTTAATCCAAGTCATATCAGTCATAGGTGTTATATTACTATGAAAAATACACTTGATGATTGGACCTATATGAGTGTGAACTGGTGTCGCTTCTATGAAATTGTTACAGATTTCTAGAACACTCGTGAATACCAGGACACGCGCATAACCGCTTAGTGGAAAACATTGATAACGACAAAGCATGTGAGAGTACAATGTGATAGAATAAGACGCTGGACTTACAAAAAAGTTATTAGTTAGTAGAAGTTCTAAACTTCATCAAATTATTATGTAAGTATAATATTGTTTTATGTCGGTATGCTTCATAGTGTATGGATACCAGATCCAATGCATTAGACTTATATGTGAACCCTAAAAAAACTTCTTTTTTCATTCTATTTATTAATATTCTTTTTGAGATATGTAGGGGATTGTTGAAAAAATTATTCTAGTATCTCAAAAAGAAGTATTCATATTATTTTCTATATTCATATTATTTTCTTTTGACAGTTGGTGGATGACTAATTTTGGATATATATATATATATATATATATATATATATATTTATATTTGTGTGTGTGTGTGTGTGTGTGTGTATGTGTATGTGTGAGAGAGTAAATCTTCTTTCTATAATTTAGTGGTGTGTTGAGATTTGTTTTTTGAATCTTTGTTAATTGTTGGCTCCTAATTTTATACTAGAAGAGCTTGTTGAATCCTGGGTTATACACCTATACCGGGTGAAATATCCTTAAGGTCAGTATCTCTCGAGACACATCAAGCTATTAGAATTTCCTACAAGAGTTTGTGATGCAGTACATGCTTTGGGGAATTCGGTCAGTGTTTGTGATGAAGGTATTTTTCCGTAAGTATTCCCAACAAAATCTAGTGGCAACAACTCTTATTTTTATGTTATTATTTATTATAGTAAAGTAAATGTGTGACTTTACTTCTATTTCCTTGTCACCTGTTAAAAGAGCCGAGAACTAGCGTGCCCATTAATTAACTCGACCTTCGAGTTCTATGTCGAATGCTATAGATTGTAAACTTGATCCCCATCTTTATTTCATGATCTACATAATTTTAATTTGATTAATTACTCATTAGAATGCCATGTAAAAAATATGATGTAATGTAAATATTGTAACTAACAACATTTAAAACTAAATGAATTTTGAAGATCAAGAAGATGAGACCAGAAGAACGTTAATTGAGTAGTGAATATGGAATTTAGTCGGATGATTTTCCATGCTCTCTTTTCCCATATATCAACACAAATGTATTTTACTAGTTTAAGTAGTAGAAATACCAAGGCTGCATTTTCCATATTTTGATTACAAGAAAAACTACATCAAGCACGAAATGTTCACTACTTGCTTCTCCTTTTTTCAGAAATTACGATTTAACTTACAAATAAATGAAGATAGCACCTTTTTAATTTACCTTTATAGATTTCAATGTAAAGGACATAGACTTTAGAAAACATAAGCTCACTCAATTCTTGACATTCATAAAAGTTTTAAATTTGTTTCCCTATGTAGTCAACCCAATGCACGGAAATGCCTCATAATGCTCGAAACATGAGCCCAAATTTTGTTGATCAGCTCAAGTTGTCCATATTTAATGGTCTGAATGAGTGATTTTTCCCATTGGTAAAATATGGGTTGATAGGGGTGGGCCCACGTTTTTTAGTTCGAGTGCTCGAGCACTCATTTCAATATATATATATATATATATATATATATATATATAAAGGTCATTTGGTCATTGGGTGCTCTATATTTTTTTATACAAATACATATATATATATATATAGAAATTAAGAGGTATTTGTATAAATTTATATAGAGCACCCAATGACCAAATGGTCTAACTAGTCTATTGGCTCTTTGGTGGGTGCTTATGGCTCTTTTGTGTTGTTGAATTTTAGTATTTGCATTACTTAAAGTGCATTAAACATGTTTTAGTCCTAAAATTCAAATATTCATTTACTTTGAAATTAAAAATATTCTCATGCTTGTTATTACATAAGTTTATTTTATATTGAAAAGTTATAGATTATTTTTATTTTTATGATGCAATAAATAAATGAAACATGTCTAACATTTTCATCTAAATAAATACTGAAATATATTCTCCATGTTAAATTTTTAAGTAAAGTACTACTCCCCTCGTTTAAAAAAAGGATGACCTAGTTTTACTTGGAACAAAGTTTAAGAAAAGAAAGAAAACTTTTTAATCTTGTGGTTCCAAATTAAAGTTATGTCAAATGTACCAAAATGCTCTTTAATCTTGTGGCCTTAAACATGCCACGTGAAAAGTTAAAGTTAAAATGTTGTCGAAAAAGGAAACGGGTCATTCTTTGTTAAACATACTAAAAAGGAAATTGGGACATTCTTTTTTAAATAGAGGGAGTATTTATTCATGAAAATATAGATAAACTAGTATTTTACCCAATCAATTTTAACCTATATAAAATATGGGTAGGTTGAATAATTACCCATATTATGTGTATTAATTTTCAACCCGCCCACATTTGACCCAACCCCCGATTTTTCACAACCACAGGCATAACCATTGGTGAACTGAATTAGTTTCTTCTTTCCAAAAGTTTTGTAAGTAAGAAAGTCCAAAGATTAGTTTGCAAAACTTGGGTTTCAAATCTCAGTGTTTCGATTGGACAGGAATGTAGAGAGAGATTGAAAAATAAAAATACTAACATGCTCTGTTGGATGTGAAAAGTTAATAAATACAATAGTGAGACAAGAACACCTAAATACTAGGCAATCAATATTAGTCAAATGCTTAGAACAATAACTTTGCAGAAATAATAAACAATAATGTTTAATGCATATTTTCAAAACCATAAATTAAAACAATGAAAACACATTCTGTAACAAAAACATAAACAATATTGATAAAAGGAAAATCGAGATCGTGAATGCACATTACCTTTAAAGAAATTTTGTCCCTCAAATATTCGAGGTTAAAGGAAATCTCCTCCCATTATAGAATAGTTTAACTTATTAGTTTATCGGTAAAAAAAATAATGGTGTTAGCAAATCACTCAATGCGAGAAAAGTACACTAGAATACTAGATTTGGTTGTACAAAGGAAGAAGTAGTTCTGAAATTACTTAGTGAAAAGTCTAAGGAATCACATCTATTTATAGCCATGAAGTACTGTTTCTGAAAGATTGGAACCTTCCTAAGAGTCACTTAAGAACTGACTAATTTTGAAAGGTTCCAACCTTTCCGAATAGTAATTAAATAACAATAGGATATAAATTTGGGGGGAAAACTGCACATATTCGGTTCAAAAAGTGGATCGCACATCAAAACCTAAATAGGTTCACCAATCTTGTTAGGTTATGAGGCCGTTTTGGGAAGGCTAAACTTAATGATTGAATAGCTATCATCTAATCAAATAAAACAATTAATAAAATATTACAATAAAAATTATTTCTCAATCGGTCATTTTTTAAAGTCGAAGTAGTAGCCGTAGCCAAAGCCAATCCAAGCGACAATGACACCGACATGAGGTTGTAAAACTCCAAAAATTTCTATGTTTAGCCACAAAATCATTCTTGAATTGTGTATAAGGTCGTACCAAGCGATTCTTAATTGTTCTTAGATTCTAAGGCAAATCCATTAGTGCGAGAATGACTTTAGAAATCAATTAAGGTCGCTAGAACCCCCTAGCACAAAGTTAAGTTGAAAGCTTCCATAACGATTGAGTTTTGACGTAATATTCTATACAAGTCAACTTCAAAAGATCATATATCTCATCAAATAATGAATTGGTGGCCCATGACCTATCAGGTATTTGAGTCCTCTTTCAAACGCCACCAAGTTAGTCTCATTTCATGTTTGGAGAAAAGGTTATGACCATTTTAGTGAAGCCTTGTTGGGAAAGTGAAGTTCCACGGCAGGATATACGGCCCATGATAGCAACCCCTTTCATGGCAATTTTAATAGTTATTTGGTCAGGTAATTTTAATAGTTATTTGGTCAGGTATTTTAAATTAAGACTGTACCCTGATAAACACTAAATTTCAAAAATTCATTTGGCTATTATGGGAGCTCTAAAAGTGCGTTTATGGTGATTCAAAGCTCAGCGTGTTTGAAATCTTTGGAAATATGTGGGTGATCAATATTGGAATGTAGGGGAGGCTCCGTTTGAGGTAAAACCCATTGTTTAGCGGCTTCATTACCTATTTTTGTGTACTTTTGAAATTAGTGAATAATGCATGTAGATTGTTTAAGCTGTTCCAACCCTCAAATTGTATTTTGGTGTGTGACACAAGTTCGGGGAGTCATTATGATCTTTTGATGGGGTTCCTGATCTCCCCTTTTTACTTTAATTTGGTTACTTTTTTTATGTGTGAACTTAATGTCTAAACAACCGTATTAACATTGTGATCATATAATTTAGAGCGTGGTAGCATTTGAAGACTGTTTGAAAGGAAAAATCTCTTAAGAACTTATTTGGGGAACACACGTTCAACCTAAAGGTATGCTACGACGTCTCATTCCTTATATTAAGCTTGATTATGTGAAAGCATCAATTTTTTTGAATTTTGTGCTGGTATCTGGTTGAGCATGATTAAATTACTTAAAGTCCATGTTTTAAGCTTTTTCGAGCTTTTCCATATTAAAAGCATATTAATTGCTAAATATGGCCCTCCTTAACTTTTTGTATACCTTGGTGATTGTCTTTATTGATTGACTTGGGCATGTTTTGTCTTAGTTTAGGCTTGGACCAACGCTTGCTATAGACTTGTGATATTTGGAGTCGTTTTGTCTTAGTTTTTCTTTTACATCCTTTAAGAGGGTTAAGCTCCCTGTAGATTGGTGTAGAACACGGGTCTTATAAAATGATACTTAAAGTAAGAATAGACTCAACCTTGATGACCTTCTATCAATTCTCCCTCTATCTATGGCACGTGTTTCCAATTGACACGTCAGGCTTAACTTGGCGGCATGGGATTGGAATTGGCTCGA
Source organism: Solanum arcanum (assembly GCA_027789145.1). NCBI lineage: Eukaryota > Viridiplantae > Streptophyta > Magnoliopsida > Solanales > Solanaceae > Solanum > Solanum arcanum. The sequence goes on from CM050933.1 coordinate 23,786,861, forward strand.
GCTTGGAGTATTCTGCTGATTATCGAGGATTGGACATCGTTCCACGGTGGTTCTTTAACGACGAGTTGATATGAGATCCTTCAGCAGCTATTATAGTTGCAAATTGAAGGCCTAATCACGTTGATTATTATCTTGTACAGAGTTGATTTATGCTTAAATGCAGATTAAAGATTTGGATATCTGATCTTCAGGTGTAGTCTGTGACTCAAGCTCATTATCATCTATGGAGTTGATATCTATCGACTTTGTCCTTGTTAACTTGTATTCTTATCCATAGTTAGAGGTCTGGTCTATGTCCTCTATAGTTCTTTAGGGAAATTTATTCGAGGTCTGGGCAATGCACCCAATGGATCTGTACTCACCGTGACTTGTTCTTATTAGTGTTATCTATTTTGTATACGCATCAAGCTGATGGTGGCCCATCCAGGGTTTTACTTAAACTTGCGTATGAGTGTACCTTCTGGGTTTATGGGGCTACTTAGGTTTAGTTAGCTTTATTTTTTTTTTCTGTGTACATTTATGTGCACCTCATTTAAATTCTGCTCTTTTGACCTCGGTTTCTCTTTTTATTCTAGCATTTCAAGTTGCATTACTTCTCTTGCTCAGTAGGCTTGGGTTGCCTACTGAGTACCTGTTGTTTTTGTACTCATGCGACAGTCTACATATTTTTCATGATGCAAGTCCAAGCACCGACTACAAGCATTAATATTAGAGCCTATTGTATCTCCACTGTAGAGGCGAGGGTGAGTAGGCGTCCTAGAATTACCTATATGTATCTATATTTTGTTGGTTTATCTTTTAGTTTGAGACAACATTTGTACTTTTGTTGCACTTTAGGCACATGTATCTTTTATATTAGTGGCTATATACTTGTGATTTATAGGTTCTGGGACGGATATTTTATTGTGTATATGTTTTGGATAGCATACACCTGGTCATCTATATCTATTGTTAAATTATTGGGTCCTAACAACATCCATGAAGCAATAAAGTACGCCATATTTAAAGCATATTACCAAGTATAACATTATTATCTTGCCCTCGTTTGGAAGCAGACATGTTGTCTATGATCCTCTTCCTAATCTCTTATTACAAGTACAAAAACATTAAGTATTCCTTAAAGTAAAACAGAGTTTTCGAGGAATAAACATTATAACTTGGTCCATCTTTTGGTCCAGACAGTTACATGTATTGGTGTCAAATATTGCCATAATTTATGGTCCATCCAATTCGCCCAAAATCTTGGGCACAAGATAGTTTCCATTGGGTTGAACCTCTTAATCTAACCTAACATAACTCATTTATAAAGTGATCTGTAAATTTTGTCAAACTGTAGCACATTATAAAGATTTCCTTTATTTTGGGTTTACTGCTAAAGATTCAATTTGATTTTTAATATGGATTAGGGTCGAGTCTCAAGGTTTTGGTATTGGATCTCGGGTAAAGATTAGAGTTAGATCTCAAATATTTCTCAAGAATAAGTTCTTGAATTCCTAGTTAAATCTCAAGTTAGTGTCAAAGTGTCTGGAGGCTTAAGTCAGGATCGAAGCTTGGGACTTGTGTCCTAGGACTTGGGTCGAGGTCAAGGGTTGGGTCTTAGATGTTAGGTCTTAAGGTTCGAATATTGAGTTAGAGATAGATTTCCTATAAATCCCTAAATCTCATCGAAGCTTCATGAAAGGTTACTCTAGTTGACAAGATACGCCTCATGACACCCCTAATGTTGAGGTTTTGGGTGTTCGAGAAGCACTAAGCTCGTAAAGGAAAACATTTCATCAATAACAATTATTGTGGAAATGGAAAGTCTTTTGATTACACATGCAGGCATCAGAAAATATCTGGGAACAAATCTTATTTTATTTTATATTATTATTTGAGATTGTATAGCACTCATGTGTAGGTATACTTCTATTTTCTAGTCTTTTGATAAAAGACCAGTGTGCCAATGTGCCCATTATCTAGCTCGGGCTTCGATCGAGTTCTATGTCTAGTGCTATGGAATAGAAACTACATCCCCCATCTTAAATTCATGATCTACTTAACATTCCATTGTTTAATAATTGATTGTAATGATTTTTTCGGAAGAAAAAAAAAGATGTAATGTATCTCATACATCAAAAACCTGATGCTTTTTTTAGACAAAAGAATCCATACACCTGCATGTCGATAGTAAAACAATTGAATTTATGCCATGCTAATTGATGATAATGGTTGTTCAGAAATTTCCTGATAATTTTTCCTCGTGGATAGAACTCCATTCTTACATATAAACATACCTTCTATAATTTAGAGTGCTGGATGATCTCAGATGAAATACATGACCAATCCATTATGGCATATTGTTCATGATCTGATTGGAAGATCGAAACATAAGCAACTGAACTAATACACAAGAGAGGTGTCCACCATGCTAGGTTCATCTGATTTTGTCATTAAGTACATTAACAACATTATACAAATGAATGAATCCTTAACTCTAATTTAAATGTACTTGCTACTTTAAGGAGTAAACTACCAAGGCTTCTTTTTCCATATTTTTCTTACAATAAAAACGACCCCAGCATGATGTGTTCACTGCTTTATACTCCTTCATTTCAGAAATTACAGTTAAATTACATGATAAATTAAGATACCACTTGGTTTAATTTAAATTTCCAGAGTTCAAAGGAAAGGACATGAGTCTTGACATGTGTAAAAGCTTTTGAATTAGTTTCCGCATGATATAAAGATAAAACTAACCCCTGTTTGAAGTTAAGATTGTAAAAAATTGACAAGATGTATCCTCAATAAATAATCAACTTATCAATATCATTATGTCTACTAATAACTTAATTACTGCACACAACTCATTCTCCTTCTTTTAATCTACATTGTACACAACGATTCAATTATGATCATGACTCTAAAGTATCTTTGGTGGTTGGTCAAACCACAAGAAACAAATAGCGAATAACTTTGTCCTGTTAGACTTAGTTAGATAAGAAAAAATCACATATCATTTACTGTCTCTGCATTAGGCTTCGACATGCATGTGAGAACAAGACTCATGAAATCCTAATCAAAACCAGAACGAGTAAAGCAAACAAGGGACTCTCTAGAAACTAAAAAGGCTCACAAACAACACTAAATCTCAACTGGATCAACGAAGGGCTGGATGTTGATCCTTGTAACCTGTATGTGCATCATAAAAGATGCAGTCCAAATGACTCCAGTACATGGAAAATACCAGCATGTGACGGAAAATCAAAATAAGATAAAATCTTGAAACAGAAAAAAACACTTAGATCATCTCAAGTCAAGTCATCTCAATATAAGGCGCTAATAAAGATGCAATATAAACAAAAACTTTAAAACATGTACATAGAAACTCAGTGTATCAAAAAACAAAATAATTATTAGTTTTGCATATGAAAATATAGGTAACTTCATGAGAGATTGTCTGATCGACAACCATCATTATGAGCTATGTGATGATATGTTGCTAAATTGTCTTGCCCATGCTACCAGAACAATCACTATGAAATTATCTAAAAAGTATGACCCTTTCTTACCACGTTGACTACATGGTTTAGGAAAAATGTGAATTATTTGAACTCCTTCCCATATCAGTGCTCAATACTACTCCCAAAATGTAACTAGCTCATATGTTTAAAAACATGACTTTCTCTGTGGTTTAAGATTATTACTTAAAACATCTATCTCTTAAAAGAGATGGTACTCAAAACTACTCGTGAAAACTCTTCTTGAAATCGGTATATCCTCTCATCTTAATTGTGAAAAGATTTACTCCTTGGGAATACTTACTTCCCAGATAACATTTTAAAGAATTTAAATTGACTTTACGCTTTCTCAAACTCAATTCTGATGTCTTAAAACTAGTTTAAAACCTTTGTAATAGTCTTTTGAAAAAATTAATTTCCTTGTGCACTAGACACCGAAACTCTGTTGTTTTAGTTAGATTTAGCCTAGTTACTTATGTATAACTTACCCTGGTAAACTCGTTCTCCAAAAAACCATTAAGTTGAACAAAAAGGAGGAAAAGTAGTCTACCAACGTTCTCCAAGAGCTTAACAAGTTTTTTGTTAATTCCAGCCCCTAAATCAAGATATTTCCCTGTGAGTTTTGTCACCAAGTATGTTGAATTTCATAGGTAGGTTCCTGTCACCCATTAGGTCCCTAGAATTATGTTAGGTTCGTGACTCCCTCTATACAATCTAGACCTAGGGGTTCTAGAATTATAGCAAATTACTATGATTTAGTTATTCTCTCATTCTTAATCAGATTATCATGTCTTAGATTTATTTTTGTGTAGATTATTTCATAAACTCAGAACCCTAGTGATGTAGTTTTTTTAGTTCATGAATAACACAAGTTAGGATTGATAAGAAAATATACATGCCTCAGTTTTTGAATATTTCATTTTCATAAATAATTGTTGCATTTTTCAGATTTACATGGCAGATTACTGAGCTATCTAGTTTACTGCAGTCATGTTATAAGTTTTACGTATTCAATCGTGAATAGGTTTTATACAAAAGTTGATTAGGGTCAGCCACCCTCAAGTTCAAGTACTACGTGTTTCTGTAGGTTTATAAGTCCTTTTTGTAAGCATCAATTTAGTGATCACGCCAATAATGTCTCTACTCTCGATACATCAGATTTCAAGTTTAGCTCATGTGATTTTATGTTGGCTATTAGTAGCTCCCAAAATCAGACTCTAGTGCATTGACCAGGTTTTAAGTTATAGTTCAATATTCAAATTCAACATGTTATAAACTTTGTCATTGCATTCAGTTTAGTTCATATTTAGTATTTTTAGTATAGTGTATTGTTAATCTTATATCATTTCTCAATATACTTTGTTTAGTTATATATTTTTATTAGCTTGATTCTATCCTGCATGCGCAATACCTTTCAAGTAGTGACACATACTGTGCACTACATCTTCTCGTGATCATTTGACAGTACAATTGAGAAAATTCCCCCACCACAAATGTGTTTAGGTATTGAGATAGATAATCATATGCAAGATCTTGAAGTTATAAAATATCAAAGGATGTTAAGAAAAGAAAAAAAATATCACATGAAAACCGAAAGGATAACTGGAAAAATAAAAGTATCTTTTTTGAACTTTCATATCGGAACTCTCTCTTGTTGCGACAGTATTTGGATGTTATGAATATTGATAAAATATATGTGATAATATGATCTTCCCTAAGGACCTAATAATACCCATATTTAAGCCAAGTTTGAAATCAATTCGTGTTTGTTTATTGTTGTATGGAGTCATTTGAATTAATTGCTAGTAACCTATATGATGAGTTGTGTAGGTGAGCTTAGATGGAGAAATGAGCTCTGAAATGGCATGGGAATTATTTTATCATTTTATGATTTTTCCTGAACTCTTTTAATTTCGATCTCTTTATGATAATTAAACATTGTTTGATTGAAACTATTGTTATGAGTAGCTAAATACCCAAATTCTAAGATTGTGTCTACATGATGATTGTAATTTTATGAGTTTTCATGGATTATTATTTATTAGCATATGAATCTTTCTAATGTTCTTATTTTTTGTATTTCGTGCCTGATCACCTTGGAAATAAACACATTGTCCAAATTGAACTCAAGAAAGAAATAAGAGGATAGAACGTGGGGTATAAGGAACATGATTTCTCTTAATAATTATGGTTAATTTGTATCTAGGACATGTATATATCTAGAAACCATGGTTGTTCATTATAAAGAAGAAATTGTAATGGACGGTACATTGTCCAACCTATCACCGCTCAACGATGTAGTAAGGTTGTCATATATAGTAGAAGATTAGAAGTCAAGAGACCACAATCACACATTTAATCATGTGATAGTTGACTCGGTAGTTTATTAACATCCATTTTGAATAAGATAAATTGTAAGAATCCTTATAAGAGCTGCAGCCCTAGACTTTCTTCAATCATTGTTTAAAAATCTTGAGATTGAACGACGCTTTTTAAATTTTGGTTAACTTTAATATTATTAAATAAATCACTCTTGAAATGTTGATAACATTTGTGTGAAGCATAAAGTTTTTGAGAAATTTAGTGATTCTAATCGTAAGACCCTGTGGGTACGATACTCTCCTCTTTATAAGATCCTCTTTAATACTTGAATGACCGCATACACTTGCGTGTGTGATTTAGGGGCAACAAGTTTTTGGTGCCGCTGCCGGGGACTTCGGAATTAGGAAGTATGTGATACTCTATTAATTTTGCAGGTTGTACAGAAATTCCAAACTGGATAATGAACAAGGATTGATAGGGCCTCTAGCTGAACTAGAAAGATTTGTTATCTATTGAAGAAGTCAAATATGATTTACTTACCAAGTACCTCTTGTTGCTAGTGAATCAACATCTTAAGTAGCAAGATTTGAGTAAGAGGAACTTGCAGCAATGGCTCAGATGAAAGTAAGAGACCTGGCAATCCCACGTACCACCAACGTGACTTTATGCATTGAGAAACCTTAAGCTGGTGGAAGGTTTGAACTAAAGCAGAGTGTGGTGCAAGAATTACACTAATGGGCAGTTAATTGATTTGTCGCACAAGGACCCAATAATACATATACAAAGCTTCCTCGAGATTTGTGATACTTACACTCCAGTTGGAGTAAACGAGGATTACGTGAGGCTTAGTTTATTCCCTTTTTTCTCTGCTTGGAGAAGAAAAAGATAGTTAAATTCTGATCCCGCTTACTTTATTACCTATTGGGATGATCTTGCATAGAAATTCCATATCAGATTTTTCCATCTGGTAAACAACAAAGTTAAGAAGTGGCATCCTAATGAGGTGGGGGACCTAACCTTCATTAAAGGATTGGAGTATAACACCAAAATTTTACTAGATTTAGTTGCAGGTGGTCAGGATTTGGAGAAGACTTATACTGATCTATTCACCCTGTTTAAAAACATCTTGCAGGGCAACCCCGAATGGAATGTAGAAGGAGCGAAACCCGTGATATAGAACACTGCAGGCATGATGGAAGTACATGCACTAACTGTTTTAATTGCACAGTTTGTTGCAATGCCGAACCCGATGAACACTCACATCAATGATCTATCATTGGGACAACAACCGACTCAAGTGACTGTCGTCCAAAAACCACAAACTTGGTGTTAAATTTCCAGAGGTGGTGATCATACTGCAGTGGAATGTGATGGAAAACCAATTTCTGTAAATTTTGTAGGGAACGCACAATGAGGAGGCGGCCTACAGAATTATGGAAACTCTTTTAATTTGACTTGGCGTAACCATCAAAATTTTTCCTGGGGTGGTAATCATAATCAATCCCAAGGACAAAATCAATATAGATCGAGGGATATGCACATGGGTATCAACAACAGGCCCAATGGAAGCAGCCGAATAAGAATGCTAATAATAGGATCATGGAGGAAATATTGCAGAAGATTATGGATGATTAAGTTGACTTAGCTGCTGATGTGAGGAATAAATCACTAAGCTACCCAGAATCTGGAGAAACAATTCAGGCAGCTTTGCGAGTTCCTAGAACTCATGACCGCAAGTAGGTTTAGTGGGAAACACTGATATGAATCCGAAGCAGGTAAATGTAGTATGTACTTGCAGTGGTTTGCGGAAGATTATGATTAAAAGTTAAGGACTCAAAATTGTGTTGTTGTTGTATTGGTGAGAATGATGAAGATAGTGAGAACCTTTATTAAGATGGAGTCTTAACATATAATAATTGAGTTGCGATTTGTCATGGATAGAAGAGTGGTTTTATTTCGATGCAATTAGTTTGATGTGTATGAGGGAATAAAAGGAGTTAAAAAGGATCAATATGATTTTGTGCGTGTTAATCTAGAAAGAGTTTTGAAAACAAATGAGCCATTTGATTTTTGTGGATCAAGAGTCTCAAGTATTTTATGCTAATGACAATTCAAACAATGGTTGGAAAGTAGTGAGGAAGACTCATCCCTGTCATTCCGATGAGATTACGGAACAAATTGATAATGGTATTGTAGAGTTAGGAAGTCCATCACAAAAGAAAAGAAAAAGAACTAATAAGGTGAAGCATATATTTATGAATTGAGCTATTCGTTGTTAAACAATATGATGGCACAATTTCTTTTATATCTAAATTGCTACATATATTTAAGGTTCAAGATGAAACCATTGACAACTAAAAATGAGGTCGGTTCTAATATGAAGAATACTATAAAATATAAATTTGTTGTGCCTTGTGCTATAGGAAAGGGACAGGGATGAGGACTTAAATATTTGGGTGAGAAAGGAAATACGCCATCTAAGAGTTTCTTGCCTCAATCAAGTGATCGAGTTAAAAATTACATTAAAGAAATTTAAACAACTAAGATATTTTATATTCTTTACTTAAGACAATATGAAAAATCATTAATTGTATTAAAGAGAGAAACCTTTTCTTGCTATCTGAATTTTATCATGGAGATGGAGGTGTTGTTGTGGTTGTATTACCATGTGATTTGTTGTGACTTCAGCTTTTTGATCCTGGTGCATCTCTTACTCGTTAAGTGAACTAGAATGCTTGTATTAACAATGGTATAAATGAACTAAGATGGACTATTCAGATGACTTTCTTTTTTAGACACCAAATTGGCTGTTGTTTCATTATCTTTTTTTTGGGGGGGGGAAATGGGTGAAGTGCTTGGATTCCTAGGTAGATTTTGAACTGTATGGTCAGTGAGCAACTTTTTGGAAACTGAGTTTCGCCTACAAACTTTATGGTCAGTGAGCAAACAATCTTTGATGCTTTCTGGTAACACCCATCTGAGTCTAAAAATAGTAATGAAAAACAAGCATCCTCCAGATATCTGAAGCAAACAATGGAGGAAAAGGTGTTTGTTTGTTTCAATATGCTGATGGAAGATATAGCTTTTGTGAAGTACGTCAAAGGTCCTTCTGCACAAGTTATCTTGACTGCGGCAGGCTTTATTCAGAGCAGTCCACTGTAGAAGATGACTTTAAGGGGCATTTTTGACTGATGTTCTGTAGGTCATCGATCTTGAGTCTTTAAAGGATATACTTCCAATAGACTTGTTCGCTATATGAACATGCCTGAAAGTTGCTCACTGACCATACAGTTTCCCAAACTTCCATAATACCTAAATCATCTCTAGCCGCCTCAATACCATGGGATTGAACATCTTGTCTGAAAATCTATCATTTAGTTTCAAAGTTCCCACCCTTCAAACATTTTAATCTCAAGCAAATGACTATTTTTGTAGGTTCTATAGAGAAGGACATAGGACAATGACTTAAAAAGAACTCCATGGTTCATGAGAAAGAGAACATGCAAATTTATAATTTATTTCCTAGTTATTCAAGTTGGGAAATGAACTCAAGAAGTTGAAACAAGTAAGATTTTTTGAAACATGTATTTTTTCCAAAACTATAATGATTTCAATATTTTCTAAACTCTTATATCAACGTTTAGTGCGTCCAGAACCTATAAGAAAGGGAGTACAGAAAAGTTCCGGATCTTTGAGCTCATCTTTAGGATTTTCTGGATCTGAGGTGGGATCTTTTAAAAAGAGTGGTGTTTGTACTAATCAACATATGCAAACTCCTTCTAAAAGCAACAAACATAGTTCTACCTTCTCCTCTAGTCGGGAAATGCAAAAGAATGAAAAGAATTGTTCTTCAGAAATAGGATAAGCAAACAAATGTTTCATTGCCTCAATCTATTGATGAAGTTGTGGAACACTCTCAAACAACTGAGAAAGGTATGATATTTTTTTATTCATATATTATTATGTTTTATACTTGAGTTTGATTTCTATTGTTTTTATCAAAAAATGCAATTGTAGGTTTATCGAATCCTCCCAAGGTAAAAAAATCCGAGTAAGCAACAAGTGCAAGAAGTTGCTTCACTTAAAGTTGGAAAAAACCGGAAAGTCACGACTTACAAAATCAAACAGTTGGAACAAATAACAATCTTTTTTCTAGTCATTTGAAAGAAATGTTCGTGATCCTAATATTTTTCCCTTGGGAGTATCATTGTGGCATGATATTATGCGAGAAAAGCTGAATCATATGTTAGCAGCCGTTGAGGTAATATATACACACATGATTCATATTATTTAGTGCTACCTAATGTGTTCTTGTCCATATAACTAATGTTTCTTATTTTAGAAGTCAATCTACAGTAGCTAGTATCGATAATCAATTCTAAGATAAAGAATCTATAATAGAGTACCTAAAATGTAAAGAAACACAAATCAAACTTTTCGATAATAACTCAATTCATGTTTCAATTGTTATAGCATAAATTTGAGAGTGTTGATATGAATGATAATCGTGATCATATCTTGGGAATGATTAATGAGTTATAGAACAAATTGAGAGGACACTTGCATGCAAAATATTAGAAGGTCAAGCCAATCTAACAGTCTCTTAAGAATGTCCGAACGAGACTAAGCAAAAAAGAATGGGAATGGTCAGTGTAGGAGAACGTGCAAGGAGCTCTTCTTCAGTCACGGTGTAGTTCTTTGGGCTTCATTAAGCGCATTACTTGCATAGCAAATGGGATGAAGGATTTTGTCTTTTCTTTGAAACAATACCACACCAAGAGCAACCCCACTCCCATGACGCATCACCTCAAAAGGCTTGTTCCTATCTGGAGAAATGATGATAGGTGCAGACACAAACTTTTCCTTCCACTCACCAAATTCCATAAGAAAAGATTCATCTAAATGAAACTTATACTCTTTCTTAAGAAACTTGCACAAAGGATGTGCAATCTTTGAAAATCTTTGATGAACCTCCGGTAAAAGCCTGCATGCCCAAGAAAACTTCTCACACCTTTTACAAATTTAGGTGGAGAAAGTCTCTCTGTCACCTCAACTTTGGATCGATCAACCTCTATACCATTCTCTGAAATGCGATGACCCAATACAATACCTCTATTACCATGAAGTTATTGTTTTCCCAATTTCGCATAAGGTTGCAATCTTCACACCTCTTAAGAACCTCGGACAAATGACTCAAACACCGCTGAGAGGAGTCACTAACAACTTAAAAATCATCCCTTAGCACCTCAATAGTGTCTCCACAATATTGGAGAATATTGACATCATACATCTTTGAAATGTGGCTGGTGCATTACCTAACCAAAATGACATTCTCTTGAACGCGAAGGTTCCATAAGTATAGGTAATGTTGGTTTTCTCTGTATCTTCTGGTGCAATAGAAATTTGATTATATCCCGAATAACCATCAAGAAAATAGTACCACCCCTTTCCTGCAAGTCTATTTAACATCTGATCCATGAAGGGCATAAGAAAATGATCCTTCTCGGTCTATTAATTTAATTTTTGCTAATCTATACATACCCTTCATTCAATCACCAGCCTCACCGGAACAAGCTCATTTTTCTCATTGGGGACCACATCATTGCCGCTTTTGTAGGTACACACTGAACAAGGCATACTAACTTCTATCGGCGATTGGATATATCACTCCAATATCCAACCACTTGATGAATTCCTTGTTAACTATCTCTTTCATAGGTGGATTTAAACGTCTCTAGTATTTAATACATGTCTTATGATCGGGAATGAGTTGGATTTTATATGAACAAATCCAAAATGGATCCCAATAATATCCGCAATAGTCAACCCAATAGCTTTTTTGAACCTTTTTAAATCCTCTACCAAACTCTCAAGTTGATGCACATTCAAATGTGATGCAATAATTACCTGCAACGTAACACCTTTTCCCAAGATTACATACATCAAATTAGGTGGTATAGCCTTAAATTCTACTTTTGGAGCCTCCTCTATAGTGGTTTCGCGCATAGAGGCTCGCGATGTTTCTTATCTAACTCGAACTTCTTTGACCTAAACCGAATATAACCTCGATCAAGTGTCGCGACCAATGACTCATACTCTTCAATGCAATCACTATCAAAATTAATGATCACTGCCGCTAGTGCTTCTACACCTAGACGCTCGTTTATGTACCTTAAATGACTTTTCAACCATGTAAGATACGACAGATACCGATTGGATCCACCACTCTACCTCATGGACAAACAAATGTTGAAACTCACTTCTTCATTGTTCAACCAAAATCTTATTTTGCCTTTCTCGATAAAAACCATGGCTCTACGTGTAGCAAGGAATGACCTCCCAAGAATAATAGGCACCTCAAAATCAACCTCACAATCTAGAATCACAAAATCGTCCAGAAATATGACTAATTCCACCTTTACTAACACATTGTGGACTATCCCTATAGGCTTTTTCATTTTTTGATCGGCCATCAGTATCCGCATTGCAGTGGGCTTTGGGTCACCGAAACCCAATTTCTTGTAAATAGAGAGAGGCATGAGATTTATGCTTGCCCCAAGATCACATAATGCTTTAGCAAAGTGTAATAAGCCGATTGTACATGGAATAGTTAATGCATTTGGATCTCGTTTCTTTTGCACTAGACACCTTGTAGCAATAGCATGACAATGTAGCATTCTATCATCATCCTCAAAACTGATCGATCTTTTCTTAGAGAACATATCTTCATAAACTTGGCATAACCGGGTATTTTTTCAAAAGCTTCTATCAAAGGGACATTGATGGAAAGTTGTTTGAGAATAGTGATAAAACACTGAGATTTACTATCCTTTGTCTTTTTCACTAACCTCTGCGGGAATGGAGGTAGTTTTCTAGGCATGGAGGTCATCTTTTGGGGCACCTCAACTTCTTTCCCTTTTTGTCTCCTAACTAACCAATAACCTCCACTACTTCATCATCGTCTCTTGCCACATTTTCTACATAAGACTACATCAGTGGGTCAATAGTGTGATTACAACCTCGAGTTGTGACTGTCATACAATGTCCATCATTTTTCATATTTTGGACATTATTTCTAGGAACAGTGCCCGGTTGGCGCGGGTTCACATTCGAAGACAATTGGGCCATTTGTAACTTAAGATGCTTGATTGAGATTGGATGTGCATCAACTTTTTGCCCAATATTCTTAAAGCCAATCCTTAACTCTTTTCTGCAATATATCCTCAACTCGCACCATACTACCTCCACCATACCTAGGAGTAACTTCAGGATTTTCACGTGGAACATAGGGGCCACTCCTATTATTTCTGTTACCATAGTTATCCCGATTGAAGTTCTTGTCGCGGTTGTAATTTCCATCTCAGACATCATGACCCTCTCATATGTAATTGCCATAGTTCTGACCATGATTTCTTTGAACTTGGCGCCAATTCTTTTTATTGGAGCCTTGGGCGTTTGGTCGAAAACTCGTCTACTCATTTACCACATAAGAGTCCTCCTCATAGTAATACTAATCAGTCGGCGGCGGCGGTTTAGACAAGTAATTCACCGCATTTACATTTTGTGCACCCCAGTGACGTGTTTCAACACAAACCCAAGCACAGTTCTCATTTGAGCCATTTCTTTATGAATCTATACTATGGCTTGGTTGTGTGCTGATTGCACCTTAAAAAATGTTTCTCCTAGTATCTGACTACCTAGTGCTAATAGCATTATTATTTAGGGATATTTTCTCCAACTTCTAAACAATCTCAGCATAAGGACACTCCCCATAAGGACCCAAGAACTACTGACTGACTCTCCGGATAGTGCCACAAAGTTGTTCACCCTATCGTTTTGGTTTAGCTTCTTAGACACCGGGTATTAACGTGCTAAGAACATATTCCGCAATTGATTCCAAGTGTAGATTGAGTTATAAGGGATTTTGATAAACCATATAGCAACCTCTTTCATCAGTGAGATAGTAAACACTCTTAACCCAGTTACGTCCATATTCAAATCAGGGCTCCCTACACAACTCTTACACACCTACCTCACCTTGGCGATGTGTGCATGTGTATCCTCAGAAGGTAGCCCCAAAAACGAACCTCTAGCGATGAAAATTTGCATCAGACTACTAGTTACCACGAAAGTATGGCCATGTGGCAGGGGAGGCAAGACAAGTGGCCCGTCATAGTAAGTAATATTATCATATCCCTTGTAATACTCTTGAAGGCGTGGAGCGGGAGGTGGCCTGTGTATTTCACCTTCCCCGCGATTTTAAGGTAATAATTTATCATGAGCATCAACCGCTGGTGGAATGTCCATGTTGTGATCATCATCGAGAATACCCAAATTTCGATGCATTCTACACACTGTACGCTCCAATTTAGGGACGGATGAGTGTATGGGTTCTTCTCTACTCCGCGTACTTGGCATACACGGAAGTTTTATCTCCAAGGGTTCATATAGCGATAATTCTAGCTAAAACAATACTATCCTAGTATTTTGCATGCAAAGTTGTAAGTTATGTATCCCTAATTCATTGTTTCGACAACTAGGAAATTATACTCCGTACCTTGGTCCGGCTACATGTGTATTCTTTACTAAACCTTACTTTTACCTGAAATTAAGCATCATAATCGATGTATGGCTTAGTTATTACTTCGCACCAATCTACACTAGACAATAAGATAGTATTTACTAAATTTGTATAGATAATTCTTTTCTTATTATTTACCTCCTTGGTCCGGCAAATAGCAATAAGGCGAGTTCTAACGCGTGCACTCGTTAAAAAAACTTCTAAACAAAAGAATTATCAATACATGCAAGACACTATTCTATATTTTTCATGTTAGCTAGTTTTTCCTTGTTAATTATTTATGATTCCCACAACCCTAGCTATGGATTTAGTTACCCATGTTAATAATCACACAATTTATATTAGTTTGATAAGAAATCATGTACTTCCTTTGATGTGATTGAAAAAAATCCATAAAATTACTTGAATTAATCAATAAGCTTGCAATAAATGATTTCCGACCAATAGAATAACTTCCTACAATAAAAAGTTCACAACTCAAACAATAAAATATGGAAAATAACAAAGATTCTAACCCCAAAAATGAGGTTTTTGCAAGTACTTATAATAGACAAGTCTAAATATAAAAGGGAAATCTATTTAAGGAAAATCTTCCCAAAAACCCGTCATAATCGACGACTAGAGCGACGGACCGTCGAGGCCCTCTGTCGTTCCATACTTAACTACTTTTCTACTTCTTACTTTACTAACTTTATGTTACCATCGACGATCATGGATGATGGACCGTTGCGTGCTGAACTATCCGTCGATGGCTTCCGTTCATCTATACTTAGAATCTTTTGAATATGGGTACTAGGGCTACTTTCTGTTAATATTGACGGATGTGAAAGAAGGTCCGTCGTGTCTATGTTGGTCCAACGATAGACTCCGTAGACCCACACATAGTAAGAATTCCCCAACTTCCTTTAGCAGCCTCTTTCTTCGTACAACGGTGGCCACCTACGAACCGTCGAGGTCATGATGGACCACCAATGGCTTTGTAGGTCGTGACTTCTACAATTTCAGCACAATTCTCCCACGTTCTCCTTCTAGACATATTCCCTGTATACAAAGAGAAAACTGCTTGAAAACCAATACATGAAGGACTTAGACACTTAATATACTCAAGGAAAAAGTATCGAAAGTATCGTCAAAACCACGGTACCTAAGCCATCCACTCGAGCTCATGGCGGCTGAATAGTTCATGTATCATAGGGAATGTGTGTAGGCTCCATGTCAGAATCCTCCGCTCAACTATCAAAGTCCGAGTCATGAACCCCTTATAGTTCATCAACTTGGAGTCCTTATAGAATTGGTACTAGATATTTACGCACCACCGATTGGGCTGATCAGCAACCGGTGTAGGGACCTCAAACTAGGGTGCTGGAGTAGACTCAGCACTCTGGGCCTCATCATACGAGGCATCTTTGTTAGACCCAATTGGGAGAGTGGCTCCCAGTGATTCAGAACTGAAGGCAGTGACCTAGAACCGGAGGCTTTTTCAAAGCCAAACGCTCCCTCAGAACCAGAGGCAGACCTAGACGATGTGGTGGTCAGAGTGCGCTCCTCATCAGACTGAGAGGCAGTGACTATGTCGGGTTCCACCTTATTGGGCATGCCCCGAGTGGCTCGAGCTGTAGTTGTCGGGGTCTGGGTGCCTAGGGGAACATACTCAGGGTCTCCCACATCATCAAATTAGCTAATAAAACGTTGGGATGGTGCAACGGACTTGGACTTTCCCCTTGAATAGAAAATATCTAGTTTGGGGACCATAAGTAACTGAACAGAGATGTGGTAGTCTCATGATAATAAGACTACACACCTAACAGAAGTATAAAAAAATTTGGCAACAAAAGACATAGTAAAGAGCAGAAATACAGAACTAGGGGACGAGCAGTATAGACGGTCTGTCGACGGGGTCCGTTGGTGGACACTCAGCAATTTTATGAAATGACAGGTCCACAAAACATGCAGTTAGAAATGAAGTATGTGCAGAATGGCACGTCAAAGTATCGACGGACCATAGTCCACTTCCGTTATCTGACACTTAGAAAAATTCTAAATGCTTAGAGATTAGGGTTTCAATTAGGAACGACGGACGTGCAGAACAGCACGTCGATCAATCGATGTAATGTAGTCCACATCTGTCTTTCGAAGGTTAAACAAATATAGGGTTCAATTATCGATAGACCCTATCGATGGTCCGTCAATCTAACAACGTTCCGTAAAAGGGGTCTTGTATAGTTGGTTGGAGACAGATTTTTCTCATACATTCTTAGCAACCATCAAATGGAAAATTTTAAGCCTATACCAAGACATACAACATTGAATAACAATCACCAAACTAGTTCGTCATTCCTAGGGCTTTGATTTCGTAACTTTTGGTCCTAGATTCGAAGAGACTAAAAAGACCTCGGTCGAAAAAACACAAAAAAAGTAACATACAGAGTTCATTGAGACTGTTTGCACCCCCAACCAAAGCATTTTCTATCATTCGAAGGGACATGGAACTTGATTTGGACAAGTTTCTCATGTAAAGTTATCCCTAAGTCAAGATCCACATGCAATTTATTCACTTTCTCAAACAAATGAACGAGATTTCATTGAGCAAATGAAAATGACATACATGTACGCTATAGTGAAGTGAATTTGTGGATGAACATTCAACTAACAACTGATGTGACCGCCTTCAAGAACTGAATGGAAAATGCTAGAAATAGATGGGGATTTTGGGGGCTAGGGTTTTGGGAGTTGTGGGTAGCAGAGAGAATGAGAAATCAGAATTGAATTTGGATGGACTGAATGTGGGAGTGAATGGGGGAATGAGGGAATAAGCGGAAGGACACGGTTGGGGGAGAATTTGAAAAGGTATGAGGGGTAACTTAAAGGGTAATTTACTATATAGCCGGTCGGGTGGGCCATGTCACGAGTTTTGGGAACTAATGGTTCCCCATCGACGGAACGTAAATCAGTCGATGGTCCGTGGACTAATCTGTCATTTGTGCCCTAACATAGACGACATTTTAAATCATACCTGGGCTCAACGGAGACCATCAACAACCTTTCGGTTGGTCCGTAGATCTGTGCACCTGACCGATTTGTATAGATTTTTTTGATTTGGTCCCTGCACATTGAGCTCCCAATAAGTCATTCTTTTTGTGTTTTGTGGTCACTTTTAGAAATAGAACCAAAACTACTCTCACCAGACTAAAAGCTATAAAAGAAAATTACATATGACTTTTGAGTAAACGAAAACGAAACAAAATATCGAAACTATACCTACAAAGAAAAGAAAAACCTATTATTGATAGACCTTGGGTTGCCTCCCAAGAAGCGCTTGATTTAAAGTCGCGGGACGATGAAAGACCCTTCATTACACAGACTTCATCAAGAAAATATACCTCAACCACTTCATGGGAACTCTCTACATGCCTGAGGTAGATCTTGATTCTCTGCCCATTGACCTTTAACATTGCACCCTACTTGTTTTCCAAATCAACTGCTCCATGTGGGAACACTTTAGTGATCAAGAATGGACCAGTACATTTTAATTGAGTTTGACTGGAAATAAGCGCAACCTAGAGTGAAACAGAACTACTAAATCCCGGAAGCGGCACCAAAATTTGATAAACTCAAATTATTCTTCTCTAAACAAGTATAAGCGGTCGTATCATGTTCAGAACCCAATTATTAGGTTAGGATCGATCCCATGAGAAAAATGTCTTAGACTTAAATCTAATCTATGATTATCTCAATTTATTCAAGTCCTTTGCGAAAACTAGCAATTAAACGAGGGGGGGGGGTGTTGTGAAATAAAAGTATTGCAATATTATTAAATCTAACTTGTACGAAGAGTAAATTGTTGATGTTTATCAAGTAGTGAGAAAAATAGGGTGTAAGTGTTCCGTATAGGTTCACAACGCCATAATCCTAGCCTATAATAGTTCATTCCTAAGGTTTTCCATGCAAAGTGATGTGTTATGTATCTTAAATTCCTTGGTCTGGAAGGTAGATAATTTCACCCCGTAGCTTGGTCCTGGTGCGTGTGTTTAAATTGCTAACCCTTACCTTTTACTTCATATTAAGCATCATATGCGATAATTGTCTTAGTTATCACCTCGCATTAACCGAAACTAGCTTATTAGACAGTATCTACTAGATATATGTCGATAATTCTTTTCCTATCAACTATACCCTTGGTCCGGCAAATAGCAATAAGGAGAATTCTAACGCGTGAATTCATGGAAAAGAATTCTATATTAAAATATTATCAATGCATGCAATAACCAAGGTGAGAATTATTAATAACTAGGCTTATTTGGCTTATCACTAATGGTTCCCACAACTCTAGTTGTAGATTTAGTTACCCATGCCTAGATGAACACAATTCATATTTATTGAATAATAAATCATGAACTTACTTTCACATGTTTGAAGAAAATCCTGAAATTTTACTTGCAACAACAAAATTCACTTGAAAATTTAAACTGGAAACTTGAATTAATTGCCAAGTTGCAAAGTCAAATCTCCAAAAACTAAAGTATGAAAAATAACAAAGAATCCAACAACAAATTCGTGCTTCTCAATCTTTTGGTCGTGGTACTTCTTCATCTTCGGTTTTTAGAGGGCTGCACTTTCATATTTTTTTAGGAGATACTCATCAAGATTATTCAACCCATTAAGTCTCAGATCCACAGCTTCATTCCAATCCATCTTCAGTTTCTTCATCGCCCAAATAGAGTTGTACACTAACTCAATTGGAAAGTGACAAGCCTAGCAATATAAAAGTTTGTATGGAGACATACCTATGGGAGTCTTATATGCTTTCCAGTAAGCCCACATAGCATCATCAAGCCTCCTTGACCAATCCGTTCTATTAGCATTCACCATTTTCGATAGGATCTGCTTGATTTCTCTGTTGGACACCTCAACTTGCCCCTTATTTTGCGGATGGTATTGAGTGGCTACATTGTGGTGAAACCCATATTTTTAAAATAAATTTTTGAACAACGTTTTGCAAAAGTGGGACCCCCTATCATTGATAATAGCCCTAGGTGAACCAAATCTGGAAAATATGTTCTTTTTCAAGAATGCTGTGACACTCTTCCCTTCATTGTTGGCAAGTTCTATGTCTTTGCCCCAGTTTGACACATATTCAACCGCCACAAAACTATATTTCATCCTATGAGAACTCACAAACGGGCCCATAAAACAACTCAATTACTGGAATGGGATTCAAGGGGAGCTCTTGACTTCTCGAAATACCCCTATCTCTTTGGAACCTATCACATATCTTGGCAAACTCATGAGCATCTTGGTGGATGGTTAGCCAATAGTACCCACATTTCAATATCTTATGGGCAGTCCGAAAACCACTATGATGCCCAACCACAGTCGAGGAATGGCATGCCTCCAGAACATTGACCATCTCAACTTGTGGCAAACAACGATGAAAAAACCCATCATTACAACTTTAATATAAATACAACTCATCCCAAAAGAAATTTTTCACATCATGCATGAACTTTTTCCTTTGATGAAAGGACAAGTCCGATGGAACTATATCACTAGCCAAATAATTTGCAAAATTGGCAAACCATGGAATCAAGTCATAAGAACTTTTTAATACATGCTAATCAGGGAAAGTATAATCAATTTTAGCCTTCTCACCCAACTCTCGCATAGCTTCATCCTCTAATTTGGACAAGTGATCGACAACTTGATTTTCGGTCCCATTTCTATCCTTCACCTCAAATCAAACTCTTTCTATAGTAGTAATCATCTAATCAACCTTGGTTTCCCATCATTCTTTTCCATCAAATATCTCAAAGTGGAGTTGTTGGTATGAACTACGACTCTCGTGCCAAGAAAATAGGAGTGAAAGTTTTCAAAAGCAAATAACACCACAAGGAGCTCTTGTTCAGTCACAATGTAGTGCTTTTGTGCTTCATTTAGGGCCTTACTATCATAATAATTGGGGTGAAGGATTTTATCCCTTTTTTTTCCAAGACTACACCAAGAGCAATCCCACTAGCATCACACATAACCTTAAATGGCTTACTCCAATCAAGGGAAATAATAATGGGCACAAACACCAACTTCTCCTTTAACTCTCCAAATGCCTTCAAGCAAGATCAATCAATATAAAATTTACATTCTTTCTCAAGTAAACAGCACATAGGATGTGCAATTTTTGAAAAATACTAAATAAACCTGAGGTAGAATCCAGCATGCCCAAGAAAACTCCTCACACATTTTACAGAGATGGGTGGAGGAAATCTCTCGATCACCTAAAATTTTGCTCGATCAAACTCTATCCCCTAAATGCAATTACCCAACACAATACTCTCTTTCACCATAAAGTGACATTTTTCCCAATTAAGCAGAAGCTTGAAGTCTTCACAACATTTTGGAACCTCAACCAAGTGATTCAAGCAACGCTCAAAGGAGTTGTCAATAGCTGAAAATCATCCATAAACACCTCAATATTGCCTCTACCGTATTGGAGAATATTGACATCATACATCTCTGAAAAGTAGTTGGTGCATTACACAACCCAAAAGGCATCCACTTGAACGTGAAAGTTCAATACAGGCAAGTAAAATTGGTTTTCTCTTGATTCTCCGGTGCAACGGAGATTTTGTTTTAACCCTAATAACGATCAAGAAAACAATATCACCTTTTTCTTGCAAGCCTATCTAACTCCAATCAAAATGGTCCTTTTCAGTCCATGCATTCAACTTCCCGTAATCCATACAAACTCTCCATCCAGTCACCGTTCGCATTGGAACAAGCTCATTCTTCTTATTAGGACCGCTGTCATTCCTCTTTTTTTGGGCACACACTAAACAGGGCATACCTAGTAGTGTATCAGCTTTAACCAAGATTATATATCTCATATGAGGTTGTAGAGCCTTAAGCTCTAATTTTGGGGCCTCCTCAATAGATGATTTCATGGATGGATTCTCGTGATGAGTCATATTTAACTCTAATTTCTTTGGTTAGAACCCACCTTCACCTCGATAAAGTTCTGCAACAAATGGCCCATACTACTTAATACCATCACTCTCAAAATTCATGATCACTGCCTTTAGTGACTCAACACCAAGGCGTTCTTCGATTTGTACCTTAGGCGTACTCTAAATCCTATAAGATATAGTAGATACCGTTTGGAGCTCATCACTCTACTTCATTGACATAACAAAATTTTAAGTTGCTTCTTCATCGTTCAACTAAAATTTTATCTACCCTTTTTTCATTTCAACCAAGGCGCGACCGGTAGCAAGGAATGGCCTCCCATGAATAATGGGCACCTCATAATCCATCTCATAGTCAAGAATCACAAAATTGGCAGGGAATATTATAACGACCTGTTTAGTCGTTTTGAGCAGCAGATTTTATTTCTGGAAAAACTGGCTAAGTTTACGGACACCACGACGGCCCGTCATAGGTACGACGGCCCGTCACAGATGTCTCGTTTCAATATACTTAGAAATTCTGAAATTGGGTACTGAAAATCGACTCTCTGAACTTCGTAACGGAATGGCAGGACGGACCGTCACATGTGTGACGGACCGTCACAGACTCCTTAGCGAAAAATGGAGTTTTGGTCCTTGCGACGACCTTCGTGACGGACCGTCGCAGGCATGACGGCCCGTCACAGAGTGCGTAATCCCAGTCAGAATCGGATTTCTTTCCACGTTTTAAGGGACGTTTTGGACTATTCTTTCCTTAATTATAAAGTTTGAGGGTTAATATTAATAAGTCTAATTACTTAGGGGTTAAAAGAGGTAACCTTAAGTTAATTAGTGGACTACTATTTCCATCTTTTATACCTAATTATAGATTAATTAGGGTAAAAGAAAGAGGGTTTGAATAAGAAAAAGAAAAGAACAGAAAGAGAGGGAGAAACGAACGAGTAGAGAGAGAGAGAGAAACGAAGAGGATAACAAGGATTTTGAGAAGATAGCTTGGTGATTCAATTCTTCGGTGGAGGTAGGTTATGGTTTTCTTTTACGATATTCGTAGTGAACTCTCAATAGTAAATGATATGTGTTGATAGTATTGTAAACCCTGCTATGTGTTTAATTGTATGCTTGTATGATTGTGATTATGAAATTGTGATAAACTAAGCATGATGAAGTTATTGAATCCAAATCTTGAAAGAAAACCCTAATTCACTTGTTATTGATGATGCCTTAGTGTATAAGAAGGCTTGATAAATTATATAATGAAATTGATGATGCCTTAGTGTAAGAGAAAGGCTTGATGAATTAGGGGATCGGGTGCCACGTTCCTGTACCAGGATAGAAATAGAGGATCGGGTGCCACGTTCCGGTACCAGGATAGAATGAGGATCGGAGTGTCACGTTCCGACACCAGGATAGTATATGGATCGGGTGCCACGTTCCGGTACCAGGATAGAATGAGGATCGGAGTGTCACGTTCCGACACCAGTATAGAATATGGATCGGGTGCCACATTCCGGTACTAGGATAGAATGAGGATCGGAGTGTCACGTTCCGACACCAGGATAGCATATGAGGAGCGGAGTGTCACGTACCGACACGAGAGGAAGAAAGATAATGAATCTTGAAAGATGTAAATATACTCAATCTAATGAACCCATATTTTCCCAAATGAGTATGATATTGAGGCTTGAGTCCTCATGTGTGAACTTAACGGTAAATGTTAATGATATAGTACTTCTTGTTGCTACATGTTAAGCATCATAGTTGATTTTATGATACTACTTGATATATATTATCTTTTATTTTGAGTTGGCCGATGATATCTACTCAGTACTTGTGGTTGTACTGACCCCCCTACTTTTATGTTTTCTCTTTGTTATTTGTGGAGTGCAGCAAACATGCCATCGCTTCTACTCAACAGTAGATCTAGCCAGTCTTCACTACCTTCGGAAATTCAGGGTGAGCTAATGCGTCTAGCTTGGACTGGATCTTCTCCTTCAAGTCTTGATGCCTTGAACTTCCGGCATGGACTAGCTTTTTAGTTATTTTTGTTCTTAGACATTTTGGTTTAGTAATTTGAGGATAGATGTTCTTGTGATGATGACTTCCAGATTTTGGGGATAATAATAGTTTTGAGTTGTTTTTATTAATGAGTTTAAGTCTTCCGCATTACTTTTGTTGATATTGTATTAAAATGTTAAGGTTTAGATTGGTTGGTTCGCTCACATAGGAGGGTAAATGTGAGTGCCAGTCGCGGCCCCGTTTTGGGTCGTGACAAATATAAATGACTCCACCTTCACCAAGAAATCATGGAGTATCCCAATAGGCCTCTTCACTATTCGATCGGCCATCACTAACCGCATCGCAGTGGGCTTCGGGTCACCCAAACCCAACTTCTTGTAAATTGACAGGGGCATGAGATTTATGCTTGCCCCAAGATCACATAATTCTTTAGAAAAGTGTAACAACAAGATGGTACATGAAATAGTGGAAGTGCCCAAATCTTTTTTCTTTTGCACAAGGGACCTTGTAGCAATACCACTACAATGTTGCATCCAATCATCATCCTCAATACTTACCGATCTCTTCTTAGTAATGATATCTTCAAAAATCTTTGTATAAAAGGGCATTTGTTGGAGAGCTTCTATTAAAGGGACATTAATGGAATGCTATTTAAACAATGTAAAAAAACTAGATATTTACCATCCTCGATCTTTTTCACCAATCTTTGTTGTAATTGTGGTGGTGGTCTAGGAAAGGGGGTGAGCTTTTGGTGTATCTCAGCTTCTTTCCCAGATTTTTTTCCCAACTAACCACTATCTTCCCCTACTTCATCCTATCTTCTAACCTCATCTTATACACCAGACTGTATAGGTGGATCAATAGTTTTGTTACCCCCTTGAGTAGTTACGGACATGCAATCTCCATCATATTTTAGATTTTGGACAGTATTGCTAAAAAGAGTACCCGATTTACATGGATTCACAGTAGAAAATAATTGAATCATTTGAAATTAAAGATGTTTGATAGAGATTTCATGTGCATCCCCCTTTTTTAAAATATTAGCCATATCGCCCTTGAACTCTTTGGTGTGCTCATCACTAGCATCAATCCTCCTCATCATCTTTTCCAACATGTCCTGAACTCGCGCCATACTGCCTTCACCATAGCTAGGAGAAACTTCCTGATTTATAGGTAGAACATAGGGCCCACTCTGATCATTTCTGTTACCATATTTACCCCCGTTAAAGATGTTGTTGCAGTTGTAGTTTAAATAACAAACATAATGACCCTCTCGGTTTTAATTCTTATAGTTCCGAACTTTATTTCCTTTACCTTGTGCCAATTGTCAGGATTGGTGCCTTGGTAAAATTCATCTACTTGAGGTGTTGGTTTATTCAAATAATTCCCCTCATTCACTTTCTCGGCACCCCGATTGAAATGTTTAAATACCAACTCAAGCTTAGCCCCTATTTGAGCCATATCTTCACGAATCCCATTGGTGGTAGGGTTGTGTGCAGTTTGCACTTCAAAGGTGTTTCCCCCGGTGTCCGACTTCCTAGTGCTCAAAACCTTATTGTTTCGGGAAATTTTCTCCAACTTTTCCACGATTTTTGCATATGTTCACTCACCGTAAGAACTATACGCAATAGTATCAAGTACTGCCTTAATATTATCATCATTCGCTCGATAGAAGTACTCTTTCCAAGGTTCATCATCAATGCGGTTTTTGGGACACTTCTCACAAATGAGGTTAAACTATCCCTAGAACTACTTACCGACTCCCTAGGTAATGCCACAAAGTTGTTCACTCTATCTTTGTGGTTGAGGTTTTTAGACACCGGGTAGTACCGTGTTAAGAACACATACTTAAACTTCTCCCAAGTGTAGATCAAATTGTAGGTTAACTAAGTAAATCAAATCGAGGCATCTCCCGTTAGTAAGAGAGGAAACACCCTTAATCCGATGACATCCATATAATAGTATGGCCTCCTTACACAACTCTTACACACTAACCTCAGTTTTGCGATGTGAGAATGTGGATCCTCAGATCGTAGACCTAAAAACAAACCTCTAGTGGTGAGCATCTTCATCACGCTACTAGTTACCACGAATGAATGACCTTGTGGTAGAGGAACTAGGACAAGAGGCCCATGCTAATCGGTGATGTTAACATTGCCCCTATAATACTCTTAAGGGAGTGGAGCGGGAGGTTGCCTCCTCATATAACCATTACCAGAGTTCTCCACAATCACTTGGTTGTGAGCATCACTTGGTGGTTGATGTTAATGGTTGATATCATCACCAAGATTAGCAAGATTGTGTGGATCGGTCTTTCTGCGGAGTGTACGGTTCAGTTCTAGATCAAATGGAAGTATTGTTTCTCCTCTAATACATGTACTAAGCATACACTACCTAGAACTGAAATATACAAAAACAAAGAAAAAAAGTAAAATTATGAAATTGTAACTTTCCCCGGTAGCGACGCAAAAATTTGATACGCTCTCATTATACTATCCTAAAGAAGTATCAGAGACCGTATCAAGTAGAGAACCTAATTATTAGGTTGGGGCAAATCCCACGAGGAAAATGATTTAGACTCAATTCAGTAAAATCCTTCGGAAAACTAGTAATTAAAAGGAAGGTTTTAGTTAAACAAAAGTATCGCAATATTGTGAAATCTAACAAATAGAAATAGTAAATTGTTAATGTTTATCAATTAGTGAGAAAAACTAGGGTGTAAGTGTTCCTCATAGGTTCATAACGACATAATCCAAGCCTATAATAATTCTTTCCTACGTTTTTGAATGCAAAGTGATAAGTTATGTATCTCTAAATTCTTGGTCCAACATTTAGACAATTTCACCTCGTACCCTAATCTGGCTACGTATGTTCAAATTACTAACCCTTACCTTTTACTTCATATTAAGCATCATATCCGTTGTTCGTCTTAGTTATCACCTCGCACAACCGAAACTAGCTTATTAGATAGTATCCACTAGATCTATTTCAATAATTCTTTTCCTATTAACTATAACCTTGGTCCGTAAAATAGCAATTAGGCGAGTTCTAATGTGTGCATTCGTTAGAAATAATTCATAAGAAAGAATTATTGATGCATGCAATAACCTAGTTGAGAATTGTTAATTAGCTAGGCTTATTTTGCTAATCACCCATGGTTCCCACAACCCTAGTTGTTGATTTAGTTACCCTTGCTTAGAAGAACACAATCCATATGTGTTGATAACAAATCGCAAACTTACATTCACAAGTTTGAAGAAAATCCAGAAATTCTACTTGAAATAATAAAAATTCACTCGAAAATCAAAACCTGAAACTTGAATTAATTGCCAAGTTGCAATGTCAACTCTCCAAAAACTAATGTATGAAGAATAACAATGAATCCAAGCAAAAACAAAGAGGTTATTTACCCTATTTATTAAGAAATATTCCTAAAATAAAAGTAAAACAATTGAGGAAAGTTTATTCAGAAAACACGGCTTTAACCGACAACCCCACAGACGGTCCGTCTATGGAACGACGGACCATCGACTGTCTCTGTCTGTCCACACTTAGAATTTTCTTAAGCCTTCATTTTTGCATCTTCTCTGATCTAATCAACGGACCAACAACACGGTCCGTCGATTCACTTACGGGCTTCAATGCTTCTCATCCCTCCATACGTAGCTTTACTTCAACACCGTGTTTTGGGACATATCTCTGATGTGATCGATGATTTACCAAGATGGTCCGTCTATCACTTGATGGATCATCGATTGTTTTGTAGACCCAAACTTTGTCTGAAATCCCCAAGTTGCTTACAGATGCTAGTTCCTCTAGTCAACGATCACCACCTACGATGCGTTGATGGGATGACGGGGCGTTGATGGCTTCATGGGTCACTTTTGCACTAATTTCTGCACAGCCTTATGCATTTTAATTTTAGAAAACTTTCCTGCAAAACAGAGATAAAATATACTAAAATTAATACAAAAATGCACTAGACACATACTAAACATAAGGAAAAAGCATTGAAAGTACCGTGAAATCAAGGTACATCAAACATAAAGGATCAATGTTGAGAGGATAAATAGTCTAAAATTTAGACGAACATACAGCTTCAGAAGAGGTGTAAAAAGAAACGGGATCCATCTCATTTAGAGAGTCTAGAATTTTCTTTGATGAAGACTAAGATTCAGATATGATTTTTTGAGATAAGAGACTGAAATGCTAGAGTGAGAGAGAGGGATAGAAAGGGGTTTTGTACTAGACTTATAGAGCGATTTTTAAATGTAAGGAGATAGATTGAAGAAAGGGCACTACAAAAAAAATTAAAAAGATTTGTTCGGTCCTTGACTATACGTGTAACTTCGATTAATGGTTATGGGACAACGGTAAGAATAACCGATAACTGATACATGGCAATATGGAAGATTCTTATTAGACAATGTAAAACAAAAATATAAAGAGTGCTATCTTTGGGAGGGATCAGGTCCTTAATTGCAAATAAAAGACAAATCCTGAATATTTCTAGTCGTGCTCTGCTCCTGTGCTTTCCATGGGTGTATACCTGCATTCAGATATAGAGGCGATCTTATTTAAATAATGAATTACAATTTTTTTTGGATACATGCATTTTAGATCGTAGACAAAACATGAATTAGAGGCTTCTTGCTGAGATAGGGTTACTGCATGTTCTTCATCCCTAACTTCAGCCTACTGCTCTCAAATTGATCCTTGCTGAGAGCTTTGGTAAATATGTGTGCAGTCTGATCATCGGTTCTACAGTATTTCATGATGATTCTCCCCTTCTAAAAATTATCTCTCAAAATCTGATCACTGACATCAATATTCTTGGTTTTTTTGTGCTGGACTAGATTCTTTCCCATGTTGATTACAATAGTATTATCACACATGAGAGGGATGGTGTTGATGTGGACTACAAAGTCCTCAAGCTACTGCTTTATCTAGAGTACTTGGGCACAACAAGAAGCAAAAACTACATACTCAGCGTCAGCTATTGAGAGAGCCACTAAGTTTTTCTTTTTGTTCCCTAAGAGATGATTGATAATCAAAGGAAATTTGTAATTCTAGAAGTGCTCTGTCTGTCCACTAGATATCCAGCAAAATTAGCAAATGCATATCCCACTAGTTCAAAAAAATTACTAGCATGATAAAACAGATTCAGGTCCCTTGTATTGTTCAGATAACTCAGCATCCTTTTGCCTACCTTTAGATGAGATTCCACGGGGCATTCTTGGAACCGTGCGCACATTCTCACACTAAATAAAATGTTCAGCCTACTTGTTGTTAAATACAATTGATATCCAATAATGCCTTTGTACAAGGCCTTATTCACTAAAGGATCAGCCTTATCTGCTCCCATTTTTGAGTTTGTACCCATGGGGGTATCGATAGATGTAGAGTTCAGCATCTCAACATTTTAAGAGACTCCTTTGTATAATTCCCTTGATAAATTGAGGTGCTACTAGAGGTTTTCTTGGTATGCATACCCAAAAAGAATCTCAACTCTCACATCATGGTAATCTAAAATTCATTCCCATATGGGTGGAAAATATGCACACAAATCCTCAAAGGTAGATCCAAAGATGATATGATCCACACACACACTTGAATGATGAAAAATTATTGATCATTTTCATAGGAAACAATGTGTTGTAGATTGTGTCACGACTCGAATTCTGGAATCCAAATTGCAACCGTCGTTGTTGACCTCTCATAGGTCGCAGACTACACTCGTCTTGCATTAATCACATTTTTCTAGTTAAATTTGTGGAAATTTTAAAAAAATTTAAATGTATGAAGTAAACATAGACTTCATATAATTATTCACTAATTACATTAATTTAAGCTCAAAGTAAAGAGAGAATAAATATATCATAAATAAGTTTGCCAAACACGGTCATATTACAAAAGCTTCAAAAAAATTTATCTGAAAGAAACTCCAGGGATAACATCCACTAGTTATGTCTAGTACTAGTCTAGACTAAAATTGTAGCATCCTATAAATCAAAAGGACCTACCAAATGGTTTGGAGAACGGTGATGTCAAAACCGCTGCAATGAGTCTTCAATCTTCTCTCCGATCTGCACCTATAAAAATAGAAAATTGAATAGGGTTAGTACACCACTTGTACTAAGTATGGGTGTATGCACATAACGCTATGCATGATCAAGGAATACTCTTCCTAAACAAACATGCTATTTCTAGAAAGTGTAGTCACAAGACTTTCCTAAATCGTTAGTTTTGAATTGTGGTATGAATATGATGTATTTTAATGCATTAAAAGTATACAAATCCTTTTCTATGTGAGTACAAGACATTGAAATCATCAACATAATTTAAAAACCATTCGGGCGAAGAATTTAAATTTTGCTATGCTTGAACCCGAGAGCTCTTTCTTATTGTGTAGCTCAATATTTCCTTTGGTGTTATGTTTTACATACAAGTACAATGATTCATTGTAGTCCCATACCCATAATGGATCAAGTAAGTAACCTAAGGACTGAGGAATGATTTCATTATTCTTACAATGAGTCATTCATTACATTATATATTTATTAACACTTCATAAGCTAGTTTCTATTGGCTATGCCAATTATTTAATAATTTTCATATTAGGGGAGTTTTGAATCTTTGATTTGCTATTATGTTTATACTCCATTTTATTGGAATCATATAAGAAGTCATTATAAGACAATTTTATTTGGCTTTGCCTATTATTTGCTGAATGTTCGTTGGTAATCATATTTCCAATTAACATTCTTAAGATCTTTCTTTCATAGCCCAATGTGAACACACGATCCATCATCTTTCTATCTTTCTTTCTTGAAGACATCTTTAGAAGTGAGATTATGAAAGCTAACATAAAATCTAGTATCTTCCCCACACCGAAAAGAGGTGATTCACTGATTAAAATGAAACTAGATCACTTGACCTACTCCTGAAATCAAGTATCTGGCCCATACCGAAATCGAGTGATTCCCTGCTAAGGCGAATCTGTATCAACTGTTTACTCAACACGAAAAGGAGTTACTCACGGCTATAGTGGACCAAGAAAATATTTTTGAGCATTAACCAACATAGTTCATGTGAGCTAAATATGAAATCCAATGCCTACCCCAGACCTAAAAAAGGTGGATCTCACTGGCCAAGGTGAGATAAAAACATACCTAGTTATTTTAGGTAGAAACCACAAGCTAGTTCCTCTGTTTGCTAGACATAGTTAGAAGAATATGGACGTAAGGAGACTTCATATCCACCTAGGTTATATCCTTATCTCATAAGACTTGTACGTGCAAGCACATGCTCATAACTATTCTATCGGTGCTTTGCTCACTTTCATTATGTTCTTATCATTTAGAGTTTACTCAAACATTATGGAAGATTGCTTCTAGATAAAGATTTAATTACTTTATTTATTACTTGTCATCCTTTTCTTTACATTTAGGAAATGTGAATTGTCTTTACATAACATCTTTGGTGTTTATGAGACTTGTCTCACAAGTTATAACACCTTCATTCGTGAGTATTTTTAAAATAATAGCTTAGGTGTAAGTGAGTCTTGCCTCACTTCTTTTAACACCTCCTTGTGGTCACTTTCTTAACTTAGACATCATTATTTCTGTTATTACTCACGTTACATGCTTACTTTCGTTTAGTAGCTTCATATCATCGTTTATGGACGGTAAGCATTTCATTGAATGAATTACATACGTTCATAGTTCATTATTTTAGATGATTTGAGACTTGTTCCTGTGAATGACATGGCCATGGATATGGATTCATTGAATTACTTTAGGAATTCTGAAGTTGTCATTTCATTATTTTGGCTACATACGATTGGCATATTATTAATATTGGCATAAACAATTAGGTAAAGATTACATAACCATCTTTGTTGGCATAAGCCAATTTTTATATTCATTCATGCTTAATTTGGTTTATAATAACCACTAGCCAATATTTTATTTATTTAGGATAATATTATAGCCGATTCCATTCATCACTCTTAGTCGATTTATTATTAGCCATTTTATTGGTATAAGGCAAGCAATTCATTCGAGTATAATTTCATGGAGATCTTTTAAGCCAACCTTAGATTATAACCTTAGCCTAACGTTATTCGTAAATTTGTACCGTATCATGCTAACACTTTAATGAACATAAAATCTTCATAAATCACATTAAAAGTAACCATTAGGACGTAACACGCCAACACTTCACATTTTAGGACATAGTGTAACATAGCATCATTTCTTTAATTCATGTAAGGAACACTTAACATCATATGATTACAATTTCATAAATTCATTCGACATTCATAATTCAAGAAACCTACACATTAATATAAGCCAGAACCACATACCAAAAACATGATCAAGAATAATCTATACAACATAGAAATCGTTACAAGGATACTAGGGAAAGAGAAGTTCTACGAGAACCTTGGGAAACAACACTAGTTTCGATATTTCATGGATTCAAGATGATGGGAACTACTCTTGGAGAATTAATTCAAGGATATAAATCCACTCCTCATGTATAGATTAATATAATAATACCACCTTGAATGAAACCTTCAAAAACACCTTGAATTCACCTCGGAACGTCGGTGAACTTTATGAAATTTTTCCTGAGAATTTTGTTTTGACCCTTTATATTAATTAAGTAAATGGATAATTTAATTATTTAAGGTTCCTATGATAATAACTAAAGTACCCCTAAGTTATTAGATCTATAACTAACCCTTTTGGACCATGCTAGGTAAAGTACTACGGTGTTTCTTGAGTTATACTAGGTTAGTGTAGGTATTTCGGTTTTACCCATTCAATTTAATTGATTAAATATCTAATTTAATTAAATAAGTTACCTAGGGTAATAAATAAGTAACCTTCAGTCTTTATAACCATAAATAACCCTTTGGACCATCATATGTTATGCACTAGGTTTTAATTTTCTTGTCTTACACGAAATCAGGAAATTGCTTTGTGATTTTGGTTTTGCCCTTTAAAATTAATTAATTAATATGCTAAATTAAATACTAATGTAACCTAGGATAATTACTAAAGTATCCCTAAGTTTTTAGGACCATAGCCAACCTTTGGACAATCCTACATTAGGTACTAGGTTGTCTGTTTAACTAGTTACTAGGTTAGTGTCACCCAAGTAAGTATTAGGTTGTCGGATGCGCTAGATAATTTTTTTTTGTTTGTCAGGTTAGTTAGATTTTTAGGGAAGTAATATAGAGTCAAAAATTATTTATAGATCTATAACCCACATGTGTGAACCCATGTGCACGCCTGCCCCCTAACTACCCTCTCCAAGTTCGATTATGGTGGTCACTTCTTGGCCCTTTCTCCACATGCTTTGCCCATGTTCTTGAACGTGGGTTGGTTGTACTTTAGTAACTAACTATTTTTTATGTCCTCTTTGTAATATTTACCTATTATCCCAAGGACCCTCACTATATCCTTGAGCACTGCTTAATTTACATGATCACTTTAAATGGTCATGTGGTATGGTACTAGGCTTGACAAGGGAATGCCTAGAACTTTATATAATTTGCTGAGGACTTGTTTTTATCTTAGTGTCACATACCGCTACATGACAATTAAATTTTGCGTCCGAATGGGAGTAGAAGAGTCTAAAGTTGTGGAGAGGTTTGCGGAGAACTCTAGAACCTTCTAGACATGTCATTAGTTGATGAAGTATAATGTTTTGTACCTCCTATGATGTGTGAATATTGTGTAATAAACTGAAAAGCAAAGTGAGACAGAGTTAGAACACTTAATCCAAGTCATATCCTATATAGGTGGTGTATTGCTATGAAAAAAAACACTTGATAATTAGACATATATGAGTGTGAACTGGTGTCGCTTTTATGAAATTGTTATAGATTTCTTGAACACTCATGAATACCAGGACACTCGCATGACCACTTTGTGGAAAACTGCGATAACGACAAAGCTTGTGAGAGTACAATGTTATAGAATAAGACGCTGGACTTACAAAAATGTTATTGGTTCATCGAAGTTATAAACTTCATCAAATTATTATGTAAGTATAATATTGTTTTATCTAGGTATGCTTCATAGTGTATGGACACCAGATCCAATTCATTAGACTTATATGTGAACCCAACAAAACTTCTTTTTTCAGTCTATTTATTAATATTCTTTTTGAGATATGTAGGGGATTGTTGAAAAAATTATTCTAGTATCTCAAAAAGAATTATTCATATTATTTTCTATATTTATATTTTTAAATGAATGTTAATATCAAGTCGATTGTCTTTTATATCATTATTAATTATGGTATAAACATGGAAGTTGACCATTACAATTTTCCTCCTAATTGGTCTTCAATATATTGCCTTTAATCTTCTTAAACAACCTTTATAACTCTAATTTTTTTGACAGTTGGTGGATTACTATTTATATATATATATATATATATATATATATATATATATATATATATATATATATATACGTGTGTGTGTGTAAGAGAGAGAGAGAGAGAGTAAATCTTTCTTTCTATAATTTATTGGTGTATTGAGATTTGTATTTTGAATCTTTGTTTATTTTTGGCTCCTAATTTTATACTAGAAGAGCTTGTTGAATCCTGGGGGATACACCTATACTGGCTGAAATATCCTTAAGGACAGTACCGTTCGAGACATCTGAAGCTATTAGAATTTCCTACCAGAGTTTGTGATGTAGTACAAGCTTTGGGGAATTCGGTCAGTGTTCGTGATGAAGGTATTTTTCCGTGAGTATTCCCAACAAAATCTACTGGCAACAACTCTTTTTTTATGTTATTATTTTTTATAGTAAAGTAAATATGTGACTTTACTCATATTTCCTTGTCTTCTGTTAAAAGAACAGAGAACTAGCTTGCCCATCAATTAACTCGATCTTCGAGTTCTATGTCTAATGCTATAGAGTGGAAACTAGATGCCCATCTTTATTTCATGATCTACTTAACTTTAATTTGATTAATTACTCATTAGAATGCCATTTTAAAAAATACGATGTAATGTCAATTTTATCACTAACAACATTGACAACTAAATGAATTTTGAAGTTCAAGAAGACGAGACTAGAAGAACGTTAGAGTACTGAATATGGAATTCAGTCGGACGATTTTCCATGCTCTCTTTTCCCATATTATATCAACACAAATGTATTTTACTACTTTGAGTAGTAGAAATCCCAAGTCTTCTTCTTCCATATTTTGATTACAACAAAAACTACATCAAGCATGACATGTTCACTACTTGCTTCTCGTTTTCTAAGAAACTACAATTTAATTTACAAATAAATGAAGATAGCACTGGTTTAATTTAACTTTCTAGATTTCAATGTAAAGGACATAGACTATAGAAAACATAAGCTCACTCGAGTCTTGACATTCATTAAATTTTTAAATTTTTTCCCGATGTAGTCAATCCAATGCACGGAAATGCCTCATAATGCTCGAAAAAATGAGCTCATATTTTGGTGATCAGCTCAAGTCGTTCATATTTTAATGGTTTGAATGAGTGAATTTCCACATTGGTAAAATATGGGTTGACAGGGGCGGGCCCACGTTTTGTAGTTCGGGTGCTCGAGCACCCATTTCTCTCTCTCTCTCTTAGTCTATTGGCTCTTGGGTGGGTTCTTAAGGTTCTTTTGTGTTGTTGAATCTTAGTTTGAGTTTCACTCGTAATATGTATTTCTTATATTTTTTACTCGAACACCCACAACTTTGAAATCCTAGATCCACCATTGTGGGTTGATACCTATATTTGAACCATAAAAATATGGGTAAAATATGGGTAGTATGAATTAGCCAAATGAATAAATCTTCTAACTTTTATTCACTAAAAAACCTGATATCACTAAGAATAGTGTAACTTCTCTTCATTTTTATGTTATTGTTTAAAACTAACTATTCTTCTTTCTAATTGAAAAAGTAAAATTTATGACCCTCCAAAAATATAAAATTTATATGTACATTTCTTTTTTTTAATTACAACTAGTAAAACTGGACGCGCTTCGTGCGAGAATTGAATATCACAAAATTTATAAAGTATTACTCAAAGTTTAATTGTCATTATTACTAAAACACTGTATTATCTTACATGGAAGATTACGTAATAACAAACATTAATAATATGAAGGAAAATGAAAATTATTACATCTTACCATTTATCCTTAATAACATAAGCATAAATTAATGATTGTTAAAAGAAATACCAGGATTTCTTACATAAGCAATGGCGTAAGTGAGTCATTAACAAGAGCAAAGTACACAAATATTTAATTGTGAATGAGGAGAAGGAGGAGAAGGAGAAGGAGAAAAACACTAAGAGGTGTAGAATTTTCATAGTTTTATAATGAGAGGAAATCCCTCTATTTATAGATAACAAAGGGTAGGGTAAAAAAATTATTATTGTTTTTCATCAGAACATTTTCAACTATTTGAAAAAGTTGCAACACTTTTGGAAAACTCATAATCTTTCATAAAAGTTGCAACTTTTCATAAAATTAGCAACTCCTCATCAAAGTCTCAACTTTTTGCAACTCTTCATTACAGTCGCAACTTTTTATAAGTTTCACAACCTTTCAAAAGTCACAACTTCTCATCAAAGTCACAACTCTTCGTTAAAGTCATAACTTTTTATGAAAGTCATAACTTTTCAAAAAATGGGAAGGCTAGTTTTAGTAATAAATAAATTGAAAGGAAATCCTAATTTCTGGTGGCACCACGTAGGCGGGCTTAAGGTTTTCTTTCATATATATATATATATATATATATGAATATATTTTATTTTTTTATTTAATTTTATATTGGATAATCAATAATAGTGTAAAATAAGCAAATTATGTATAAGTATTTCCATTACTTAAAGTGCATTAAATATGTTTTAGTCCTAAAATTCAAATATTCATTTACTTTGCAATTAAAAATATTCTCATTCTTGTTATTACATAAGTTTATTTTGTATTGAAAAGTTATAGATTTTTTTTTATGATGCAATAAATAAATGAAACATGTCTAACATTTTCATCTAAATAAAGACTGAAATATATTCTCCATGTTAAATTTTTATGTAAAGTAAGTACTACTCCCCTCGTTTAAAAAAGGATGACCTAGTTTTACTTGGAACGGAGTTTAAGAAAATAAAGAAGACTTTTTAATCTTGTGGTTCCCAATTAAAGTTATGTCAAATGTACCAAAATGCTCTTTAATCTTGTGGCATTAAACATGCCACGTGAAAAGTTAAAGTTAAAATGTTGTCGAAAAAGGAAACAAGTCATTCTTTGTTAAACAGACTAAAAAGGAAATTGGGACATTTTTTTTTAAATAGAGGGAGTATTTATTCATGAAAATATGGATAAACTAGTATTTTACCCAACCCATTTATTACCCAATCAATTTTAACCTATATAAAATATGGGAGGGTTGAATAATTACTCATATTATGTGAACTAATTTTCAACACGCACACATTTGACCCAACCCCCCATTTTCCACAACCAAAGGCATAACCATTGGATAACCGAATAAGCTTCTTCTTTCCAAAAGTTTTGTAAGTAAGAAAGTCCAAAGATTGATTTGCAAAACTTGGGTTTCAAAGCTCAGTGTTTCGATTGGACAGGAATGTAGAGAGAGATTGAAAAATAAAAATACTAGCATTCTCTGTTGGATGTGAAAAGTTAATAAATACCATAGTGAGACAAGCACACCTAAATACTAGCCAATCAATATTAGTCAAATGCTTAGAACAATAACTTTGTAGAAATAATAAAAAATAATGTTTAAAACATATTTTCAAAACCATAAATTAAAACAATGAAAACACATTCCGTAACAAAAACATAAACAATATTGGTAAAAGTAAAATCGAGATCGTGAATGCACATTACCATTAGAGAAATTTTGTCCCTCAAATATTCGAGGTTAAAGGAAATCTCCTACCATAAACTCATTAGTGTATCGGTACAAAAAATAATGGTGTTAGCAAATCACTCAATGCGAGAAAAGTACACTAGAATACTAGATTTGGTTGTACAAAGGAAGAAGTAGTTCTGAAATTACTTAGTGAAAAGTCTAAGGAATCACATCTATTTATAGCCATGAAGTACTGTTTCTGAAAGATTGGAACCTTCCTAAGAGTCACTTAAGAACTGACTAATTTTGAAAGGTTCCAACCTTTCCGAATAGTAATTAAATAACAATAGGATATAAATTTGGGGGGAAAACTGCACATATTCGGTTCAAAAAGTGGATCGCACATCAAAACCTAAATAGGTTCACCAATCTTGTTAGGTTATGAGGCCGTTTTGGGAAGGCTAAATTTAATGATTGAATAGCTATCATCTAATCAAATAAAACAATTAATAAAATATTACAATAAAAATAATTTCTCAATCGGTCATTTTTTGAAGTCGAAGTCGTAGCCGTAACCAAAGCTATCTAAGCGACAATGACACCGACATGAGGGTGTAAAACTTCAAAAATTTCTATGTTAAGCCACTAAATCATTCATTAATTGTGTATAAGGTCGTACCAAGCGGTTCTTAATTGTTCTTAGATGCTAAGGCAAATCCATTAGTTCGGGAATGACTTTAGAAATCAATTAAGGTCGCTAGAACCCCCTAGCACAAAGTTAAGTTGAAAGCTTCCATAGCGATTGAGTTTTGACGTAATATTCTATACAAGTCAACTTCAAAAGATCATATCTCTTATCAAATAATGAATTGGTGGCCCATGACCTATCAGGTATTTGAGTCCTCTTTCAAACGCCACCAAGTTAGTCTTATTTCAAGTTTGGAAACCATTTTAGTGAAGCCTTGTTGGGCAAATGAAGTTCCATGGCAGGATATAAGGCCCTTGATAGCAACCCCTTTCATTGAAATCTAAATAGTTATTTGGTTAGGTCTTTTAAATTAAGACATTACCCTGATCAACACTAATTTAAAAAATTCATTTGGCTATTATGGGAGCTCTAGAATTGCATTTATGGTGATTCAAAGCTCAGTGTATTTGCAATCTTTGGAAATATGTGGGTGATCAATATGGGAATGTAGTGAAGGCTCCATTTGAGGTAAAACCCATTGTTTAGCGGCTGCATTACCTCTTTTTGGGTACTTTTGATATTGGTGAATAATGCATGTAGATTGTTTAAGCTGTTCCAACCCTCAAAGTGTATTTTGGTGTGTGACACAAGTTCGGGGAGTCATTATGATCTTTTGATGGAGTCAAATTCGAAATGTTAGTCACGGGTTTCTGATCTCCCCTTTTTACTCTAATTTGGCTACTTTTTTTATTTGTGAACTTAATGTCTAAACAACCGTATTAACATTGTGATCATATCATTGAGAGCGTGGTACCATTTGAAGACTATTTGAAAGGAAAAATCTCTTGAGAAGTTATTTGGAGAACACGCATTCAACCTAAAGGTATGTTACGACTTCTCATTCCTTATATTAAGCTTGATTATGTGAAAGCATGAATTTTTTGAATTTTGTGCTGGTATCTAGTTGAGCATGATTAAATTACTTAGAGTCCATGTTTTAAGCTTTTATCGAGCTTTTTGATATTAAAAGCATATTAATTGCTAAATATGTCCCTCCTTAACTTTTTTTATACCTTGGTGATTGTCTTTATTTATTGACTTGGGCATGTTAGGTCTTAGTTTAGGCTTAGACCAACGCTTGGTATAGACTTGTGATATTTGGAGTCGTTTTGTCTTAGTTTTTCTTTGACATCCGTTAAGAGGGTTAAGCTCCCTATAGATTGCTGTAGAACATGGGCCTTATAAAATGATACTTAAAGTAAAAATAGACTCAACCTTGATGACCTTCTATCAATTCTCCCTCTATTTATGGCACGTGTTTCCAATTGAGACGTCAGGCTTAACATGGGATTGGAATTGGTTCAAGCTTGAGCATTCTACTGATTATCGAGTATTGGACATCGTTCCATGGTGGTTCTTTAATGACGAGTTGATATGAGATCCTTCGGCAGCTATTATAGTCGCAAATTGAAGGCCTAATCACGTTGATTATTATCTTGTAAAGAGTTGATTTATGCTTAATTGCATATTAATGATTTAGATATCTTATCTTCAGGTGTATTCTGTGAGTCAATCTCATTATCCTCTATGGAGTTGATATCTATCGACTTTCTCCTTGTTAACATGTATTCTTATCCATAGTTAGAGGTCTGGACTATGTCCTCTATAGTTCTTTAGGGAAATTTATTTGAGGTTTGGGCAATGCACCCTATGGATCTGTACTCACGGTGACTTGTTCTTATTAGTGTTATATATTTTGTATACGCATCAAGCTTATGGTGGCCCATCCAGGGTTTTACTTAAACTTGCGTATGAGTGTACCTTCTGGGTTTATGGGGCTAGTTAGGTTTAGTTAGCTTTACTTTTTTTTCTGTGTAAATTTATGTGCACCTCATTTAAATTCTGCTCTTTTCAGCTCGGTTTCTCTTTTTATTCTAGCATTTTAAATTGCATTGCTTCTCTTGCGCAGTCAGCTTGGGATGCCTACTGAGTACCTGTTGTTTTTGTACTCATGCGACAATCTACATTTTTTTCATGATGCAAGTCCAAGCACCGACTACAAGCATTAATATTCGAGCCTATTGTATCTCCACTGTAGAGGCGAGGGTGAGTAGGCGTCCTAGAAATTACCTATATGTATCTATATTTTGTTGGTTTATCTTTTAGTTTGAGACTACATTTGTACTTTTTTTCCACTTTAGGCACATGTATCTTTTACTTTAGTGGCTATATACTTGTGATTTACAGGTTCTGGGAGGGATATTTTATTGTGTATATGTTTTGGTTTTCATACACCTGGTCCTCTATATCTATTGTTAAATTATTGGGTCCTAACAACAAACATGAAACAATCAAGTACGCCATATTTAAAGCACATTACCAAGTATAACATTATTATCTTGCCCTCGTTTGGAAGCAGACATGTTGTCTTTGATATGCTTCCTAATCTCTTATTACAAGTACAAAAACATTAAGTATTCCTTAAAGTAAAACAGATTTTTCGAGGAATAAACATTATAACTTGGCCCATCTTTTGGTCCAGACTATTACATGTATTGGTGTCAAATATTGCCATAATTTATGGTCCATCTAATTCGCCCAAAATCTTGGGCACAAGATAGTTTCCATTGGGTTGAACCTCTTAATCTAACCTAACATAACTCATTTATAAAGTGATTTGTACATTTTGTCAAACTGTAGCACATTATAAAGATTTCCTTTAATTTGGGTTTAATGCAAAAGATTCACTTTGATTTTTAATATGGCTTAGGGTCGAGTCTCGAGGTTTTGGTATTGGATCTCGGGTAAATATTAGAGTTAGATCTCGAATATTTCTCGGGAATAAGTTCTTCAGTTCCTAGTTGAATCTCAAGTTAGTGTCAAAGTGTCTCGAGGCTTGAGTCAGGATCGAAGCTTGGGACTTGTGTCCTAGGACTTGGGTCGAGGTCAAGGTTTGGGTCTTAAATGTTAGGTCTTATGGTTCGAATATTGAGTTAGAGATAGATTTCCTATTAATCCCTAAATCTCATCGAAGCGTCATGAAAGGTTACTCTAGTTGACAAGATACGCCTCATGACACCCCTAATGTTGAGGTTTTGGGTGTTCGAGAAGCACTAAGCTCGTAAAGGAAAACATTTCATCAATAACAATTATGGTGGAAATGGGACGTCTTTTGATTACACATGCAGGCATCAGAAAATATCTCGGAACAAATCTTATTTTATTTTATATTATTATTTGAGATTGTATAGCACTCATGTGTAGCTATACTTCTATTTGCTAGTCTTTTGATAAAAGACCAGCGTGCCAATGTGCCCATTAGCTAGCTCGGGCTTCGATCGAGTTCTATGTCTAGTGCTATGGAATGGAAACTAGATCCCCCATCTTTAATTAGTGATCTACTTAACATTCCATTGTTTAGTAATTGATTATAATGCCTTTTTCGGAAGAATAAAAAAGATGTAATGTATCTCATCCATCAAAAACCTGATGCATTTTTGAGACAAATGAATCCATACACCTGCATATCGATAGTAAAACAATTGAATTTATGCCATGCTAAGTGATGATAACGGTTGTTCAAAAATTTCCTGATAATTCTTCCTCGTGGATAGAACTCCATTCTTACATATAGACATACCTTCTATGATTTAGAGTGCTTGATGATCTCAGATGAAATGCATGACCAATCCATTACGGCATGTTGTTCATGAACTGATTGAAAGATCGAAACTTAAGCAACTGAACTAATACACAACAGAGGTGTCCACCATGCTAGGTTCATCTGACTTTGTCATTAAGTACATTAACAAATTATACAAATGAACGGATCCTTAACTCTAATTCAAATGTACTTGCTACATTAAGGAGTAAACTACCAAGGCTTCTTTTTCCATATTTTTCTTACAATAAAAACGACCCCAACATGATATGTTCATTGCTTTATACTCCTTCATTTCAGAAATTACAGTTAAATTACAAGATAAATAAAGATACCACTTGGTTTAATTTAAATTTCAAGAGTTCAAAGGAAAGGACATGAGTCTTGACATTTGTAAAAGCTTTTGAATTAGTTTCCGCATGATGTAAAGATAAAACTAACCCCTGTTTGAAGTTAAGATTGTAAATAATTGACAAGATGTATCCTCAATAAATAATCAACTTATCAGTATCATTATGTCTACTAATAACTTAATTACTGCACACAACTCATTCTCCTTCTTTTAATCTACATTGTACACTATGATTCAATTATGATGATGACTCTAAAGTATCTTTGATGGTTGTTCAAACCACAAGAACAAATAGCGGATAACTCTCTCCTGTTAGACTTAGTTAGATAAGAACAAATAACATATCATTTATTGTCTATGCGTTAGGCTTAGACATGAATGTGAGAACAAGACTCATGAAGTCCTAATCAAAACCAGAACGAATAAAGAAAAAAAAGGGACCCTCTTGAAAGTAAAAAGGCTCACCAACAACACTAAAGCTCAACTAGATCAACGAAGGGATGGATGTTGATCCTTGTAACCTGTATGTGCATCATAAAAGATCAGTACATGGAAAATACCAGCATGTGAGGGAAAATCAAAATAAGACAAAATCTTGAAACAGAAAAAAACACTTAGATCATCTCAAGTCAAGTCATCTCAATATAAGGAGCTAATAAAGATGCAATATAAACAAAAACTTTAAAACATGTACATAGAAACTCATTGTATCGAAAAACAAAATAATCATTAGTTTTGTATATGAAAATATAGGTAACTTCATGAGAGATTCTCTGATCGACAACCATCATTATGAGCTATGTGATGATATGTTGATAAATTGTCTTGCCCATGCTACCAGAACAATCAATATGAAATTATCTAAAAAGTATGACCCTTTCTATCCACGTTGTCTACATGCTTTAGGAAAAATTTGAATTATTTGAACTCCTTCCCATATAGGTGCTCAATACTACTCCAAAAATGTAACTAGCTCATATGTTTATAAACATGACTTTCTCTGTGGTTTGAGATTATAACTTAAAATCTATCTCTTAAAAGAGATGGTACTCAAAACTACTCGTGAAATCTCTTCTTGAAGTCGGTATATCCTCTCATCTTAATTGTGAAAAGATTTACTCCTTGGGAATACTTAGTTTACAGATAACATTTTAAAATTTTAAATTGACTTTAATCTTTCTCAAACTCAATTCTTATGTCTTAAAAGTATATTAAAACCTTTGTAAAAGTCTTTTGAAAAAATTAATTTCCTTGTGCACTAGACCCCGAAACTATGTCGTTTTAGTTAGATTTAGCCTAGTTAATTAAGTATAACTTACCCTGATCAACTCATTCTCCAATAAATCATCAAGTTGAACAAAAAGGAGGAAAAGTAGTCGACCAACGTTCTCCAA
Source organism: Solanum arcanum (assembly GCA_027789145.1). Classification (NCBI taxonomy): domain Eukaryota; kingdom Viridiplantae; phylum Streptophyta; class Magnoliopsida; order Solanales; family Solanaceae; genus Solanum; species Solanum arcanum. The sequence goes on from CM050933.1 coordinate 23,830,212, forward strand.
GAGCATAACAAGGTTTTCGTTAATTCCAGCCCCTAAATCAAAATATTTCCCTATGAGTTTTGTCACCAATTATGTTGAATTTCATAGGTAGGTTCCTGTCACCCATTAGGTCCCTAGAATTCTGTTAGGTTCGTGACTCACTCTATACAATCTAGACCTAGGGGTTTCTAGAATTATAGCAAATTACTATGATTTAGTTATTGTATCATTCTTAATAAGATTATCATGTCTTAGAATTATTTTTGTGTAGATTATTGCATTAACTCAGAACCCTAGTTATGTAGTTCTTTTAGTTCATGAATTACATAAGTTAGGATAGATAAGAAAATATACATGCCTCAGTTTTTGAATATTTCATTTTCATAAATAAATGTTGCATTTTTTCAGATTTACATGGAAGATTACTGAGCTATCTAGTTTACTGCAGTCATGTTATAAGTTTTACGTATTCAATCGTGAATAGGTTTTATACAAAAGTGGATTAGGGTCAGCCACCCTCAAGTTAAAGTACTACGTGTTTCTGTTGGTTTATAAGTCCTTTTTGTAAGCATCTATTTAGTGATCACGCAAATAATGTCTCTATACCTCTGGAAGGGTATACTAGGTACTCTCGATACATCAAATTTCAAGTTTATCTCATGTGATTTTATGTTGGCTATTAGTAGCTCCCATAATAAGAATCTAGTGCATTGACCAGGTTCTAAGTTATAGTTCAATATTCAAATTCAACATGTTATAAACTTGGTCATTGCATTCATTTTAGTTAATATTTAGTATTTTTAGTATAGTGTAATGTTCATCTTATATCATTGCTCAATATACTTTGTTTATTTATGTATATTTATTCGCTTGATTCTATCCAGCATGTGCAATACCTTTCAAGTAGTGACACATACTGTGCAGTACATCTTCTCGTGATCATTTGACGGTACAATTGAGAAAATTCCCCCACCACAAATGTGTTTAGGTATTGAGATACATAATCATATGCAAGATCTTGAAGTTATAAAATATCAAAGGATCTTAAGAAAAGAAAAAAGATATCACATGAAAATCGAAAGGATAATTGGAAAAAGAAAAGTATCTTTTTTGAACATTCATATCGGAAGTCTCTCTTGTTGCGACAAAATTTGGATGTTATGCATATTGAATAAATATATGTGATAATATGATCTTACCTAAGGACCTCATAATACCCATATTTAAGCCAAGTTTGAAATCAATTCGTGTTTGTTTATTGTTTTATCGAGTCAATTGAATTCATTGCTAGTAACCTATATGATGAGTTGTGTAGGTGAGCTTAAATGGAGAAATGAGCAGTGAAATGGCATGGGAATTATTTTATCATTCTTATGGTTTTTCCTGAACTCTTTTAATTTCGATCTCTTTATGATAATTAAACATTTTTTGATTGAAACTATTGTTATGAGTAGCTCAATACCCCAATTCTAAGATTCTGCCTACATGATGATTATAATTTTATGAGTTTTCATGGATTATTATTTATTAGCATATGATCTTTCTAATGTTCTTTTTTTTATTTCGTGCCTGATCACCTTGAAAATGAACACATTGTCTAAATTGAATTCAAGAGAAAAATAAGAGGATAGAACGTTGGGTATAAGGAGCATGATTTCTCTTCATAATTATGGTTAATTTGTATCTAGGACATGTATATATCTAGAAACCATGGTTGTTCATTATAAAAGAAGAAATTTTTAATGGACGGTACTTTGTCCAAGCCATCACCGTTCAACGATGTAGTTAGGTTGTCATATATAGTAGAAGATTAGAAGTCGAGAGAGCACAATCACACATTTAATCATGTGATAGTTGACTCGGTAGTTTATTAACATCCATTTTGAATAAGATAAATTGCAAGAATCCTTATAAGAGCTGCAGCCCTAGACTTTCCTCAATCATTTTTAAAAATCTTGAAATTGAACGACGCTTTTTTAATTTTGGTTAACTTGAATATTATTAAATAAATCACTCTTGAAATATTGATAACATTTGTGTGAAGCAGAATGTTTTTGAGAAATTGAGTGATTCTAATCGTAAGTCCCTGTGGGTACGATACTCGAATCTTTATAAGATCCGCTTTAATACTTGAATGACTGCATACACTTGCGTGTGTGATTTGGGGGCAACAAGTTTTTGAAGCCGCTGTCGGGGACTTTGGAATTAGGAAGTATGTGATTTTTTTTTTATTTCTGAACCTAGAAAGCAAGTGCTTACAACTTCATCTTAGCAATTCATTTTGCAGGTTGTAATGAAATTCCAAACTGGATGATGAACAAGGATTGATAGGGCCTCTAACTGAACTAGAAAGATTTGTTATGTATTGAAGAAGTCAAAGATGATTCACTTATTCAGTTCCTCTTGTTGCTAGTGAATCAACATCTTCAGTAGCAAGATTTGAGTAAGAGGAACTTGCAGCGATAGCTCATATGAAAGTAAGAGACGTGGCAATCCCACGTACCACCAATGTGACTTTATGCATTGAGAAACCTTAAGCTGGTGGAAGGTTTGAACTAAAGCATAGTGTGGTGCAAGTATTACACTAATGGGCAGTTAATTGATTTGTCGCACGAGGATCCAATAATACATATACAAAGCTTCCTCGAGATTGGTGATACTTACACTCTAGTTGGAGTAAATGAGGATTACGTGAGGCTTAGTTTATTCCCTTTTTTCTCTGCTTGGAGAAGAAAAAAGATAGTTAAATTCTGATCCCGCTAACTTTATTACCCATTGGGATGATCTTGCATAGAAATTGCATATCAGATTTTTTCATCTGGTAAACAACATAGTTAAGAAGTGGCATCCTAATGAGGTGGGGGTCCTTACCTTCATTAAAGGATTGGAGTATAACACCAAAATTTTACTAGATTTAGTTGCAGGTGATCAGGATTTGGAGAATACTTATACTGAGCTATTCACCTTGTTGAAAAACATCTCGCAAGGTAACCCCGAATGGAACGTAGAAGGAGCGAAACCCATGGTGTAGAACACTGCATGCATGATGGAAGTGCATGCACTAACTGTTTTAATTGCACAGTTTGTTGCAATGCCGAACCCGATGAACACTCACATCAATGATCTATCATTGGGAAAACAGCCGACTCAAGTGACTGTCGTCCAAAAACCACAAACTTGGTGTTAAATTTCCGGAGGTGGTGATCATACTACAGATGAATTTGATGCAAAACCACATTCTGTAAATTTTGTAGGGAACACACAATGAGGAGGCGGCCTACAGAACTATGGAAACTCTTTTAATTTGACTTGGCGTAACCATCAAAATTTTTCCTGGGGTGGTAATCATAATCAATCCCAGGGCCAAAATCAGTATAGATCGATGGATATGCACATGGGTATCAACAACAGGCCCAATGGAAGCAGCCGAATAAGAAAGCTAATAATAGGATCATGGAGGAGATTTTGCAGAAGATTATGCATGATCAAGTTGATTTAGCTGCTGATGTGAGGAATAATCACTAAGATACCCAGAATTTGGAGAAACAATTCATGCAGCTTTGCGAGTTCCTAGAACTCATGACCCCAAGTAGGTTTACTGGGAAACACTGATCTGAATCCGAAGCAGGTAAATGCAGTATGTACTTTCAGTGGTTTGCGGAAGATTATATTAAAAAGTTAAGCACTCAAAATTGTGTTGTTGTTGTATTGGTGAGAATGATGAAGATAGTGAGAAGCTTTATTACTATGGAGTCTTAACATATAATAATTGAGTTGCGATTTGTCATGGATAGAAGAGTGGTTTTATTTCGATGCAATTAGTTTGATGTGTATGAGGGAATAAAAGGAGTTAAAAAGGATCAATATGATTTTGTGAGTGTTAATCTAGAAAGAGTTCCGAAAACAAATGAGCCATTTGATTAGTGGATAGAGCGTCTCAAGTATTTTATGCTGTGAAAATTCCAACAATGGTTGGAAAGTAGTGAGGAAGACTCATCCCTGTTATTCCGATGAGATTACGGAACAAATTTATAATGATATTGTAGAGTTAGGAAGTCCATCACAAAAGAAAAGAAAAAATAACTAATAAGGTGAAGTATATATTTATGAATTCAGCTATTCGTTGTTAAGCAATATGATGGAACAATTTCTTTTATATCTAAATTGCTACATATATTTAAGGTTCAAGATGAAACCATTGACAACTAAAAATGAGTTCGGTTCTAATATGAAGAATACTATAAAATATAAATTTGTTGTGCCTGGTGCTATAGGAAAGGGACAGGGATGAGGACTTAAATATTTGGGTGAGAAAGGAAATACGCCATCTAAGAGTTTCTTGCCTCAATCAAGTGATCGAGTTAAAAATAACATTAAAGAAATTTAAACAACTGAGATATTTTATATTCTTTATTAAAGACAATAAAGAAAATCATTAATTGTATTAAAGAGAGAAACCTTTTCTTGCTTTCTGAATTTTATCATAGAGATGGAGGTGTTGTTGTAGTTGTATTACCATGTGATTTGTTGTGACTTCAGCTTTTTGATCCTGGTGCATCTCTTACTCGTTATGTGCACTAGAATGTTTGTCTTAACAATGGTATAAATGAACTAAGATGGACTGTTCTGATGACATTCTTTTTTAGACACCAAATTGGTTGTTGTTTCATTATCTTTTTTTGGGGAAAATGGGTGAAGTGCTTTGCTTCCTAGGTAGATTTTGAACTGTATGGTCAGTGAGCAACTTTTTGGAAACTGAGTTTCGCCCACAAACTTTATGTTCAGTGAGCAAACAATCTTTGATGCTTTCTGGTAACACCCATCTGAGTCTAATAAGAGTAAAGAAAAACAAGCATCCTCCAGATGTCTGAAGCAAACAATGGAGGAAAAGGTGTTTATTTGTTTCAATATGTTGATGGCACATATAGCTTTTGTGAACTACGTCAAAAGTCCTTCTGCACAAGTTATCTTGACTGCGGCAGGCTTTATTTAGAGCTGTCCACTGTAGCAGATGACTTTAAGGGGCATTTTGACTGATGTTCTGTAGGTCATCTATCTTGAGTCTTTACAGTATAAACTTTCAATAGAGTTGTTCCCTAGATGAACATGTCTGAAAGTTGCTCACTGACCATATAGTTTCCCAATCTTCCATAATAGCTAAATCATCTCTAGCCGGCTCAATACCATGGGATTGAAAATCTGTACTGAACATCTATCATTTAGTTTCAAAGTTCCCACCCTTCAAACAATTTAATCTCAAGCAAATGACTGTTTTTTTAGGCTCTATAGAGAAGGACAGAGGACAAAGACTTAAAAAGAACTCCATGGTTCATGAGAAAGAGAACATGCAAATTTATAATTTATTTCTTAGTTATTCAAGTTGGGAAATGAACTCAAGAATTTGAAACAAGTATGATTTTTTGAAACATGTATTTTTTCCAAAACTATAATAATTTCAATATTTTCTAAACTCTTATATCAACGTTTGGTGCGTCCAGAAGCTATAAGAAAGGGAGTACAGAAATGTTCCGGATCTTTAAGCTCATCTTTAGGATTTTTTGGATCTGAGGTGGGATCTCTTATAAGAGTGGTGTTTTTGCTAATCAACATATGCAAACTGTTTCTAAAAGAAACGAACTTAGTTCTACCTTCTCCTCTAGCCGGGAAATGCAAAAGAATGAAAAGAATTGTTCTTCAGAAACAAGATATGCAAACAAATGTTTCATTGCCTCAATCTATTGATGAAGTTGTGGAACACTCTCAAACAACTGGAAAAGGTATGATATCTTTAATTCATATATTATTATGTTTTATACTTCAGTTTGATTTCTATTGTTTTTATAAAAAAATGCAATTGTAGGTTTATTGAATCCTACCAAGGTAAAAAAATCCGAGTAAGCAACAAGTGCAAGAAGTTGCTTCACTTAAAGTTGGAAAAAAGCGGAAAGTCATGACTTACAATAATTTAACGGTTGGAACAAATAACATTCTTTTTTCTAGGCATTTGAAAAAAATGTTTGTGATCCTAATATTTGTCCCTTGGGAGTATCATTGTAACATGATATTATGCAAGAAGAGCTGAATCATATGTTAGCAGCCGTTGAGGTAATAAATATACACATTATTCATATTATTTAGTGCTACCTAATGTGTTGTTGTCCATAAAACTAATGTTTCTTATTTTAGAAGTCAATCTACAGTAGCTAGTATCGATAATCAATTGTAAGATAAAGAATCTATAATAGAGTACCTAAAAATTAAAGAAACACAAATCAAACTTTTCGATAATAACACAATTCATGTTTCAATTGTTATAGCATAAATTTGAGAGTGTTGATGTGAATGATAATCGTGATCATATCTTGGGAATGATTAATGAGTTATAGAACAAATTGAGAGGACACTTGCATGCAAAATATTTGAAGGTCAAGCCAATCTAACAGTCTCTTAATAATGTCCTAACGAGACTAAGCAAAAAAGAATGGGAATGGTCAATGTAGGAGAATTTTGCTCCTGAAAGTTTTCAAGTATGCCTACTTAATTAATAGTCAATTTTTGTAGGTTCTCTTTTCTGTAGTTTGTTTTACCTACTTTACTAGTCTACTGAACATCTCAGAAAGATTTTAGTGTCTTGGACCACACCCATTTTGTCAAGAGCGAATCCCTATTTGGAGAGTATATCCACAACTTTATTAGCTATTCTATGGTCTGTTATTTTCTATTTATCCTCCTATAATGAAACTTCTTGTTGAACAAATATAGGCAAAAAACTTATTGTTGAACATATACAAGCAGTAGGCAGCAGGAATGCAACAAATCGAACAAAGTTGAAGATGTTTCATAATATTGGTAGCAAGCCTGTTAGAAATATTATCTATGAAAAGGTAATATCTGTTGAGTTTTGTTTGCCCTAAATTTCTTACCATAAATAGGTTTTCCTTTTCGAAAAAGGTTTTGGATTGACTAATCCTTTTTCTGGTAGGAAAAGATTTAGTAATCCATAAATAGAGGCATGTTCCTTCTAACTTAATCAGCATTCACAATGTAGTCTTAAGGGCTTTGAGAGTTTTGGTTAGAGGGAGAATTTGTGGGTCACAAGCTTGATACGTTATCACTTGTGTGAGCCTCCCATGTATTCTGAGTGAATTGGTTGAGGTTGTTTCTCTCTGTATTTTGTAATCTCATATTTATAGTGGATTGCTCATCTCCTTTGTGGACGTAGGTCGATTGACCGAACCACGTTAAATCTTTGTGTCTTTTGGTATATTTCTTGTTGTCTTCTTACTAATGGTCTTTCGTGGTTTGCTTTGCTAGCTTCCGCATTTACACCTGCTTATTTCCGGTCCTAACAAGTGGTATCAGAGCCAGATTCAATGATGGAGTCAGGTTCACTGGTTCGATAATCAATGATTGAACCAGGTTAGAAAGAGGTGTTCATCTTGACGGGTGTAATTTTTGCAGCAATATTTTTGACAGTAATAAAGATTTTGTTGGAGAAATTGTTTCACAGAGGTTCTTTGTGTTGAGACACAAATTTTGCAAAGGAGATTATGGAGAGGAGAAGTAAGTTGTTGAAGATTAAGTAAAGAAGGTGGACGAATTTATTTTGTCAGAAATTAAGGTCAAGGGGGAGATTTGTTGAGTTTTATTTGCACTAAATTTCTTACCATAAATAGGTTTTGGATTGACTAATCCTTTTTTCTAGTAGGAAAAGGTTTATGACTCTATAAATAGAGGCATGTTCCTTCTAACTTAATCATCATTCACAATGTAGTCTTAAGGGCTTTGAGAGTTTTGGTTAAAGGGAGAATTTGTGGGTCACAAGCTTGATACGTTATCACTTGTGTGAACCTCCCATGTATTCCGAGTGAATTGGTTGAGGTTGTTTCTCTCTGTATTTTGTACTCTCATATTTATAGTGGATTGCTCATCTCCTTTGTGGACGTAGGTCGATTGACCAAACCACGTTAAATCTTTGTGTCTTTTGGTTTATTTCTTGTTGTCTTCTTACTCGTGGTCTTTCAAGGTTTGCTTTGCTAGCTTCCGCATTTACATCTGCTTATTTCCGGTCTAACAGTTCGTCCAGCTCATCTCTTAAGCTATCATTTTATCCATTTATTTCTATTTTTACTAAACATATTTAGGTGTGGTTCTCAAAAATAGATGTTGGATTCTTGATTGATGTATCAAATCAAAAATTCTAATAGATTTTTTTCTTATGTCTTGCAGATTTTGTGGATATTTTAAGATATTACATGACAATGACTAAATTTTACGTTTTTTGCCCATGTTTTTTTTATTATCCGATGAAGATACTAGCTTAGAAGATGGACTAACACATTCCTACTTTGCTATGAATGTTATGAAAAACCTTGGATGTTATCTACGTTTTTTTATTAAGCAAATATTGAAACTCAAATCATGTGATGCTCACAAATGTATTGTTTTAATCGTATTATTTATTTCTATCACCCTGCACCCCTCTCTCTATAATCTTTTGTATCAAGATTTATAATTGTAATTAATTTTATATTTGTTAGATTCTTGTGATAATTAATTGTTGTGTGATCAATACTGATTAGTTAGAGACCATAATTATTTACTATCTCTAAAGGTTAATCTAGGACCAAAGTTGTTGCACATCTCTAATTCATAAGATAGGACTTGAATTGAAGCTCGTCGTTTAGAACAATGTAGTTGTTCTTCCCTAAAACTACTCCAGGGCCAGTTTGTTATTTTCGCTACGGCTAATCTGAGAGAAGATTTTTAATGGTCTCTAATGCTATTCTAGGACAAGGTCACACTCATATGTATAGAGTTACTAGTTCTTAAACACGTGCATCGCACGTGTATTTCACGCTAAGTAATTTTTTTTTTAAAATAAAATTAAATTAAATGTGCAATGAGTTATGTTAATTTGAAAGCAAACATTTTTGTCTAATTTAAACTTCTGAGTAATTTGTTCTTTATACATATACATATATACATATACATATCCATATACATATACATATACATATAAATATACATATGCATATGCATATATATATATATGTATATATATATATATGCATATATGTATATATATATATATATATATATATATATATATATATATATATATATATATATATATATATATATGTATATATATATAAATACATATATATTTATGTATATATATATATATACATATATACAAATATATATATATATATATATACATATATATATATATATATATATATATATATATATATATATATATATATATATATATATATATATATATATATATATATATATATATATATATATATATATATATATATATATATATGTATATATATATATATATATATATATATATATATATATGTGTGTGTGTGTGTGTGTGTGTGTGTATATATATATATATGCATATATATATATATATATATATATATATATACTGCAAGGAGCTCTTCTTAAGTCACGGTGTAGTATATATATATATATATATGTATATATATATATATACATATATATATATATGTGTATATATATATGTATATGTATTTATATATATATATATATGTATATATATATATGTATATGTATATATATATATATAAATACATATATATATATATATATATATATATATATATATATATATATATATATATATATGTATTTATATATATATATATATGTATATATATATATATATATGTATATATCTATATGTATATATATATATATATATATATATATATATATATATATATATATATATATATATATGTATGTATATATATATATATATGTATGTATATATATATATATGTATATATATATATATACATATATATATCTCTAAAGGCTTGGTCCTATCTGGAGATATGATGATTGGTGCAGACACAAACTTTTCCTTCAACTCACCAAATGCCTTAAGAAAAGATCATCAAAATGAAACTTATACTCTTTCTCAAGAAACATGAACAAAGGATGTGCAATCTTTGAAAATCTTTGATGAACCTCCGGTAAAAGCCTGCATGCCCAAGAAAACTTCTCACACCTTCTACAAAGTTAGGTGGAGAAAGTCGCTCTATCACCTCAACTTTGGATCGATCAACCTCTATACAATTCTCTGAAATGCGATGACCCAATACAATACCTCTATTACCATGAAGTTAATGTTTTCCCAATTTCTCATAAGGTTGCAATCTTCACACCTCTTAAGAACCTCAGACAAATGACTCAAACACCGCTGAAAGGAGTCACTAACCACTGAAAAATCATCCCTAAACACCTCAATAGTGTCTCCACCATATTGGAGAATATTGACATCATACATCTTTGAAATGTGGCTAGTGCATTACCTAACCAAAATGACATTCTCTTGAACGCGAAGGTTCCATAAGTACAGGTAATGTTGGTTTTCTCTGTATTTTCTGGTGCAATAGAAATTTGATTATATCCCGAATAACCATCAAGAAAATACTACCACACTTTTCCTGCAAGTCTATTTAATATCTGATCCATGAAAGGCATAAGAAAATGATCCTTCTAGGTCTATCAATTTAATTTTTGGTAATCTATACATACCCTTCATCCAATAACCAGCCTCATCGGAACAATCTCATAATTCTCATTGGGGACCACATCATTCACCCTTTCATAGGTACACACTGAACAAGGCATACCAACTTCTATCAGCGATTGGATATATCACTCCAGCATCCAACTACTTAATGAATTCCTTATTAACTATCTCTTGCATAGGTGGATTTTAACGTCTCTAGTGTTTAATACTTGTCTTATCATCGGGAATGAGCTGGATTTTATATGAACAAATCCAGAAGGGATCCCAATAATATCCGCAATAGTCCACCCAAACGCTTTTTTGAACCTTTTTAACACCTCCACCAAACTCTCAACTTGATGAACATTCATATCTGATGCAATAATTACCGGCAAAGTAACACCTTTTCCCAAGATTACATATATCAAATTAGGTGGTATAGACTTAAATTCTACTTTTGGAGACTCCTCTATAAATGGTTTCGTGCATAGAGACTCGTGATGTTTCTTATCTAACTCGAACTTCTTTGATCTAAACCGAATATAACCTCGATCAAGTGTAGGGACCAATGAATCATACTATTCAATGCAATCACTTTCAAAATTAATGTTCACTGCCGCTAGTGCTTCTACACCTAGACGCTCGTTTATGTACCTTAAATGACTTTTCAACCATGTAAGATACGACAGATACCAATTGGACCTCACCACTCTACCTCATGGACAAACAAATGTTGAAACTCACTTCTTCATTGTTCAACCGAAATCTTATTTAACCTTTCTCGATAAAAACCATGGCTCTACGCGTAGCACGGAATGGCCTTCCAGGAATAATAGGCACCTCAAAATCAACCTCACAATCCAGAATCACAAAATCGTCCGGAAATATGAATAATTCAACCTTTACTAACACATTGTGGACTTTCCCAATAGGCTTTTTCATTTTTCGATTGGCCATCAGTAGACGCATTGCAGTGGGCTTTGGGTCACCGAAACCCAATTTCTTGTAAATAAAGAGAGGCATGAGATTTGTGTTTGCCCCAAGATCTCATAATGCTTTTACAAAGTGTAATAACCCGATTGTACATGGAATAGTGAAGGCACTCGAATCTTGGTTGTTTTGCACTAGACACCTTGTAGCAATAGCATGACAATGTTGCATTCTATCATCATCCTCAAAACTGACCGATATTTTGTTAGAGAACATATCTTCATAAACTTGGCATAACCAGGTATTTGTTCAAGAGCTTCTATCAAAGGGACATTGGTGGAAAATTGTTTGAGCATAGTGATAAAACACTGAGATTTACTATCCTTGGTCTTTTTCACTAACCTCTGTGGGAATGGAGGTAGTTTTATAGGCATGGAGGTCATCTTTTGGGGTACCTCAAATTCTTTCCCTTTTTGTCTCCTAACTCACCACTAACCTCCACAACTTCATCATCGTCTCTTGTCATATTTTCTACATAAGACGACATCAGTGGGTCAATGGGGTGATAACAACCTCGAGTTGTGACTGTCATACAATCTATCATTTTTCATACTTTGGACATTATTGCTAGGAAGAGTGCCCGGTTGGCGTGGGTTCACAGTCGAAGAAAATTGGGCCATTTGTAACTTAAGATGCTTGATTGAGATTGCATGTGCATCAACTCTTTGCCCAATATTCTCTAAGTCAATCCTTAACTCTTTTCTGCAATATATCCTCAACTCGCGCCATACTACCTCCACCATACTTAGGAGTAACTTCAGGATTTTCATGTGGAACATAGGGGACACTCCTATTATTTCTGTTACCATAGTTATCCCGATGGATGTTTTTGTCGCGGTTGTAATTTCCATCTCAGACATCATGACCCTCTCAGATGTAATTACCATATTTCTGACCATGATTTCTTTGAACTTGGCGCCGATTCTCCTTTTTGGAGCCTTGGGTGTTTGGTCGAAAACTTGTTTGCTCATTTACCTCATAAGAGTCCTCCTCATAGTAATACTAATCAGTCGGCGGTGGTGGTTTAGAGAAGTAGTTCACCGCATTTACATTTTCTGCACCTCAGTGACGTGTTTCAACACAAACCTAAGCACAGTTCTCATTTGAGCCATTTCTTTATGAATCTAAACTATGGCTTGGTTGTGTGCTGATTGCACCTTAAAAAGTGTTTCTCCCGGTATCTGACTACCTAGTGCTAATAACATTATTATTTAGGGATATTTTCTCCAGCTTCTCAACAATCTCCGCATAAGGACACTCCCCGTAAGAACCACCCGCTATCCCAAGAACTACTGACTGATTCTCCGGATAGTGCCACAAAATTGTTCACCCTATCTTTTTGGTTTAGCTTCTTAGACACCGGGTAGTAACGTGCTAAGAACATATTCCGCAATTGATTCCGAGTGTAGATTGAGTAATAGGGGATATCGATAAACCATATAGCGACCTCTTTTATCAGTGAGATAGTAACACTCTCAACCCAGTTACGTCCATATTCAAATCAGGGCTCCCCACACAACTCTTACACACCTACCTCACCTTGGCGATGTGTGCATGTGGATCCTCAGAAGGTAGCCCCCAAAATGAACTTCTAGCGATGAAAATTTGCATCAGACTACTAGTTACAACGAAAGTATGGCCATGTGGCAGGGGAGGCAAGATAAATGGCCCGTCATAGTAAGTAATATTATCATATCCCTTGTAATACTCTTGAGGGCGTGGAGAGGGAGGTTGCCTTTGTAATTCACCTTCCCCGCAATTTTCAGGTAATAATTTATCATGAGCATCAACCGCATGTATAATGTCCATGTTGTCATCATCATCGAGAATAGCCAAATTTCGATGCATTCTAAACAGTGTACGCTCCAATTTAGGGACGGGTGAGTTTATGGGTTCTTCTCTACTCCGCGTACTTGGCATACAAGGAAGTTTTATCTCCAAAGGTTCATAACGCGATAATTCTAGCTTAAACAATACTATCCTAGTATCTTGCATGCAAAGTGGTAAGCTGTGTATCCCTAATTCATTGGTCCGACAACTAGGAAATTACACTTCGTACCTTGGTCCGGCTACATGTGTATTCTTTACTAAACCTTACTTTTACCTCAAATTAAGCATCATAATCGATGTATGGATGAGTTATTACTTCGCACAAATCTACACTAGCCTATAACATAGTATATACTAAATCTATGTAGATAATTATTTTCTTATTGTCTACCTCTTTGGTCCGGTAAGTAGCAACAAAGCGAGTTCTAACGCGTGCACTCGTTAAAAAAACTTCTAAACAAAAGAATTATCAATACATGCAAGACACTATTCTATATTTTTTTTAGCTAGTTTTTAACTTGTTAGTTATCTATGATTCGCACAACCCTAGCTATGGATTTAGTTACCCATGTTAATAATCACACAATTTATAATAGTTTGATAAGAATTCATGTACTTACTTTGATGAGATTGAAGAAAATCCATTAAATTACTTGAATTAATCAATAAGCTTGCAATAAATGATTTCCGACCAATAGAATAACTTCCTAAAATCTCAAGTTCACAACTCGAACAATAAAATCTGGAAAACATAACAAAGATTATAACCCCAAAAATGAGGTTTTTGCAAGTATTTATAATAGACAAGTCCAAATATAAAAGGGAAATCTATTTTAGGAAAATCTTCTCAAAAACCCGTCATAATCGATGACTAGAGTGACGGACCGTCGAGGCCCTCCGTTGTTCCATATTTAACTTCTTTTCTACTGTTTTCTTTACGAACGTTATGTTACCATCGACGAACATGGATGATGGACCGTTGCGTGATGAACTATCCGTCGATGGCTTCTGTTCATCAATACTTAGAATCTTTTAAATATGGGTACTAGGGCTACTTTCTGTTAACATTGATGGATGTGCAAGAAGGTCGATCCTGGCTATAACGGTCCATCGATAGACTCCGTAGACCCACACTTAGTAAGAATTCCCCAACTTCCTTTAGCAACCTCTTTCTTCGTACAACAGTGGCCACCTACGAACCGTCAAGGTCATGAGGGACCATCGATGGCTGTGTAGGTCGTCACTTCTACAATTTCGGCACAATTCTCCCACGTTCTCCTTCTGGACATATTGAAAAAGTATTGAATATATACTCAAGGAAAAAGTATTGAAAGTATCGTGAAACCACGGTAAATCAGCCATCCACTCGAGCTCATGGCAGCTGAATAGTTCATGGATCATAGGGAATGGGTGTAGGCTCCATGTCAGAAACCTCCGCTCAACTGTCAAAGTCCGAGTCATCAACCCCTTATCGTTCATCAACTTGGAGTCCTTGTAGATTTAGTACTGGATATCTACGCACCACCGGTTGGGCTGATTAGCAACCGGTGTAGGGACCTCAAACTGGGGTGCTGGAGTAGACTCAGCACTCTGGGCCTCATTATACGAGGCATCTTTGTTAGAACCGGTTGGGAGAGTTGTTACCAATGATTCTGAACTGAAGGCAGTGGCCTCATTCCATCATGTCGAGTTGGTCGACCTAGAACTGTTGGCTTTTTCAAAGCCAAACGCTCCCTCAGAACCAGAAGCAGACCTAGACGATGTGTTGGTCAGAGTGCGCTCCTCATCAAACTGAGAGGTAGTGACTATGTCGGGTTCCACCTTATTGGTCATACCCTGAGTGGCTCGAGAAGTAGTTTTCGGGGTCTGGGTGCCTAGGGGCACATACTCAAGGTCTCGCACATCATCATATGAGCTATTAAAGCGTTGGGATGGTGCAACGGACTTGGATTTCCCATTGAATAGAAAATATCTAGTTTGGGGACCATAAGTAACTGAAACAAGATTTGTTAGTCTCATGATAATAAGTCTACACTACTAAGAGAAGTATAAATAAATTTGGAAACAAAAGACATAGTGAAGTGCAGAAATACAGAACTGGGGACGAGCACTATAGATGGTCTGTCGATGGGGTCCGTTGGTGGACACTCAGCAATTTTATGAAATGACAGGTCCACAGAACATGCAGTTAGAAATGAAGTATGTGCAGAATGGCCTGTCAATTTATCGACGGACTATAGTCCCCTTCCGTTATCGGAAACTTAGAAAAATTCAAAATGTTTAGAGATTAGGGTTTTAATTAGGAACGACGGACGTGCAGAACAGCGCGTCGATCAATCGACGGAATGTATTCCACTTATGTTTTTCCAGGGTTCAAAAAATATAGGGTTCAATTATCCACAGACCCTATCGATGGTCCGTCAATCTACCAACCTTCTGTAAAAGGAGTCTTGTACAGTTGGTTAGAGACAGATTTTTCTCAGACATTCTTAGCACCCCTCAAATGGAAAATTTTAAGCCTATGCCAAGACATACAACATTGAATAACAATCAGCAAACTAGTTCGTCATTCCTAGAGTTTTAATTTTGTAACTTTTGGTCCTATATTCGAAGATACTAACAAGCCCTCACTCGGAAAAACACAAAACAAGCAAAAGGCAGAGTTCATTGAGACGGTTTGCACCCCCAACTAAAGCATTTTCTAACATTTGAAGGGACATGGAACTCAATTTTGACAAGTTGCTCATGTAAAGTTGTCCCTAAGTCAAGATCCACTTGCAATTTATTTATTTTCTCAAACAAATGAACAAGAATTCATTGAGCAGATGAAAATGACATACATGTACGCTATAGTGGAGTGAATTTGTTGGTGAACTTGCAACTAACAATCGATGTGCCCGCCTTCAAGCACTGAATGGAAAATGCTAATAATAGACGGGGATTTTGGGGGCTAGGGTTTTGGGAGTTGTGGGTAGTAGAGAGAATAAGAAATCAGAATTGAATTTGGATGGATTCAATGTGGGAGTGAATGAAGGAATGAGGTAATAAGGGGAAGGACACAGTTGGGGGAGAATTTGAAAAGGTATGGGGGTAACTTAATGGGTAATTTACTATATAGCCGGTCGAGTGGGTCAAGTCACGGGTTTTGGGAACTAATGGTTCCCAATCGACGGAACGTAAATCAGTCGATGGTCCATGGACTAATCTGTCATTTGTGCCCTAACTTAGACGGCATTTAAAATCATACCTGGTCTCAATGGACACCATCGACAACCTTTTGGTTGGTCCGTAGATCTGTGCACCAGACCGATTTTTATAGATTTGTTTTTATTTGGTCCCTTCACATTGAGCTCCCAATAAGTCATTCTTTTTGTGTTTTTTGGTCATTTTATTGAAATAGAACCAAAACTACTCGCACAAGACTAAAAGCTATAAAAGAAAATTACATATGACTTTTGAGTAAACGAAAATGAAACAAAATATTGAAACTATACCTACAAAGAAAAGAAAAACCTATTATTGATGGACCTTGGGTTGCCTCCCAAGAAGCGCTTGATTTAAAGTCGCAGCACGACGAAAGATCCTTCATTACACAGACTTCATCAAGAAAATATGCCTCAACCACTTCATGGGCACTCTCCACATGCCTGAGGTAGACCTTCATTCTCTGCCCATTGACCGTTAACCTTGCACCCTACTTGTTTTCCGAATCAACTGCTCTATGTGGGAACACTTTAGTGATCAAGAATGGACCAGTACATTTTGAATTGAGTTTGACTGGAAACAAGCACAACCTAGAGTGAAACAGAACTTCTAAATCCCCGGAAGCGGCGCAAAAATTTGATAAACTCAAATTATTCTTCTCTAAACAAGTATAAGCGGTCTTATCATGTTCAGAACCCAATAATTAGGTTGGGATCGATCCCATGAGAAAAATGGCTTAGACTTAATTCAAGTCCTTCCCGAAAACTAGCAATTAAACGGGGGGGGGGGGTGTGAAATAAAAGTATTGCAATATTATGAAATCTTACATGTACCAAGAGTAAATTGTTGATGTTTATAAAGTTGTGAGAAATATAGGGTGTAAGTGTTCCGTATAGGTTCATAACACCATAATCCTAGCCTATAACAATTCATTCCTATCGTTTTCCATGCAAAGTGATGTGTTATGTATCTCAAATTCCTTGGTACGGGAGGTAGATAATTTCACCCCGTACCTTGGTCCGGGTGCATATGTTTAAATTGCTAACCCTTACCTTTTACTTCATATTAAGCATCATGTCCGATAATTGACTTAGTTATCACCTCGCATTAACCGAAACTAGCTTATTAGACAGTATCTACTAGATATATGTCGATAATTCTTTTCCTATTAACTATACCCTTGGTCCGGCAAATAGCAATAAGGAGAGTTCTAACGCGTGCACTCATGGAAAAGAATTCTATATAAAAGAATTATCAATGCATGTAATAACCTAGATGAGAATTATTAATAACTAGGCTTATTTGGCTTATCACTAATGGTTCCCACAACTCTTGTTGTCGATTTAGTTACCCATGCCTAGATGAACACAATTCATATTTATTGAATAATAAATCATGAACTTACTTTCACATGTTTGAAGAAAATCTGAAATTTAACTTGAAACAACAAAATTCACTTGAAAATTTTAACTGGAAACTTGAATTAATTGGCAAGTTGCAAAGTCAAATCTCCAAAAACTAAAGTTTGAAAAATAACAAAGAATCCGACAACAAATTCGTGCTTCTCAATCTTTTGGTCATGGTACTTCTTCATCTTCTGTTTGTAGAGGGCTTCACTTTCATATGCTTTTAGGAGATACTAATCAAGAATATTCAACTCATTAAGTCTCAGATCCACAGCTTCATTCCAATCCATGTTCAGTTTCTTCATCGTCCACATAGAGTTGTGCACTAACTCAATTGGCAAGTGACAAGCCTTCCCATATAAAAGTTTGTATGGAGACATACCTATGGGAGTCTTATATGCTTTCCAATAAGCCCATCATTACAACTTCTATATAAATACAACTCATCCCAAAAGAAATTTTTCACATCATGCATGAACTTTTTCCTTTGATGAAAGGACAAGTCCGATGGAACTATATGACTAGCCAAATAATTTGCAAAATTGGAGAAACATGGAATTAAGTCATAAGAACTGTTTAATACATGCTAATCGGGGAAGGTATAATCAATTTTAGCCTTCTCACCCAACTCTCGCATAGCTTCATCCTCTAATTTGGACAAGTGATCGACAACTTGATTTTCGGTCCCATTTCTATCTTTCACCTCAAATCAAACTCTTTCTATAGTAGTACTCATCTAATCAACCTTGGTTTCCCATCATTCTTTTCCATCAAATATCTCAATGTGGAGTTGTTGGTATGAACTACGACTCTCGTGCCAAGAAATTAGGAGCGAAATTTTTCAAAAGCAAATAACACCACAAGGAGCTCTTGTTCAGTTACAATGTAGTGCTTTTGTGCTTCATTTAGGGCCTTACTAGCATAATGATTGGGGTGAAGGATTTTATCCCTTTTTTCCCAAAACTACACCAAGAGATCACACATAACCTCAAATGGCTTACTACAATCAAGGGAAATAACAATGGGCACAGATACCAACTTCTCCTTTAACTCTCCAAATGCCTTCAAGCAAGATCAATCAATATAAAATTTACAATCTTTCTCAAGTAACTTGCACAGAGGATGTGCAATTTTTGAAAAATACTCAATAAACATGATGTAGAATCCAGCATGCCCAAGAAAACTCCTCACAGATTTTACAGAGATGGGTGGAGGAAGTCTCTTCATCACCTAAACTTTTGCTCGATCAACCTTTGTCCCCTAGATGCGATTACCCAACACAATACCCTCTTTCACCATAAAGTAACATTTTTCCCAATTAAGCACAAGCTTGCAGTCTTCAGAACATTGGGGAACCTCAACCAAGTGATTCAAGCAACACTCAAAGGAGTTGTCAATAGCTGAAAATCATCCATAAACACCTCAATGGTGTCCTCCACCGTATTGGAGAATGTCGACATTATACATCTCTGAAAAGTAGTTGGTGCATTACACAACCCAAAAGGCATCCTTTTGAACGTGAAAGTTCCATACGGGCAAGTAAAATTGGTTCTCTCTTTATTCTACGGTGCAATGGATATTTTGTTTTAACCCTAATAACCATCAAGAAAACAATATCACCTTTTTCTTGCAAGCCTATCTAACATCTAATAAATGAAGGGCACAGTAAAATGGTCCTTTTCAGTCCATGCATTCAACTTCCCGTAATCCATACAAACTCTCCATCCAGTCACCGTTCGCATTGGAACAAGATCATTCTTCTCATTAGGACCACCGTCATTCCCCCTTTTTTGGGCACACACTAAACAGGGCATACCTGGTAGTGTGTCAGCTTTAACCAAGATTATATACCTCATATAAGGTTGTAGAGCCTTAAGCTCTAATTTTGGGGCCTCCTCAATAGATGATTTCATGGAAGGAGACTCGTGATGAGTCATATCTAACTCCAATTTCATTGGTTTGAACCCACCTTCACCTCGATAAAGTTCTGCAACAAATGGCCCATACTACTTAATACCATCACTCTCAAAATTCATGATCACTGCCTTTAGTGCCTCAACACACAGGCTTTCATTGATTTGTACCTCACACGTACTCTAAACCCTGTAAGATATAGTATATACCATTTGGAGCTCAATACTCTACTTCATGTACATAAAAAAATTTTAAGTTGCTTCTTCATCGTTCAACTAAAATTTTATCTACCTTTTTTCCATGTCAACCAAGGCGCGAACGGTAGCAAGGAATGGCCTCCCATGAATAATGGCACCTCATAATTCACCTCATAGTCAAGAATCAAAAAATTGGCAGGGAATATAAATGACTCCACCTTAACCAAGAAATCATGGAGTACCTCAATAGGCCTCTTCACTATTCGATCGGCCATCACTAACTGCATCGCAGTGGGGTTCTGGTCACCCAAACCCAACTTCTTGTTACTAGAGAGGGGCATGAGATTTATTCTTGCCCCAAGATCACATAATTCTTTAGAAAAGTATAACAACACGATGGTACATGAAATCGTGAAAGCGCCCGAATCTTTTTTTCTTTTGCAGAAGGGACCTTGAGCAATAGCACTACAATGTTGCATCAAGTCGTCATCCTTAATACTTACCGATCACTTATTAGTAATGATATATTTAAAAATATTTGTATAAAAGGGCATTTGTTGGAGAGCTTCTATCAAAGGGATATTGATGGAATGCTATTTCAACATTGTAATAAAACGTCGATATTTACAATCCTCGATCTTTTTCACCAATCTTTGTGGTAATTGTGGTGGTTGTCTAGGAAAGGGGGTGACCTTTTGGTGTATCTTAGCTTCTTTCCCCGATTTGTTTCCCAACTAACCACTATATTTCCCTACTTCATCATATCTTCTCACCTCATCTTATACACCAGACTGTATACGTGGATCAATAGTTTTGTTACCCCCTCGAGTGGTTATGGACATGCAATGTCCATCATATTTTAGATTTTGGACAGTATTGCTAATAAGAGTACCCGATTTACATGTGTTCACAGTAGAAAATAATTGAATCATTTGCAATTAAAGATGTTTGATCGAGATTGCATGTGCATCCACCTTTTTTAAAATATTAGCCATATCACCCTTCAACTCTTTGGTGTGCTCATCACTAGCATCAAACCTCCTCATCATCTTTTCCAACATGTCCTGAACTCGCGCCATACTGCCTTCACCATACCTAGGAGCAACTTCCTGAATTTAACGTGGAACATAGGGCCCACTCTTATCATTTCTGTTACCATAATTACCCCTGTTAAAGATGTTGTTGCAGTTGTAGTTTCAATAACAAACATAATTACCCTCTCGCTTTTAATTCTCATAGTTCCGAACTTTATTTCCTTTACCTTGGTGCAAATTGTCCGGATTGGTGCCTTGGTTATTCAGTCGGAAACCTCACGTTTGCTCATTAATTGCATAAGAGTATTCCTCATAGTAAAATTCATCTACTTGAGGTGTTGATTTATTCAAATAATTCCCCTCATTCACTTTCTCGTCACCCCCATTGACATGTTTCAATACCAACTCAAGCTTAGCCCCTATTTGAGCCATATCTTCCCGAATCCCATTTGTGGTAGGGTTTTGTTTAACATGCACTGCAAAGGTGTTTCTCCCGGTGTCCGACTTCCTAGTGCTCAAAACCTTATTATTTCGGGAAATTTTCTCCAACTTTTCCATGAACCATACGCAATAGTATCAAGTACTGTCTTAATATTATCATCTTTCCCTCGATAGAAGGACTCTTTCAAAGGTTCATCATCAATGCGGTTTTTGGGACACTTCTCAAAAATGATGTTAACCTATTCCTAGAACTATATTACCGAATCCCTAGGTAATGCCACAAAGTTGTTCACTCTATCGTTGTGGTTGAGGTTTTTAGACACCGGGTAATACCGTGTTAAGAATACATCCCTAAACTTCTCCCAAGTGTAGATCGAATTGTAGGTTAACTAAGTAAATGAAATCGAGGCATCTTTCGTTAGTAAGAGACGAAACACCCTTAATCCGATGACATCCATATAATAGTATGGCCTCCCTACACAACTCTTACACACTGACCTCAGTTTGGCGATGTGAGCATGTGGATCCTCAGATCGTAGACCTTAAAACAAACCTGTAGTGGTCAGCATCTTCATCAAGCTACTAGTTACCACGAATGAATGACCTTGTGGTAGAGGAACTAGGACAAGAGGCCCATGCTAATCGGTTATGTTTACATTGCCCCTATAATACTCTTAAGGGAGTGGAGCGGGAGGTTTCCTCCTCAAATCACCATTACCAGGGTTCTCCACAATCACTTGGTAATTTGCATCACTTGGTAGTTGAAGTTAATGGTTGATATCATCACCAAGATTAGCAAGATTGTGTGGATCGGTCTTTTTGCGGAGTGTACGGTTCAGCTCTGGATCAAATGGAAGTATTGGTTCTCTTCGACTCCATGTACTAAGCATACACTAGACCTAGACCTGAAATATACAAAAACGAAGAAAAAAATAAAATTATAAAATTATGGATAATCTTCAGTAATTTCTCCTAAAGATAATTTAAAAGTCACTTTCCCCGGTAGCGGCGCAAAAATTTGATATGCTCTCATTATACTCTCCTAAAGAAGTATTTGAGATCGTATCAAGTAGAGAACCTAATTATTAGGTTTGGTTAAATCCCACGAGGAAAATGATTTAGACTCAATTCAGTAAAATCCTTTCTGAAAACTATTTATTAAAAGGAAGGTTTTAGTTAAACAAAACTATAGCAATATTGTGAAATCTAACAAGTAGAAATAGTACATTGTTAATGTTTATCAAGTAGTGAGAAAAACTAGGGTGTAAGTGTTCCCCATAGGTTCATAACGACATAATCCAAGCCTATAATAATTCTTTCCTACGTTTTTGAATGCAAAGTGATAAGTTATGTATCTCTAAATCCTTGGTCCAACATTTAGAGAATTTCACCCCGTACCCTGATCTGCCTACGTATGTTCAAATTACTAACCCTTACCTTTTACTTCATATTAAGCATCATATCCGTTTTTTGTCTTATTTATCACCTCGTACCAACCGAAACTAGCTTATTAGATAGTATCCACTAGATCTATTTCGACAATTCTTTTCCTATTAACTATACCCTTGGTCAGAAAAATAGCAATTAGGCGAGTTCTAATGCGTGCATTAGTTAAACATAATTCATAGGAAAGAATTATTGATGCATGCAATAACCTAGTTGAGAATTGTTAATTAGCTAGGCTTATTTTGCTAATCACCCATGGTTCCCACAACCCTAGTTGTGAATTTAGTTACCCATGCTTAGAAGAACACAATTCATATGCGTTGAACAATATATCACGAACTTACATTCACAAGTTTGAAGAAAATCCAGAAATTCTACTTAAACTAACAAAAATTCACTCGAAAATCAAAACGAAAGTTGAATTAATTGCCAAGTTGTAAAGTCAACTCTCCAAAAACTAAAGTATGAAAAATAACAATGAATCCAAGAAAAAAACGAGGTTATTTACCATATTTATTAAGAAATATTCCTAAAATAAAAGTAAAACAATTAAGGAAAGTTTATCCAGAAAACGCGGCTTTAATCGACAATCCCACAGACGGTCTATCGATGGAACGACGGACCATCGACTGTCTGTGTCTGTCCACACTTAGATTTTTCTTCAGCCTTCATTTTTGCATCTTCTCTGATCTAATCAACGGACCAACGACACGGTCCGTCGATTTACTTACGAGCTGTCAATGCTTCTTTTCCCTCCATACGTAGCTTTACTTCAACACCGGGTTTTGGGACATATCTCTGTTGTGATCGAAGATTTACCAAGACGGTCCGTTGATAACTCGATGGATTATCGATTGTCTCGTAGACCCAAACTTTGTCTGAAATCCCCAAGTTTCTTACATATGCTAGGTCCTCTAGTCAACGATCACCACATACGATGCGTCGATGGGATGATGAGCCGTTGATGGCTTCATGGGTCACTTTTGCACTAATTTCTGCACAGCCTTATGCATTTTCATTTTAGAAAACTTTCCTGCAAAACAGAGATAAAACATACTAAAATTACTACAAAAATGCACTAGACACATACTAAACATAAGGAAAAAGCATTGAAAGTACCGTGAAATGAATGTACATCAAACATAAAGGATAAATATTGAGTGGATAAATAGTCTAAATTTAGACGAACATACAGCTTCAGAAGAGTTGTAAAAAGAAACGGGATCTATCTCATTTAAAGAGTCTACAAATTTCTTTGATGAAGACTAAGAAGATTCAGATATGATTTTTTGAGATAAGAGACTGAAATGCTAGAGTGAGAGAGAGGGATAGAAAGGGGTTTTGTACTGGACTTATAGAGCAATTTTTAAATGTAATGAGATAGAGTGAAGAAAGGGCACTACAAAAAAATTTAAAAAGATTTGTTAGGTCCTTGACTAGACGCGTAGCTTCGATTAATGGTGATGGGACAACGGTCAAAATAACCGATAACTGATACGTGGCAATATGGACGATTCTTATTAGACAATGTAAAACAAAAATAATGAGTGCTATCTTTGGGAGGGATCAGGTCCTTAATTGCAGATAAAATACAATTCCTAAATATTTCTAGTCGTGCTGTGCTCCTGTGCTTTCTATGGGTGTATACCTGCATTCAGATATAGAGGCGATCTTATCTAAATAATGCATTACAATTTTTTTTGGATACCTGCATTTTAGATCTTAGACAAAACATGAATTAGAGGCTTCTTGCTGAGATAGGGTTACTGCATGTTCTTCATCCCTAACTTCAGCCTAATGCTCTCAAATTGATCCTTACTGAGAGCTTTGGTAAATATGTGTGCAATCTGATCATCGGTTCTACAGTATTTCATGATGATTCTCCTTTTCTAAATATTATCTCTCAAAATCTGATCGCTGACATCAATGTTCTTGGTTTATTTTGTGCTAGACTGGATTCTTTCCCATGTTGATTACAATAGTATTATCACATATGAGAGGGATGGTGTTGATGTGGAATACAAAGTCCTCAAGCTATTGCTTTATCTAGAGTATTTGGGCACAACAAGAAGCAAAAACTACATACTTAGCGTCAGCTATTGAGAGAGCCACTGAGTTTTGCTTTTTGTTCCCTAAGAGATGATTGATGATCAAAGGAAATTTATCATTCTAGAAGTGCTCTGTCAGTCCACTAGATATCCTGCAAAATTAGCAAATGCATATCCCACTAGTTCAAAAGAATTACTAGCATGATAAAACAGATTCAGGTCCCTTGTATAGTTTAGATTACTCAGCATCCTTTTGCCTACCTTTAAATGAGATTCCCCGGGGCATTATTGGAACCGTGCGCACATTCTCACGCTAAATAAAATGTTCGGCTTACTTCTTGATAAATACAATTGATATCCAAAAATGATTTTGTAAAAGGTCTTATTCACTAAAGGATCAGCCTTATCTGCTCCCATTTTTGAGTTTGTACCCATGGGGGTATCAATAGATGTAGAGTTCAGCATTTCAACCTTTTTAGCGACTCCTTTGTATAATTACCTTGATAAATTGAGGTGCCACTAGAGGTTTTCTTGGTATGTATACTAATAGTCTAGACTAAAATTGTAGCATCCTATAAATCAAGAGGACCTACCAAATGGTTTGGAGAACGCTGATGTCAAAACCGCTGCAATGAGTCTTCAATCTGCTCTCAGATCTGCACCTATAAAAATAGTAAATTGTATAGGGTTAGTACACCACTTTTACTAAGTATGTGTGTATGCACATAACGCTATGCATGATCAAGGAATACTCTTCCGAAACAAACATGCTATTTTTTGAAAGTGTAGTCACAAGACTTTCCTAAATCGTTAGTTTTGAATTGTGGTAAGAATATGATGTATTTTAATGCATTAAAAGCATACAAATAATTTTCTATGTTAATACAAGACATTGAAATCATCAACATAATTATAAAACCATTCGGGCGAAGAATTTCAATTTTGCTATGCTTGAACCCGAGATCTCTTTCGTATTGTGTAGTTCAATAATTCCTTTGGTGTTATGTTTTACATACAAGTACAATGATTCATTGTAGTCCCATACCCATAATGGATCAAGTAAGTAACCTAAGGACTGAGGAATGATTTCACTATTCTTACAATGAGTCATTCATTACATTATATATTTATTAACACTTCATAAGCGAGTTTCTATTGGCTATGCAGCCAATTATTTAATTATTTTCATATTAGGGGACTTTTAAATCTTTGATTTGCTATTATGTTTATACTCCCTTTTATTGGAATCATATAAGAAGTCATTATAAGACAATTTTATTTGGCTTTGCCTATTATTTGCTGAAACTTCGTTGGTAATCATATTGGCAATTAACATTCTTAAGATCTTTCTTTCATAGCCCAATGTGAACATATGATCCATCATCTTTCTATATTGCTTTCTTGAAGACATCTTTAGAAGTGAGATCATGAAAGCTAACATAAAATGTAGTGTCATCCCCACACCGAAAAGAGGTGATTCATTGATTAAAATGAATCTAGATCATTTGACCTACTCGTGAAATCAAGTATCTAGCCCACACCGAAATTGAGTGATTCCCTGCTAAGGCGAATCGATATCAACTGTTTTTTCCACACCGAAAACGAGTTACTCACGACTATAGTGGACCAAGAACATCTTTTTGAGCATTAACCAACATAGATTATGTGAGCTAAAAATGAAATCCAATGTCTACCCCGGACCGAAAAAAGGTGATCTCACTGGCCAAGATGATATCAAAACATACCTAGTTATTTTAGGTAGAAACCAAAGGCTAGTTCCTCTGTTTGCTAGACATAGTTAAAAGAATATGGCCGTAAGGAGACTTCTTATCCACCTAGGTTGTATCCTTATCTCATGAGACTTACACGTGCAAGCACATGCTCATAACTAGTCTATCGGTGCTTTGCTCACTTTCATTATGTTCTTATCTTTAAAGTTTACTCAAACATTATGGAAGCTTGCTTCTAGATAAAGATTTACTTACTTTATTTATTACTTGTCATCCTTTTCTTTACATTTAGGAAATGTGCATTTTCATTACATAGCATCTTTGGTGTTAAGGAGACTTGTCTTACAAGTTCTAACACCTTCATTCGTGAGTATTTTTAATATAATAGCTTAGGTGTAAGTGAATCTTGTCTTACTTCTTTTAGCACCTCCTTGTGGTCACTTTATTAACTTAGACATCATTATTTCTGTTATTACTGACGTTACTTACTTACTTTCGTTTAGTAGCTTCATATCATCATTTATGGACGGTGAACATTTCATTGAATGAATTACATAAGTTCATAGTTCAATCTTTTAGATCATGTTGAGACTTGTTCCTGTAAATGACATGGCCATGGTTATGGATTCATTGAATTACTTTAGGAATTCTGAAGTTGTCATTTCATTATTTTGGCTACATACGATTGGCATATTATTATATTGGCATAAACAATTAGGTATAGATTACATAACCATCTTTGTTGGCATAAGCCAATTTTTATATTCATTCATGCTTAATTTGGTATATAATAACCACTAGGCAATATATGAATTATTTAGGATAATATTATAGCCGATTCCTTTCATCACTCTTAGAAAATGTATTATTCGCCATTTTATTGGTATAAGGCAAGCAATTGATTCAAGTATAATTTCATGTAGATCTTTTAAGCCAACCTTAGATTATAACATTAGCCTAACATTATTAGTTAATTTGTACAGCATCTTGATAACACTTTAATGAACATAAAATCTTCATAAATTACATTTAAAGTAACAATTAGGACGTAACAGGCCAACACTTAACATTTTAGGACATAGTGTAACATAGCATCATTTCTTTAATTCATGTAAGGAACACTTAACATCATATGATTACAATTTCATAAATTCATTCGACATTCATAATTCAAGAACCCTACACATTAATATAAGCCAGAACCACATACCAAAAACATGATCAAGAATTATTTATACAACATAGAAATCGTAAGAAGGATACTAGGGGAAGGGAATTTCTACGAGAACCATGGGAAACAACACTAGTTTCGATATTTAATGGATTCAAGATGATGGGAACTACTCTTGGAGAAATAATTAAAGGAGATAAACCCACTCCTTATTTATAAATTAATATAATAATACCACCTTGAACGAAATCTTGAAAAACACCTTGAATTCACCTCCGAACGTCGATGAACTTAATGAATTTTTTCCTGAGAATTTTGTTTGACCCTTTACATTAATTCAGTAAATGTCTAATTTAATTAATTAAGGGACCTAGGATAATAAATAAAATACCCCTAAGTTATTGGAACTATAACTAACCCTTTTGGACCATGCTAGGTTAAGTACTACAGTGTTTCTTGAGTTATATATTTCGGTTTTACCCATTCAATTAATTGTTTAAAAGTCTAATTTAATTAAATAAGTGACCTAGGGTAATAAATAAGTAACCTTCAGTCGTTATAACCATAAATAACCCTTTGGACCATCCTATGTTAGGTACTAGGTTTTCATTTTCTTGTCTTACACGAAATCAGGAAATTGCTTTGTGATTTCGGTTATTCCCATTAAAATTAATTAATTAATATGCTAAATTAATTAATAATGTAACCTAGGATAATTAATTAAGTATCCCTAAGATTTTAGGACCATAGCCAACCCTTTGGACAATCCTACGTGAGGTACAAGGTTGTCTCTTTAACTAGTTACTAGGTTAGTGTCACCCAATTAAGTCTTAGGTTGTCGGGTGTGCTAGGTAATTTTTTTTTTTTGTACAAGGTTAGTTAGAATTTTTAGGGAAGTAAGATAGAGTCTAAAATTATCTCTATAACCCACATGTGTTAACCCATGTGCACGCTTGCCCCCTCACTACCCTATCCAAGTTCGATTATGGTGGTCACTTCTTGGCCGTTTCTCCACATGCTTTGCCCATGTTTTTTAACATGGGTTGGTTGTACTTTAGTAACTAACTATTCTTGATGTCCTCTTTGTAATATTTACCTATTATCCCAAGAACCTTCACTATATCCTTGAGCACTGCTTAATTTACATGATCACTTTAAATGGTCATGTGGTATGGTACTAGGCTTGACACATGGATGCCTAGAACTTAATATAATTTGCTGAGGACTTGTTTTTATCTTAGTGTTACATCCCGCTACATGACAATTAAATTTTGCGTCCGAATGGGAGTGGAACAGTCTAAAGTTGTGGAGAGGTTTGCGGAGAACTCTAGAACCTTCTAGACTAATATAGAAGGCTAGAGAATTCCTTAGAATTCGCTAGAATAAGTTAATTATTTTCTTGGAAAGATTTAGAAATTCCATGACTGTATAGGCTATTCTAGAGAGGGACTAAAGTGTAAATAAGGAGGGACTTGTAAAGTAAATAATATTTACACTTTGGTCCATAGCAGGTAGTATAAATAGGGTTTGACATTTATTTGCAAGGCATCCAAGATTAAAACAAGCAAACCAAGTAAAGTTGTAAGTAATTCTTCCAAGCAATACAAAAGCCTTCTTCAAAAGCTCTCTTTATTTTCTTTCTATGTCTTTCAAAGCATTCTCTTAGCGATATAACTCTTAAAGGATTACTTGAGCTTATAAGATCGTGAAAGATTTGAGAGTAGGTTGTCAAGTGCCACACGGTGTCTTAGCAAATACTCTAAGTCCGTGACAAAGTGGTATCAGAGCGAGGTTTGATACTAAAGGAATGGCTACCGAAGGAGATGGAAATGGTGATAGAACCACAAACGTCTGTATGGATGGTAATGACAAGAACCTAAAGGGGAAGAAACATCAAAAGGAAAATAAGGAGGTTCTGCCCGAACTGCCACCTAGCGAGGCGCTAACATCTCACCCAACCTCGATTGTCGAGTCTAGTGACAAAAAATAGGTGAAGATGTCATACACATCACGGCTGGAGAAGAATGGGTCACAAGGGTTGAAGTGGTGAGAGAGGCGGTCGAGATCTTAGACCGGCGTATGAACGTGACAGACAGCAAGTTCAAGACGAGTTGGAACGCTGACATGTCAGGACGTTTGATGAAGCCATCACGCAGGCCGAAGCGTTGACAAACTTTCACGAGAAACACGACTTATCCAAAAGAGATGAGATGAGAGGTAGTCATGATCATGGTGGGGGATATCGTGGCAAAGGCGAGGAATAAAGGCCACATCTTATGAAGCATGATATCAATAAGTCCGATGGCAAGAAGTCTTGATGTCATGGAGACGCGGAGAGAAAGACAGAGGTTGCCAAAAGAGGTGGTTGCTACATATATGGTGTGCCACATGGCTATGCACGGTGCCCCGAGCTGAAGCGCATTAGTGCTATCCTGCGAGAGCGGAAAAGGAAAGAAGCACACGAGCAAGAAAAAGGTGCGGAGACAAGGCAGTTGGGCTTGATAGGACTATGCGGAGCTATCACAAAGCAACAAGAGAAACCCAGAATATGTGTTGCGCAGGATGTCGACATCACAATAAATGGAAGACCCACTCGTGCAGCAAAAAGGTTGGGTTGCGTTATTGTCCAAGTAATGCCCAACTTAGGACGGTCAATGCACCACTAACTCCCGTGAGTTGACTCGCGCAGAGTAAGAATCATGCTAGCAAGGAGTGGCAAGGTAAAACAAACATCACTGTCGCTCCTTTAGATTTCTTTGATTTAATTCTTAGGCAGGAGTTCTTCAAAGTGTGTCACACGTTGGTCGATCCTTACCTCAAACGACTTCTAGTCATGGAGAAAGGAGGAACATGCATGGTTCCCCTAGGTAAGGCACCAAAGACTAAAAGAAAAGTGTGACTAACGGTCATGCAGCTCAAGAGAAGCAATAAGAAAAGGGGGACGACATTCACAACCACCATTACACGTTCAAAAGAATAGAAATTTCTAAGAAGTCGTTGACACCAGGCATGAAGAAGATTCAAAGAAGGAACAACGTCATTATGCCAAAGAAGCCGCCGAGGCTCTCTCCTCCTAGGTAGGAGGTAGATTGTGAGGCCGAGTTCAAAGAGGTAAAGAAGCAATTGAAGGAGTTGCTCAAGGAAATTGATTGAGTAAACGGTCTATTGGTTGTGCGTACTAGAAGACAAGACTTGATCTTCGATGAAGTGGCGATGCGACGCTGTCGTCGCATCCATTGGTAGGGGAGAGTGTCACATCCCACCATGTGCCAATTAAATTTTGCGTCCGGATGGGAGCGGAAGGGTCTAGAGTTGTGGAGAGGTTTGCGGAGAACTCTAGAACCTTCTAGACTAATATAGAAGACTATAATTAGCCTCAGTAATAGCATTCATTTAAATTTCCCAATACATAGGGAGAACTCGAAGCACTTTTCTGACATCCTTACTTGTGCTGATAGGTTCTCCCAAACATTGTAGTTCATTATTTATGGATGAGAATTTTTTATGCATAACATGAATGGTTTCTCACTCCTTTATTGTGATATTTTCATATTGGGTGGTCAAGATGTCAACCTTTGATTCCTTTACTTGCTCTGTACCCTCATGAGCAGTCCTCAAGCAATCAAATATTTCTTTCTCTCATTCAAATGAAGAAATCCGAGTGTATTCCTCAGCACCAATATCACACACTAACTTTTCTGCTTTGTAGATTTTCTAAATCTTCTTACTATCAGAATAAATTGGTAATTTCAAGTGTTCGACATAACTTTTCTTATATTAGCTTCCTTCACCTCAATCATTGGAATGAAGGGTCTATCAAACACTATGTCCCATAATTTGACGTCTTCATCCATGAGTCAATCATGCATCCTTATTTCCCACGAGCTATAGAATTGTCCATTTAAATGTGGTGGTCATGTTGAAGATTGTCCCTCTTCCAGGTTCAATGGAGCAACCATTCTTTGACAAGAGTCTCTCTTTGTGTCAACCATCTATAGAGCATTTTATTTGATATTAATTGATAGAATGTGTATCTACTACCATTCAATGGACTAGGTCAAGGACTAAACTCGAGAAATGATGTAATTTCAATAACGATAATAACACAGCACAAGCAATTTACATGGAAATTTGATTTCTCAAGGGAGTAAAATCACGACCTATTATACGGGATTTTCAACAGCTTCATTCTCAACCAAAAGTGAACCCAGTTACAACCGATGTGAGAAAAATTTATCAATCTCATGAAAAAGTAATCTACCTACTACTTTATGAGCCTAAGCGTATACAACACCGCCCATTAATCCATCAACCCGAGAAAACTTAGACTTTTTCAAAGGGGATACGACACCACCCACTAAAATACCTAACTCTTGATGTTTCAGACTTTCCCTTCGCAGATACAAAACTGCCACTAAATCAGTTAACTATAACTAATTTAGAATGTAACACCAAAAAAACTATCTAATTCCCTTATAGATTAAGGATCAGATTTACAAGATATGTTAAGAATAATAAATCCTAATACTACTAACCTGGAAGCTCTTTTGGGTATGACTTTGACCTTGAGAATGAATATTCACTTTTTGATAAGACTTTTCAATAGTCCTTGAAACCCTTTTAAAGTTTCAAATATATGGCTTTGACTATTGTACATATGGTGAATGAAGATTAGTCACAACCTGCGAGACAATGCCATTGGTCGAGGTCTCTGTACTTTCTTCCACGGTTGGAGACTGTACATGAACCACTTGTTTTTTTTTCAGCGTAGCAGTGACAAGTATGTCGATCCATGGTAAAGGTCCCTTCACAAGGTCCCTGGGTGTGTCGTGTCATAAGTTGGAGCCTATGCGCCGATAACTTGTACCTTTTTCCAGCCTGGCAGTAGGAGTTTATAATACAATGAACAAGGTCCCTTTATAAGGTCCCTAGGTTTGTCAAATCATCAAAACTACAGATAACAAGTATTTATAAGAGAAGGGTGTATAAGCTCCAAAAAATCAGTACCCTATAGTGTCGAACAACTTTGGACCATCCTAGGAATAAAATGGACATGAAACAGACCAACATAATTGGTGATCTTCACCCTCAAAAGCATCATCACAATGCCAAAAATAAGGTGATACCAGAATTAAAGGTGAGCAGGAACAAGTTGATCAGAAAAATATAGCAGCATGAGAACAACATCAACAGTCCAAAAATAAAAATGATTTTCTGTTTTTTAACTCTTATTTAATATGTATCTGTTTTAACTATTGAATTTCGAAAAATGTAACATCATAAAAGGGAAGATCGATAATTAAACAACACACACCAACCAAATAAGATCGTAAAACAATACAAAATAAAAAAAGTATTACCTGATTCATCAGTATATTGAACCACAATACCACTAACAAAACTATTAAACATATTGGAGCAAAAAAACCTGTCTGCTGCCCCAACTCCTAATTCTCATAACAACAATCTCTTAGACTATGTGAGTCTTATATAATGGTGTTTATGTTGCAATAAAGACATGCAAACTGAAAAGAAGTGCTACATCTAAAAAGAGTACCATACGCTGGAAAATCATTTATTGTCCACGTGAGAGTTGCTCGCATCTGAAACAACCACCTAGTAGAGGTATCATATGTTTCTATCTAAACATCACATAATTCATTTAAATCTTCAATTAAAGGCTGCAAAAATACATCCATATTAACTCTAGAGCTTCTAGTCCAATATTAGCAAAGCTAGAATGAAGAACTATTACCTCATGCACATCCATAGTGGAATATTATATGATATTAAAATCAGTTTCAATATACTACCAAACGTTCGCATTGTGACAAATTGATCAAACCCATCAGAAGCTAATCCTAGACGTACATTGCGATGATTTTTGGGTTATTCTGGATACTTACTGTCAAAAAATTTCCAAGCTTCATAATTTCCAGGATGTTGTAGTAATTTATCTTTGTTACACTCTTCATGATGTCACTCATTGCTTTCGAAACTTCTGACGACAAATAATCTTTGATACATTGGTTTTATAGTATTATATCTTAGGACCTTTGATGGAATTATTTAGCTTTATTTTTCAATCTAGAAGCCCCAAAAACTTTGCATTCATTAACATACTTATGAGAAAATTCTCTCCTAAAAAGGATATAATCATTCCGAAAAACCTGAATGTTTTCATACTTTAAGCTCAAACCTTCAATTATCTCTTTAGTGTAATAGAAAGAACAATGCAATTCATATCCTTCAAGTGGTGCATTTTTCAGGTGTCCAAGAAATGAACTAAGGATTCATTTAACCATTTGAATATTCATTTTGTACGATAGATATGCAACAAAAGAGATTATTTTCTAAGTTTCTTGAATCAAGGATGTAATTCTTCATTTGTGTCCTTAATGAGTCGTCCAAACTTATCCATCTCTTGATGAGGCTTCTTTTGACATGCTAAATTTAAAATATTTAAAAAAAAAGCTTATAGTCTTTTTGTGTAATTTTTAAATATCTAAAAAAAATAAAATATAAAATTACTGTAATTTAATTTATGATTAAAATAATAAAATTATCATTTAAAAAATGTAATATAACAACAAAAAATGAATAGAGAGCACATAATATCAAAACATAGTGTGTATATATGGTATAAAGAGGGGTAGTGAGAGGTGATTTAACTTCTTGTGTTAGATATGATATCAAAACAACTCTCTTGCTTTAACTATAATCAGAATAGTTATCGAAGAAATTAAATATATATATATATATATATATATATATATATATATATATATATATATATATATAAAAGATTCACATATTATAATTTTTTTTATATGTATAGTATAATTTTGTAAAGAAAACAAATTTGGAGAATAATATAAAATTGGCATTTTGGATCTATTTAAAAAGTGAATGATCATCAAATTGTTCTCTTAGCATAGTGTAGTCGGTTTAGCAACAAAAAAAAAAAAAAGATTTACAAATTTCAAATCTTTGACTTTAGAATCCATCTCACCTCATTAATTGATGTCACTATCTATGAACTTTTTAAATCCTCATATATCATTGCTATCATATCATCACCTCTAACAGTTGCCTTCTTTTTCTGATTATTTACTTCAGTATTGTCTAATCCCTCTGGAGAATCTCCGTGACAAAATCTGTTGTTCATAAAGTGTTGTTCTATATACGTAATGGATAGGTACACATTTGATACAAGGACATGAAATTTTCTCTCCTACTTGTTTTTTAGATAATGCATGATTTAAAGATCTTCTACTCCATCTAAGTATTGTTTACTAAGTCTAACAAAAGATATCAATCTTTTATTTCTAGAATTGTTCATCACGTTCCAGATCTGCAATTACAAGAGGAGCTAGCTGAAATACATTACTAAAAAAAAGATATAATGAATCAAAAACTTATTTCAGATAAAATATCCATCCTGTTATTAGATAGGGTGCAATACAGTAGATGGTAGTCAAAATGTGTGGTGTCTCTCAATGAAGTCCTGAAGTTAATCAATGTCGTTATTTGTCGACGAAAAACAAGATTCTTAGGCGCCCTTTTTAGAGCAGATAATGTGTCTGGAAGCATGATATCAAATTTCAAGTATTTGTGATTTTGTTTAGGTTCACTTATAAATACAAAAACAAATACATTTACTATACATTAACCTATTGGCATTACAAAGCTTAACACATAAAGAAGAAAGGATCATAATCTAACAAAGCTAGCTAACTATAATTATTGGTACTTCTAACAAGTCGGAAAGGATGGGTGCAGCTAACTAGTTGCTGCTCAGAAGTTTATATAATTTAATTTTAAAAATAGAACAGAGAATGCTTGAATAGAAGAATGCTTGAATATGATAGTTCAGCTGCAAAAGGATGATATTCCTAAAGCTACAGAAAAATGAAAGAAAGCTATGATATTGTATGTGGTTGATACTGAACCAACAATTGCTTCCTTAGAAAGGTTTATAGCTTCCCAGTGGAATTTACATGAATGAAGTCTTAGACTCTGGCCCTTATACTATGAACATAAAATTGTTAAACAATACGCTGCTCAATTCGATTACATGATGATGTTTTGAAAACCATCATTTTATGGATTCAGTTTCCCAATTTACCCCTGAATCACATTACGACCACTTATGGATTTACTATCATAAACATGGGAGGACAAACTCATATGGAAGTGGGATAATGAATTTGCCAGTATGGGGATTAGGGAGGACAAAACGCTCACTCACCTCAACGTGTATGTTAGTGTCATGGAATGTTAGAGGCATCAATAATGTAGGGAAAGTTAGAGAAATAAAAGCTTTTAGTAGTAAATAAGAGGAACTGCCTTTCAGGTATTTAGGAGTACCTCTTAGTACTAAAAGATTGTCCATGGTACAATACCAACCTTTGCTACTAGGAAGGATCACTACCTGGGCTGTTAAGCTACAAACGTATGCCGGAAAGTTCAGCTTACCAAAAATGTCTTATTCTCCATTCAAACTTTCTTTTCCAAATCATTGTTTTTTCCAAAGAATGTGCTCAATACGGTTACTACTACATGTACAAAATACGTATGGATTGGAAAAGTAGAGAATATAAATAAATCACCTAGTGAATGTGAACAACTCTGTAAGACAAAGGTGGTTGTTGGATTGAATATGATACATGTTGATCAATGGAATAAGGCTGTTATAGCTAAATAGCTGTGAAATCTAACTCACAAGGGAAATAAATTATGGGTGAGATCGGTGTATTGCTACTATATAAATTGTGCCTCAACCTGGAACGCGGACCAACCACAAGCCTCCTGGATCCTACGAATGATATATATAGAAGCAAAATGTCTTTTCAGGCAACTAGCCATTCTCTAATAAATGTCTAAAAAACAAAATTAAATGAAAAACAATAGTATTAAAATGAAAATTCAAGGACAAATGCTCAAGCTATCAGAAAACAAATCAAAAGGTTGAAATTAAGCTTCTAATTAGAAAATCTCAATAACAGAGCTCATAGAGTCAAAACAAAAAAAAAATTGTGCTGTCATGATTCTAAATAACAGTGAATCTATGTAATCACTAAACTTGAAATGGTCTGTGACCATTCTGCGACGCGAAGACAACGTTTTCAATTCTTAGGAACAACTTCGTGTCCGGGTACCTAGATTTGCCCGACTTGTTCCTTTTTCGTTGTTTAAAGCCAATACGTCTAAAGTTGGTTCTTTTTCTCAATTTTCCTTTAAATTCATATATCTACCATATGATGCCATGACCTAACTCAGAATAACTCAAAAATTTGACGTGAAGATCTATTAACTTCTCAATCATCCCAATTCAAGAACATAAGACAAATTCTAGAGAACCATTAAAGATTCCTCAATTTTTCAACTTTCTAGAACGAAGTTCGCTGAAATAAACATGTTTGGTGTGTGAGTAAACTAATCCAACGTTATGAAAGACTCACATGACATGTAGGGATCACCCCCAATGAAATCCACAAGCTAAACTCATGATCTTGACAAATCTTGATTCCTCTTCTCTTTTCTCCTCCTTTCTATTTTCTCAAAGCCCTAGCGTAAATTTTACATATATAAGTTGACTAAAGTCTGACTTTACCCCAATTAATCTCTTAAAGACGAATGAATTAAATTTGGTAACGAAATGACCAAACTACGCTTAAAAATTTTGGATTAGTCTTTTCTTATTCGAACAACCCAACTTCCAATGGGCATAACTCACTCATACTTACTCGAAATTACGCAAACTTGATATACGAGTTACGGCCGTTTGAAGTAGAACAAAGCTCAACTATTTTAACATAAGAAATTCTCAGATTTTCACTATTTCAAAAAATGACTATTTCCAATCATTAACTCCTTGTTATTCATTTAAATTTGTGACATGTTACAATATCTCCGCATTGGGAAAATTCGTCCTCGTTGAGATGTTACAATATCTACTTCAAGCACTAACTCCCTTCTCCAAACATCGGTGTAGGATTTTTTACTCCTTTTTTCCATTTTAAACCTCTCTTGAATCACTTTCACCTTCTTTATAGCTTGATGAATAAAATCTTGTCCTATCAACCCTGCTTCACTAACTTCAAACCATAAAATAGGAGATGTACATCTTTTCCCATAAAGAGCTTTCAAATATCCATTTGGATGATCAAGTGGTAACTATTGTTGTAAGCAAACTCAATTAGAGGTAGGTGATCATCTCAATTACCTTTGAAATAAATAAAAAATTCCCTCAATATATTCTCTATGGTCTGAACAGTGCGTTCTTCTTGCTCATCTTTCTGAGGATGAAATGCATAACTTAAGTTCAACTTTGATCCCATGATCTTTTGGAATGACTTCCAAAGATGTGCAGTAACTTTTAAACCTCTATATGTAATAATGGAGACCGGAACACCAATAAGTCAGTTGGAATCTATGAGCATCAGATAAAATGGGGAAAATGACTTGGATTTTCCCTTCTTGGCGTAGACCATATCCTTCTTAGGGGACATTAAAACATGTAGAGTAGTTGATAGTTTCAACTCAGCATAATGGAACAGTTGAAAAATAATGGGGCACAGAAAACTTTGACAATTAAAGACACATAATGTTGTTGCAGCGTCAGGTCAATGGCATCAACGACGGTCCGTCAATCATGTCCGTCGTCTGAAACTTAGAAATATAGAGAGGATTGAAATGCAGACTTATTTGATGGAAATGACGGAGGTACAGAACGGCCCGTCGATCAATCGACGGACCGTAGTCCACTTCTGTCGTGTAAATCTTAGATTTATTTTAGAATTTGGTATAAACATGTTTTAACATACATAATGGGCTGTCGATCAATCGACTTGGGCATTTTCAAGGTGATTTACTCGAAGGACTCCGTTAATAGACCGTTGATCAATCGACGATCCATAGATGAGGTCTCCTACTCTTGTCCTAACACAAAATTCAGGCCTTTAAGAAGGTAGCCCACGCACCAAAACTTGTTCACCGACCTACGAAAGATGCGGACACAGAGGATTTGGAGGAGATAGAATGTTATGGAAGTAAAGATTCTAATTTGAAAGTGATTTGAGACTTGGGTGGATGATTATGGGTGAAATAGGAAGGAAATAAAAAAGTAAAAACAGTTACGAAGGGGAATTTTAAAAGAATTAGAAGAGGGAATGAATTTGATAGGTTATGACTTTTAATATTACTAGTTGGGTCAGATCACTGGCATATTTTGGACCTACGAGATCCCGTCGACGGTTCATAAGTCTGTCGATGTTCCGTCGACTGGGATCCTCGATCACATCAAGACATAGAAAAAATTGGGGATATACATGGGATCTACGGACACCATTGACGGTCCGTCGGTGGAATGACGGTCCATTGATGAGATCCGTACACCTCTTCACTAGACCATTTTCTATAGATTTGTGCTTTTTCTCCTTGCACATGTAATGCCCATTAGGCCATTATTTTTGTGTTTTTCTGTACTCTTTTGTGACAGAGACTCGATACTAATCTCTAGCCAACACTAACACACAAAAAAAATGAAATAATGAGAAACAAAAAGAACGACTATTTCTACAAAGAAAATATAACTTGTTGTTGGCTAGAGGATAAACCTTGGGTTGGCTCACAAGAAGCACTTTATTTAACGTTGCGGAAAGACGCAGTCCTCTTGATTACTCAGACTTCATCAAGAATATAGGCCTCAACCACTTCATGCATACTCTCTCCATTACCTTGATAAATCTTTATTCTTTGCATGTTGAGTGTGGGATTTGTGCCTTCTTTGTTCTCCAACTTCAACCGCTCCATGTGGGTAAAATTAGTAATGACGAATGGCCCTGTCAACTTTGACTTGAGTATTCCCGGAAACAAGCGCAACCTAGAGTTTAATAGAAGCACCAGGTCACCCACTGCAAACTCTCGCTTTTCAATCCTTTGGTCGTGATACTTCTTCCTTTACTCTTTGTAGATGAAACAACATTCATAGGACTTTAGGAGAAACTCATCTAGCTCTTTATACCCATTTAGTCTTTGATCTGCCACTTCAGTTTAATCCAACTTCAATTTCTTCATTTCCCACATCTCCTTGTGCTCTCACTCAACCGACAAGTGACAAGCCTTCCCATTTATAAGTTTGTGTGGAGACATATATATGAGAGTCTTTTATGTAGTGTGCTAAGCCCAAAGAGCATCATTAAGCCTCTTTGACCAATCCTCTCTATTAGCATTTACCGTAGTCTCTAGAATTTTCTTGAGCGGATGATTGGACACCTCAACTTGCCCACTAGTCTGTGGATGGTAAGGAGTAGCCACATGATGGCGAACACCAAATTTATCTCATAGCCCTTTGAAAAATTTAATACAAAAGAGTGAGCGACTATCACAAATAATGGCGCTAGGTGTACCAAATGTGGAGAAGATGTTCTTTTTCAACAAAGTTGTGACCCTATTTCCTTCTACTCATATTCAACCGCTACTAGAATACACATAATCCCATGAGAACTCACAAACGGGCCCATATATTCAACGACCCCATACATCAAATGGTTCAATCACCAAAATAGTATTCAAGGGGATTTCTTACCTCTTAAAAATTCCTCCATCTCGTTGGCACCAATCATATGATTTGGTGAAATCGTGGGCATCTTGGTGGTTTGTTAGCCAATAATACCCAAAGTGCAATATCTTATGCCCAGTCTGAATACCACTATGCTGCCCACCCACAGGCGAGGAATTACATGCGTCCAAAACACTCAACATCTCGATCTCTGGTATAGGTAAGGCTCATCCCAAAATAACTTTTTCACATTTTGCGTGAGCATTTTCTCTAGTGGAAGTTCAAGTCTAACAGAACTATATCACTTGCAAGAAAATCTGCAAAGTCTGCGAACCATGGGAAAAAATCTTAAGAAGCGGCCAATACATGTTCATGTGGGAATGCACCATCAAGTTCTACATTTTCTCTCAATTCTTGCATTACTTCATCCTCCAATCTATATAAGTGACCAGCAACTTGATTCTCCGTCCCCTTTCTATCTTTTACCTCAAAAGGAAAACTCTTGCAACAATATCACTTATCTTATCAACCTTGGCTTCACATCTTTTTTTGTCATCAAGTACCTCAAGTAAGAATGGTCATTATACACTATGACCCTCGTGACAAAAAAATAGGAGAAATACTTTTTGAATGCAAACACTACCGCAAGAAGTTCTTGTTTAGTTACCATGTATATCCTGTGAGCTTCATTTTGGGATTTACCGGCATAGTAGATGGGGTGAATGATATTATCCGTTATCTTTCCCAATAACACACATAGTTCCACTACATGTTCATCGCACATCAACTCAAATGAATCACTCTAATATGGTGAAATAATAATGGGTGCAGACACCAACTTCTCTTTCAACTCTCGAAACGCCTTCAGACATGATTCGTCGAAATAAAACTTACATTCTTTCTCGAGCTGTTTGCACAAAGGATGTGCAATTTTCCAAAAATCCTTAATGAACCTCTTATAAAAAACAACATGCCCAACGAAACTTCTCAAACCCTTGACATAGATGGGTGGATGAAGATTCTCTATTACTTCAACTTTATCTAAATTAACCTCTATCCCCTTTTGAAAGATGCGATGGCCCAACACAATTCCTTCTTTCACTATCTCCAACTTTAGCACCAAATTACAATTTTCACACCTCTTGAGCACCTCAAACAAATTACTCAAACACCGGTCAAAATAGTCTCACACTACAAAAAAAAATATCCATGAACACCTCAATAGTGTCCTCCACCATGTCA
The DNA here is from genome assembly GCA_027789145.1 of Solanum arcanum. Taxonomy (NCBI): domain Eukaryota; kingdom Viridiplantae; phylum Streptophyta; class Magnoliopsida; order Solanales; family Solanaceae; genus Solanum; species Solanum arcanum. The sequence goes on from CM050933.1 coordinate 23,871,976, forward strand.
TAGGATAAAGACATTGTACAACAATGGAAAGTCTCCAGTGCATTACATTACCCAAACGACATCCTTTTGAATGCAAAAGTCCGATAGGGGCAAACAAAGGTGGTCTTTTCTTGGTCTTCTAGAGCGATAGAGATATGTTTGTAGCCTGAATAACCATCAACAAAACAATACCAACCTTTTCCTACGAGTCTTTCTAGCATCTGATCGATACATGGCATGGAGAAATAGTCCTTTCATGTCCAAGCATTCAACTTTTTGCAGTGTATGCAATCTCTCCATCCAGTCACTAGTCGCATTGGAACAATAACTTTCCTCTCATTAGGTACCACTTCCATTCAAACTTTTTAGGCATGCAGTGAACATAACACACCCAACTACTATCCACAATAGGATAAATGACTCCGACAACAACCACTTGATGACCTCATTTTTTACTACCTCTTGCCTAGGTGGATTCAACTTTCTTTAGTGATCAAATACCTGGTTTGTAATCGGGCATGAGTTGGATTTTGGTGGAACAAATACCAGGAGGAATTTTGATAATGTCCCCAATAGTCCAACCATTGGCTCTTTTGAACCTCTTCAATGCCGCCACAAAGTACTCTACTATTGTTCCATTCAAATCTACTGTACTTATTACCGGAGAAGTGTCATAAATTCCTAAGAACACATACCTCAGATGAGGTGGTAGGGCCTCAAGATCTAATTTAGGGGCCTCTTTATAGATTGTTTCGCGGATGGGGACTCGCGGTGCTTCATCTCAAACTCCAATTTCTTCAGTTTTGACCAATATTCTTTTTGTTCAAGTGCAGCCACCAAAGACCCATACTCTTCAATACCATCACTATCAAAATTCATGATGACTGCCGCTTGTGCCTCAACACCTAGTCGCTCTTCAATTTTCACATCGAATACACTCTCAACAATATAGGATATAGCAGATAACATTTGGAGCTCACAACTTTGCTTCATCGACCGATATATATTGAAAGTTGCTTCTTCATTGTTCAACAGAAATTTCATCTACCCTTTTTCTATGTCTACTAATGCACGCTAAGTAGTTAGAAATGGTCTTCCTAGAATAATGGGGTCCTTAAAGTAAAGTCAAGATTAAAAAAAACGACCGAAAATATGAATGGCTCCACTTTCACAAGCACATCATAAAGGACACTAATGAGCCTCTTGATATTTCAATCGGCCATCAGTAACCGCATCATAGTAGGTTTTGGGTCACCCAAGCCTAACTTTTAATAAATGGACAGAGGTATGAGATTTATGCTAGCCCCAAGATCACAGAGTGTCTTAGCAAAGTGTAGTAGACCTATAGTACATTGAATGGTAAAGGCGCCCGGATCTTTCTTCTTCTTTACAAGAGACCTTGTAGCAATAGTACTACAATGCTGCATTCTGTAATCATATTCAAAACTCATAGATCTCTTCTTTGTCACCATTTCTTTCATAAACTTAGCATAAACAGGCATTTGTTCCAAAAGTTCTATGAATAGGACATTGATGCAAGATATTTCAACATTGTGATAAATCGCCGAAATTTACACTAGTTAGTTTTCTTCACTAATCTTTGAGGGAATGGTGCTGCCGGCCTTGTAATGGGGACCACTTTTTGAGATACCTTTGCTTTATGTACTATTTTGTACACCAACTCTCTACTAGATTCTACTACCTATTCGTCTTTTCTCATATCACCTAAATATAGAGATGGTATAGGTGGATCGACGGTCTACTTATCTCCTCGAGTAGTGATTGCCATGTAATGTCCATCATTTTTAGGATTTTTAGATTTTTTTGCTACGGAGGATGCAAGGTTGGCGTGGGTTCACTATAGTAGACAATTGAGCCATCTGTAACTCAAGGTGCTTAATTGAAATTGCATATGCATCCACCTTTTGTCCAATGTTCACTAGGTCACCCCTCATCTCCTTGACATTCTAATCACTGGCATCAAATCTCCTCATTATCTTTTGCAACATATTTTCAACTCGCGCCATACTACCTCAACCATCCCTTGGAGAAACTTCATAATTTTGGCAAGGAACATAGGGCCCACTTCGATCATTCCTGTTACCATAGTTATTTCCAATGAAGTTGTTTTCGCGGTTGTAATTTAAATCTCGGACATATTGACCCTCTCGGTTGTAGTGACTATAATTATGAACTTGGGTCCTTAACAGTGGTGCCAATTTTCCTGACTGGAGCCTTGCGATATTTTTAAGAACCCCCCCGTCTCATCATTCACTGCATAAGCATCATTTTCACAATAGTACTCATCCAGCGGCGGTGGTGGTTTAGTCAATAGTTCACTGCATTTTCCTTCTATGCACTTCCACTCACATGTTTCAAAACCAATCCTAGCTCAGTTCTCATCTATGCCAAAACTTCACGCATCTCATCTGCTGAAGGGTTATTTGTAGCTTGTAAAGCAAAGGTATTTCTCTAGTGTCTTACTTTCTAGTGCTCTAAGACTTTTTGTTGTGAGATATCTTCTCCAACTTCTCGGCAATCTCAATATAAGTACATTCCCTATAGGAGCCACCCGCAAAGTATCGAGCACTACTTCATTGTTTTCATCTTTCCCTCTATAGACGTACTTCTTTAGTGATTCATCATCAATGGGGTGTTTTGGGATGCCTCTTTGATGGTAGTAAATTTGTCCCAAGAGTTACTCACCGACTCTCCCGGTAGTGCCACAACGTTATTCACCTTGTCTTTGTGGTTAAGCTTATTGGACAATGGATATTTTCTTGCCAATAACACATATCCCAATTGATCAAATGTATACATAGAGTTGTAAGGAAGCTCAGTAAACCATATTGCGGCATCTCCTGTCAGTAATAGAGGAACACTTGCAACACAATAACACTCATATTAAAGTCCGATATACCCATACAACTCTTGCACAAAGACCTCAGTTTCTCTATATAAGCATGTGAGTACTCCGATGGCAGTCCCAAGAATGAACCCCTCGCGGTCAGCATATGCATCAAGCTACTCACCACGTATGCGTGCCCATGTGGCAGAAAGGGTAGGATAAGAGGTCCATTAGAATCTACAATGCTCACGTTGCCCCTATTCTACACCTTAAATCACGGGTTGGCTGGAGGTTTCATTCTCACCTTTACCTGTTGGTTCACAGCTCGTTCCTGATTATATGACTCAACCGTAATGGAGGTTGCTGACCTACTCCAACATCGAACTTCCCTCTGTTGGAATTTGCGAGAACAACTTGATTGTCCATTCGTCTTAAGGTTTGATTTAGTTCCGGATCGTATGGAGTGAGTGGTTCTCCTCTGCTCCATGTACTTTGTGTACACTAGAGCTAGACTTGAAAGAAATAAAAAGAAAAAAAAAGTAAAATAAGCAAATTGTTGACTTAATTTCAATAATGTAACTAAAGTTAATCTAAAAGCTAGATTCCCCTACAGCGGCGCCAAAATTTAATACGCTCAAATTACACCTCCTTAATGAAGTATAAGTAGTCGTAATCAAGTAGAAAACCCAACTAGTAGGTTAGGGTTTACCCACGAGGAAAATGGTCTAGACTTAACTTTAATCAGAACTACTTCTGTTTAGCGAAGGTCTTTCCAAACACACTTAATTAGATGGGGGTTTTATGAATCAAGTTTCTTAAAAAATATAAGTTAACAAGTAGATGAAATAAAATGTTGATATTTTATCAAGTTGTGAGAATAATTAATGTATGTGTGTTCCACACAGGTTCATAATGTCGTATTCCTAGCAATACCAACTCTTTCCTAGTGTTTTTCATGTAATGTGGCATGTTATTTGTCTCGAAATCGTTGGTCCTACATTTAGAGTATTTCACCTCGTACCTTGGTTCGGCTACGTGTGTATAAAGATACTAACCCTTACCTTTACCTTATATTAGACATCTTAATCGACATATGTCTTAGTTATTACTTCGCACCAATCAAGACTAGTCTACTATAAAGTATCATAATATATCTATGTTGATCATTCTAATATTATTCCTATCTGCTTGGTCGGGCAGGAAGCAATATGGGGAGTTGTAATGCGTGCACTCGTTAAAAAGAATTCTAAGCGAAAGAACTATCAATACATGTAAAAACACTACCTGAAAATTTCTTAGTTGCTAGGATTACTTTGTTAATTACCCATTGTTCCCACAACCCTAGTTGTGGATTTAGTTGCCAATTCTAGAAAGTTCATAATTCATAATATTGAATAAATCAATCATGAACTTACTTAACCATATAAAAAAACGTGAAATTCAACTTGAAATTGCAAGAAAATAACTTCAAACTAATTACGGAGATTGATTAATTTCCCAAACCTTGCAACAAACAATCTCCAACACAAAGTAGAATAATTATCATGGTAGTTTTCCATTAAAACGAGGTTTAATCCCCTATTTATTGAAGACATAGTTCTAAAGAAAAAGGAATTCAAATAAAGAAGGTTCTAAACACGAGTTCAATCGACGACCTCATTGATAGACAATCAATGGAACAACAATTCCTTTATTTCCTTCATCAATTCATACATAGAATTATTTTTCTTGACCGGATATCATCATCTCTTAATCAAACGATGACTAGAAGTACGGTCCGTTGATCCATCTACGCCACATCGATGCTCCTCCATCGTTTCACATATAGAATTTTGAAAAGTAAGGTACCAGAACCTTAAATGAACAAATCGTTGGTTCACAAGTATGGTCCGTCGAATGCTCGTGGTTCCACAACCAGTCAGATTTCCCTGATATTCTCATTTAACCTGATCTACCCATCGACGGTCACCACGAAAGGTGTATCGATGGGACGATGGACCATCGATGGATTTCGTAGGTATCAACTTGCAATTTTTTCCAAGTGCATGATGTGTTTTTAACCTGAACATCTTTCCAGCAAAATAAAAAACAAAAATTGTTTAAAATACAACAAAAAGGATCTAGAGACACACAACTCTTAAGTTGAATGCATTGAAAATAGAGTGTGACCACTGTATGTCTGGAGCTTCTTTGGAAGTAGAAACAACCGCGAAAGCCAATTATCCTCACCTCTTTCATTCTGATTCAACTCCAGCTTGAGATAATAGTTTCTCTTCAACTTTTCATTCATTTGTGCGTGAATTCAGTCTTAGAATCATGTTCCTCCAATTTGTACTTGCATTTTCAATGTAAATGCATGTTATTCAGTCAGAAACTCAGTTCATAGTGTTTAGTAGTTGGGGGATTGCAGCTCTCTCCCTCACTTTTAGCTAGTTTGGTCGTCATTCGAGAACTAATTGTCCCAAAAGGAAGATAATGTAGCACCTAATAAAGAAAATAGTACAAAAATGCAGATTTTCCATAGTTGCAGGTTCCTGTAACGAGCTAACTGCGGATCATCAGTCAACTAACGGTCTGTCACTCGATTTACGACCTATCAGTCGACTCTAACAATTGGCCAACTGACTTAAAGTTGTTTATCACAAACAATGATAAACCTCTACGTACCGTCAGTCGACTCCGTCGATTTATAAGCTTACTTCAAGTTCTCAGTGGCAAATGATAGTCGACCAATACAGACAGTCAGTCAACTCCATCGATTAATCAAATTGCTTTCAATTCTATGTCACGAACTACGGTCAACTAGTACGGACCGCCAGTTGACTATGCCAATTCGCTATCTTACTTTCAACTCTTAGTCACAAACGACGATCGACCAGTATGGCCCGTTAGTTGACTCAGTTAATGATTTTGATACATTTTATGTCACAGGTCTTTTGGTCTTTTTTTGTTCATTTTGCCCCTAAGCTACACCGTTTAGACCCTAAATCATGAGGTTTTAGTCAGTTTAAGCCTAGAAACATGACTAGAACTTACCCAAGTCAAAATCATAGAAAATTAGAAGCAAAAGAGGAGGAAAAGATCAAGAACAATAGTTTAAGAATGCAAAATGTTTCCATCAATTCCAGCCCGGTAATTGAATGATTTCCCCGTGGATTTCATCACCATGTATATGGGATTTCACTAGTGGGTTCCTTTACACATTGGTTCCCTACTTTTAAAATAGGTTCTTTATTCTCATATCATGATTAAACCTAGGGTTCTAGAACTTCAATAAAATATCATGAAACAGTTAGTTATACGTTCTTAATCAAATTACCTTATTATTACTCAGGTTATTGCATGAAATTCAGAACCCTGGCTATGTATTTCTCTACTTCTTCAATTAAAAATGCTAATTCAGATATTTAAGTTATCTAGTTATACATGCCTCAGTTATTAACGCATCATTATCAGAAGTATTGTTGCATTGTTAGTATGCCTGGTAAGTTTTGAGCCATCTAGTATTTACCGAAATTCAATCATAATGTGTTAATACTTTTTTTAACTGGGAGTAGCATAATACCGAGTAGGACTAGGTATAAACATACCCTAATAGTCCCAAAACTACTAGCCAAGTAGGTTGTAAGTCCCTTCATTGGGCATCCATTTATTGATCATCCCAGCATGCATTTATACCTATGGAGGGGTATATTGGGTCCTCTCGATGTGGAGTATACAATGAACAACACATTAATATCATACGACTTTATTATCGGTTATTAGAAGCTTCCATAATTCAGTCAAGCTCTATTGCATTGACCATATTTACAGTTCAATTAGTATTCGGTCGTAGATTGTTATAAATTTAGTCATTGCATGATGTTAGCTCAGAATTTTGTATATTATGTTCAAAATATTATACTTCTTTTGTGCTTGTTCAGTTATGTTTTATTTCAATTTTACTCTATCCTACATGTTCAATACCTTTCAAGCACTGACGCATACGTGTGCTACATCTTCTCGTGATGTAGGTTCAGGTTCTCATCATCCAGATCACGCCTAGATTGACTCCTGATCTCCAGTTCAGCAAAATCAGTGGTGAGTCCTCATTCTTTAAGGAAAATAGTGATGAGTTTCTTTGCACTACTTTAGATCTTTAGTTTTAGTTATGCAAGAGTTAGGTGGGGTCTTCCCCAGCACGTCTAGTCAGTTAGAGGCTATTTTCAGACATAGTTAGCTTCAACTTCATATTGATTTAATATTTTCTTTGTATTAAACTCAACATTTTCAAATATTTTAGTAATATTATATGGGTATTTCCCATCTTTTTATTTTAATTATGATTTAGCTTCCGCATCAATTTATTATCATTAGTTTCCTCATGATCATGCCAACATGGTTGGCTTAGGATCACATGTGGTCATAGGTCCCGTTTACGCATCTCAGGGGTAGCCGGAGTGTACACTCTAGGACTGTGGTGCTCTATTTTAAATTGTTGGCAGTTTGGGCACTTCGTAACAAATACAACAATGCCCTCCTTCAAACAATTCCACCAATATAATTCACTTAAATTGTGGAACATCTTTGAGGAACTCGGATTAATGGAATTTCTGGACCTATGAGCTACCTCCATGATCCTCTCTTGAAGCCCATCCACTATAGGTACACACAATCTTCCTTGATATGTCAATACACCATCTCCCCCATGTTCAAAAGCTATTACTCTTTACTTTTGAACATTTGCCTTCAGTTCAAGCATAATGGAATCTTGATCTTGATTCTCATTGTCTTCTGACACTAATGATGATTTGGCCCCATTTGTCACCATTATTCCTTGATATGTGGAATCCATGAGTCCAACTCCTAAGTGTGCATGTCTATGCACATCTTTTGCTAGTTCTTTCTTCTCTTTTTCAAGTTGGGTGGTACTACCCATAAAAAACCTTCTGAAGGAATCAACAACCACTTATCTTTACCTGAGTGGTAAAGAATTCTAATTTCATAATCCTTGAGTAGTTATAACCACCTTCTTTGTCTGAGATTAAGCTCTTTCTGAGTGAACACATATTGTAGAATCTTGTGACCAATGAAGACATCAATAAGAACATCATATGAATAATGACATCAAACTTTAAAATGAAAATTGCAGCATCCAACTCTAAGTCATGGGTGTTGGGTATATAGCAAGAATTGATGGGAAATAGAGGGAAGGAGAGGAATTTGAAAAATTTAGAACTTGAAAGGTTGGGAACTTGAGAGGTCCTCTAATACTTTTATATAAAAGTCAATAGTCCCTCATCGCTAATGGAAATTAAAATAGGAGAATTTGAATAGATAAACACTTCTATTAATTGTTAAAAGGGTTGGAAAGAGGGACCCCCCTCGCGCCGCCGTCGTCGTCGCTCGCTCGCTTCGGCTTCGGCTTCGGCTATGGCTTCGGCTTCGGCTTTGGCTTTGGCTGTGGCTTTGGCAAATGATCGATCGAGAGATAATTTTTGGACAAATTTATTTTCATTATTTATTTAATTAATTAACAGAAATGTTTTAAATTTTTTAGTTAACCCGACCCGACTCAGATCCGCGCGCGTGACCCATTTTAAATTCCGTTATATTTACAATTCCCGCCACTATTCTGAAAGGTTGCAACTTTCTGGAACAGTCAATACCATTTGAAAGTTTGCAACCTTTCATCAATGGTCGTGTCAATTCTTAAAGGGTTGCAGCCTCTAAGAATATATTCTTCTTGCCTATTAATACTATTCAGTCTTAAGAATATTTTCCTACGAATTTTCTGTTCTTCCTTCTTCTGAAAAACACATATTTCTTCGTTTACTTTCTTGTTATGGATTGATTCGCTGATAGTAGAGTTTTTTTGTATCTATACTCTACATATAAAGATCATTTTACCCTGGGAGGTTATATTCCAATGAAAACCTCGGATACTATAATGGAATAATTTCCTTAAGGGGACACTCTGAATTCAGTGGACTTGTTTTTCTTCCTAAATTATCAAAAAGAAAATTCCAGATTCTGGTAAGTTTTACAGATTCAATTATTTTTTACAAATAAATTTCTGTTCATCTTATTTACCGGTTCAAAAAATCTCAGTTACTTTGTGTTTCTGAATAATTTATTAGAACCACTAATTTATTATTTCATAACACAGATTGGCAACAATCTTAAGGAAATTATTTAAATCTGTGTTTCAGGTGGAGACAAAAATCATTGTGATTTTATACTCCTTGAAGTCTGCAATTATAATTTATTGCTTACTTAGATTGTATCAATTTGTTTTTTAGAAATTGAAAACACTGGTGTTACAGTGGCTGTTGCTGCACCAACCCGAACTCTTGTATCACAAGCAGAGAAACCGGGTAAATTCACAGGTGTGAATTTCAAAGGATGGCGCAACGAGTGTTTTTTGGCTTAGCACTCTTGGTTTGCAGAAATTTTCAACTGAAGATACTCCAGAACCTACTGATGATATGCCAGACAGGAAAAAATTTATGATTGTTGAAGCATGGAAACAGTCAGACTTCCTATGTAAATGTTAAATTTTGAGTGCTTTAGAGGATAACTTATATAATGTATATAGTGCAATAACAACTTCAAAAGAGTTGTGGAATGCACTTGAGAAGAAATATAAGACAGAAGATGCATGCTTGAAAAAGTTTGTGGTCGCAAAATTTTTAGACTATAAAATGGTAGATAGTAAAAGTGTTTGATCACAAGTGCAGGAACTTCAACTTATTCTCCATGATCTGATTGCTGAAGATATGGTAGTAAATGAAGCTTTTCAAGTGGCTGCAATGATCGAGTAGTTTCCTCCTTCGTGGAATGGTTTCAAGAATTATCTAAAGCAAAAGCGTAAAGAAATGATGCTTGAAGATCTTGTGATTCGGCTCAAGATTGAGGAAGATAATAGAAATGCCGAAAAGAAGTGGCGTAAGAGTTCAACAATCATTGAAGTCAATATTGTTGAAGAAGCTCCTACCAAAGACGACAAAGAAGTCCAACGGGAAGAAGTTAGAACAGGACAAGAAAAAAATCAAAGGAAACTGTTATAATTGAAGGATGGCTGGTCATAGATCTTCTTATTGTCATGCTCCAAGAAAGGACAAAAACAAAGTCAAAGGAAAAAGTCAAGCAAACATCGTGGAAAAGATGGAAGATGCAGATGACTTGTTTTCAATGATATTGGATTGTAACATAGTTGGAAATCCCAAGGAGTGGTTTCTCGACTAAGGTTCCACTAGACATATTTGCTTTGCAAAAGAAGCCTTTGCAACGTACACTCCTGCTGAGTACGATTAACATTTATTCATGGGAAACACAGCAACAACAAGGATTGCAGGAACTAGGAAAGTAATGTTGAAAATGACATCCGGCAAAGTGTTGACTTTTAACAATGTTCTACATGTCCCTACTATTAGGAAGAATTTACTTTCTGTTGCACTACTCGTTAAGAAAAGGTTTAAGTGTGTCCTAGTTAGTGATAAAGTTGTAATAAGTAAGAATGAAATGTTCATAGGAAAGGGCTACCTCAATGAGGGTCTTTTCAAACTAAATGTAATGGTTATTGACAGTATTAATACAAATTCTGCTTCTGTTTACTTATTGGAGTTAAGTGATTTATGACATGCTCGTTTGGGACATATAAATTACAAAGCCTTGCAAAAATTGGTTATTCTAGAAGTATTTCCTGATTTTAAATGCGATAAGTCGAAATGTGAAATTTGTGTGGAAAGTAAGTTTGTTAAACATACTTACAAGTTTGTTGAAAGAAATTATAAAACTTTAGACTTTATTCACACATATATATGTGATATGAAGTCAACACAATCTCGTGGTGGAAAAAAGTATTTTATAACTTTTATTGATGACTTCACTCGATTTTGTTATGTATATTTGCTTAATAGTAAGGATGAAGCAATTGATGCATTTAATCAATACAAAAAGGATGTGGAAAACCAATTGAATCTAAAGATAAAAATGATTCGGAGTGATAGGGGTTGAGAATATGAATCTCCTTTTGCAGAGATATGTTTGGAATATGGTATTATTCATGAAACTACTGCACCTTATACACCACATTCAAATGGTTTGGCAGAACGGAAGAACAGAACATTAAAGGAAATGATGAATGCCCTAATGGTTAATTTCGGTTCACCGCGAAATCTTTGGGGGGAAGCCATCCTTACAGCTAATAAAATACTCATTAGAGTACCCCATCAAAAAACACAATCAATTTCGTCTGAGTTGTGGAAACGAAGAAAAATCAACTTGAAACATTTCAAAGTGTTGGGGTGGTTAGCCAAGGTATCGATTCCTTTACCTAAGAGGGGTAAAATTGGACCCAAAACAACAGATTGTGTCTTTATTGGTTATGTTGTGAATAGTAAAGCCTGACGATTTTTGGTTCACAAATCTTATAATCCTGAGATTCATGTTAATACGATAATTAAATCAGATAATGCAGAGTTTCTTGAAAATATTTATCCGTATAAAACTGAAAGTGAGTCAACAAGTGAAAGACCTAAACGACCACAAGAAGAATCAATGGAAAATATTCTAACTAGTGAGGAACCTAGGCGCAGTACTCGACAACGAAAATATGTTTCTTTCGGATCTGATTTTGTAGCACTATTGCTTGCAAATGAGCCTCAAACATTTAAAGCAGCTATGTCTTTGTCAGAGTCAACTTATTGGAAAGAAGCAGTCAATAGTGAGATTGAATCAATTTTAAGCAATCACACATGGGAATTGACTGATCTTCCTCCAGGAAATAAACCTTTAGGATCAAAGTGGATCTCTAAATGGAAAATTAAACCTGATGGGACTATTGACAAATATATGGCTAGACTGGTAGTCAAAGGGTACAGACAAAAGGAAGGTCTGGACTTCTTTGACACATACTATCCAATAACAAGGATAACATCAATTAGGATGTTAATAACATTAACAGCAGTGCATGATCTTAAAATCCACCAAATGGATGTAAAGACAACCTTCTTAAATGGAGAGTTAGAGGAAAAAATTTACATGGAACAACCTGAAGGGTTTATAGTTCCTGGTAAAGAAAAGAAAGTGTGCAGACTTGTGAAGTCACTTTATGGACTCAAGCAAGCACCCAAACAATGGAATGCTAAATTTGATCAAATAATGTTGGCATATGGATTCAAGATTAACGAATGTGATAAATGTGTTTACATTAACAACTTTATGAATCATGATGTCATTGTTTGTTTGTATGTTGATGACATGTTAATAATGAGTAAAGAAATTGACGATATAAATGCTACTAAGCGCATGTTGTCCAGCAAGTTCGATATGAAAGACTTAGGAGTTGCTGATTTGATCTTAGAGGTCAGGATTATCAAAACTCCCTAGGGACTAGCATTATCTCAATCTCATTATATTGAAAAAGTATTGAATAACTTCAATTAATTGAATTTCAATGAAGTCAAAACTCCAATTTATTTAAGTTGTACATTTAAAAAGAATGAAGGTCAAAGTGACTCTCAATTTCAATATGCCAGAGTGTTGGGAAGTTTGATGTATATTAGGAATTGCACGCGACCTGATATAGCATCTGCTATTAGTAAACTGAGTCGGTACACAAGTAATTCGAATCAAACTCATTGGATGGATATGAAACATGTGTTGGTTTATCTAAAATGGACACAACATTATGCTTTGTATTATAATAAATTTCCTGCTATGATTGAAGGATATAGTGATGCAAATTGGATCACCGGGTCAAATGATGTAAAATCCACGAGTTTGTTATGTATTCATACTTGGTGGAGGAGCTTTCTCTTGAAAATCTTCCAAACAGACATGTATTGCTCGCTCCACAATGGAATCTGAATTTATTGCTTTGGATAAGGCTTGTGAAGAAGCGGAATGGCTCCGGAATGTCCTAGAGGATATTCCATTCTGGCCCAAACCTGTTGGACTAATTTGCATACATTGCGAAAGTCAAGCAGCAATAGCTAGGGAAGGGAGCGTTATGTACAACGGGAATTCTTGTCATATACGACGTAGACATAACAACATAAGACAACTGCTCTCTAGTGGAATTATCACAATTAACTATGTAAAGTCAAGCGATAATGTGTCAGATCCACTAACGAAAGGCCTAGTGACAGAGGCAGTTGAAAGATCATCTAAGAAAATGGATTTACGGCTTAGGACAAGTCAGCATGACCGTAAATCTATCTAGCAGACTGGAGATCCCAAGAGCTAGATTCAAGGAGAAAAACAAAGTTGTGGCATACGGTTCGACATTGTCAATTAATTCAATCCATTCTCATGATGAAGACAATGTTCAGGAAAAGGTTAAGACTTTAAGGCTTGTTAATGAGGTAATAAAGCTTAAAGTTTCTAATGATTTGCTAAGTTTGTTAGATTTGACCAAATAGTGTATCTACTAGATGCCACGGTTAGAAATCACCTATGTGAGTATGAAATGGAAGCCGCTTCAAAGAGAATTTTATGTCAAAAGTCTATTCTCTATACACTCATGAAACCAGGATGTGTTCATGGATGAAACGAACACAACTGTAAGAATCATAAACAGTAAAGGGTTAATTGTGTGACATATGGTTGTCTGGGTATACAGAAAATTTCAACGGTTCAAAGATATCACATCTACCGATTGACTTAGTATATCTGACATATGTTCAATACGGAAAGTCCAAGGGGAAACCTACTTATACAGATGCAATTAATCCTTGCTTGTAAAGTACACAATTGTGCGTGTATTCCTATGTTATAACTATTCCCCATAAATATGGGGGATTGTTGGGTATGTAGCAAGAATTGATTGGAAATAGAGAGAATGAGAGGAATTTGAAAAGTTTAGAACTTGAAAGGTTGGGAACTTGAAAAGTCCTCTAATACTTTAATGAAAAAGTCAATAGTCCTTCATCGGTAATGGAAATGAAAATAGTTGAGTTTAAATAAATAAACACTCCTATTAATTGTTAAAAGGGGTGGAAAGAGGGACCCCCCTCGCGCCGTCGCCGTCATCGCTCGCTCGCTTCGGCTTTGGCTTCGGCTATGGCTTCGGCTTCGGCTTTGGCTTTGATTTTGGCTTTGGCAAATAATCTATCGAAAGATAATTTTTTGGACAAATTTATTTTAATTATTTATTTAATTAATTAAATGGCCAAAAATTATTTTCAATTAATTAGTTGATAACAGAAGTTAACTTAAATGTTTTCAATTTTATAGTTAACCCGACCCGACTGGGATCCGCGCGCGTGACCCATTTTAAATTCCATTATATTTAAAATTCCCGACACTGTTCTAAAAGGTTGAAACTTTCAAGAACATTCAATAGCATTTGAAAGTTTGCAACCTTTCATTAATGGTCGTGTCAATTCTGAACGGTTTTTCTGAAAGGGTTGCAACCTTTCAGAATATATTCTTCTTCCCTATAAATACCATTTAGTTTTCAAAATATTTTCCTACGAATTTTCTGATCTTCCTTCTTCTTAAAAACACATATTTCTTCGTGTACTTTCCTGCTGTGGATTGATTCGCTGACAGTACAGTTTTTGTTATCTATACTCTACTGATTAAGATCATTTTACCCTGGGAGGTTATATTCAAAATCAAACCTCGGATACTAGAGGGGAATAATTTCCTTACGGAGACACTGTGAATTTAGTGGACTTGATTTTCTTCCTAAATTGTCAAAAAGAAAATTCCTAATTCTGGTAAGTGTTACAGATTCAATAATTTTTTACAAATAAATTTCTGTTCATCTTATTTACTGGTTCTAAAAATCTCAGTTACTTCGTGTTTCTGAATGATTTATTAAAACCAGTAATTTCTGATTTTCATAACACAGATTGGAAAAAATGGGTTGGGTAGTTCTTCTCATGAACTTTCAACTTTATAGAGGCACATGCTATAACGTTGCAATTCTACCATAGGACACAATGCAAACAAACTCTTGATGCATCCAAACACACCACAAAACCTTGAGTACCTCGTTTTTCTCACAAGGTTCATGTCATTTAAACTTCAATGTTTTCTAAGTCAACTTTCTCAAAGGAGATGAAATAGAAGACAATCCCTCCACAAACCTTCTAGAATAGCTAGATAAACCCAAGAGACTCCTAATATCAATTAGAGATGTGGGTCTAAGACAATTTTGCACTACCTCAATTTTCAAGGTATCAACTCTGATACCATCAGCGGAATATATGTGACCCAAGAATGCCACAGATTCAAGCCAAAATTAACACTTAGATAAGTTAGCGTATAACACCTTCTCTTTTAATGTCTTAAGGACTATATTCAGATGACTAGCATAATCTTCGTATTTCCCTTAATGGATTAGTATCTAATCAATAAAAACAATAACACACGTATCTAAATAAGGTTTTATCCATGAAAGTCGCGAGCGCATAGGTGAACCTTAAGGACATGACCAAGAATTTATAATGCCCATTTTTTGTTCTGAAAGGTATCTTCGGAATGTCACATTCTCGTACTCTCAACTAGTGGTAGACTAATCAGAGATCAATCTTGGATAAACAAGAAGCACCGTGAAGTTGATCGAAAAGATAATCAATTCTAGGAAGAGGATACTTATTCCTGATGGTAACCTTGTTCTATTGACGGTAGGCTATACACATCCTAAGAAAAGCATCTTTCTTTTTTCAAAAACAAGACATGAGCACTCCAAGGTGAGACACTTAGTCAAATGAAGTCCTTATCTAATATATCTTTCAACTATACTTTAAAATATTTCAACTCTTCTAGTTCCATTTTTAATGGTGAAATAGAGATAGGACCAGTATCTGGAAGAAGAAATATATAAAAGTTGATCTCTCTAGGGAGGGACTATGGGATCTTTTAAAATGTTTTTTGGAAACTCTTCTACTACTGGAATTGACTGAATCGGAGTTATCTCTGCACTTGAGTCAATTATACATACTAAGTGATAGACACATCCCTTAGAAACTATCTTTCTTGTCTTAGGGTATGTAATGAAACAACCCTTTGCACTACTGAACTCCTTTTACATTCTAAGATCTACAATAAACTAAGGCATAATAGGCATGAAGCAATTCCATACGAATAATGAACTCAAAGTCTACCATGTCTAACTTAATTAAATCAACCATGGTACTCTTGTGATTGATGGAAATGAGACAATCACGACAGATTCTCTCTGCTAGAATGAATTCACCAATAGGTGTGGAAACATTGAATGGTTCCCTAAGTTTCTTAGGAATAAGATAAAAGCTCACAGAAATATATGGAGTTACAAAAGATAAATTGCTCCTTGTCTAGCAAAGTATAACTAGTTAAGTCAAACACTTAAATCATACTAGTGAAAACATCTTGCGAATCCTCTTGCTCTTGGTAATTGTTGAGAGCATACAAGGGGTTGTTCACGGAATAAGTTCCTATACGTGCAGCCCTGTCTAGTAGAGCAACTCAAAAAGAATGGGCTTTATTGCCCCCAGTACCATTTCCCTTATAATTCACTTGACACTCTCTCATAAAATGCCCGGTCTGACCTAACTTGAAACAACCATTGGAGACCTAACAACAAAATCAGAGTTGTTTCTACCGCACTTTGCATAGTCAAGAGGCTTGCTACCTCCTTTTGCCACACTACCCTGTAAATAGGTAGCTTTTAACTCTTGAACTCTGACCATAGTACTCACCCTTGTTATTAGGTGTAGGCACAAGCAATCAATGAAGCAGAATACTTCTCTCTTTTATAATAAGAGGACCAGTTGTCATTACTCTTTTGCTACCCCGACTCATTCTCTATCTTACCAATGTCTTAACTGTCATTTATGTAAATTTTGGGCAAAAATTATCTCGGAATTCCGGATGACCAAAAATAATGGTGGACTATAGCACACGATAATTGGCAAAATGGAGGGTTTACCTGCTCTGGGCTTTCTTGACCTTGAAAATGGGTCGTTTTGGTCGTGGTGATCAACCGGCTCCATAGATAATGTCTTAAGAAACATCCGAATAAATTTGGGCAATAACAATCTTGAAATTACATATGACCAAAATAGATGGTGGACTATAGGACATGAAAATTGGCTAAAGCAACGTTTATCTAGGATAAAATGATCTTGGAATTCCTGATGACTAAAAAAGATGATGGACTATAGCACCCCAAAATCGGCAAACAGGGGGTTTACCTAGGCTCATTTATCTCTAAGATGGGCTATTTTGGTCATGGTGACCAACTAGCTACATAGATAAGGTACGACAGATTTCCTTGTAAATTTTAGGCAAATATAATCTCGGAATTTCGGATGATCAAAAAAGATGGTGGACTATAGCACACGAAAATTTGCAAGATGAGGGGCTTACCTTCTCTGGGTATCGTTTTACCTTTAAAATGGACCATTTTTGCCTCCGTGACCAACTATCTCGATAGATAAGGTCTTAAAGGATGTCCATGTAAATTTTCTACAATTGTTTGATCTGGTAGTATCTACGCTGTGGTGTATTTAGGATGATTAAAAATATACATTCACATTTCAAATGATGGTAATACCTAGCTATATTAAAAATATCTAATCCGTCGTTGCGTGAAGTGCAAGTTATTATACTAGTTAAAGTTAAATAAAACAATATTCATATTTTGGAATTTTAAAATGTATCAAATATGAATAATAATTTTATAACTAAGGATTTAAATTTTTAACCATAAACTGGAGATGCTAAAATTTATAGGATAATATCAAATAGACATCATCTATGTATTTTTGTGTAAATGACTCTGTTCATCAAAAAAATTGGTTTAATTATGAATTTGCAAAAAACTACTATATTTGAGAGTATTAACTAGTGTAAATAAATACCTTTTGTATTCTTTTATTTCCGCGAGCACACATTTTGGAAATCTATAAAAGAGAAACCACAAACTCAATCGAAAATTTATTACACTACCATGTAAAGTACGCCATCGGAATGATCTTGGATAAAAACCTTAAACCCCCATTTCAGTTATGCCGTCAATCTAGCTGTTTCTTCTATACATTGATAAGAGAAACTCATAGAACTTGATGTTGTCTGATTTCTTAAATTTCTCGCATGGTTTCTTTTCTAGAAAAATAAAGAACTCTTGAAGTTTCATTATATAAAAATTGAAGAAACTGTAGCTTTCTAGTAAATATTGGCATTGCTAATATCAAGGAATTTCAAGAATTTAGGTTGTTATTCTCACAGTGTATGTTAAGGATGTTCAAGAATTGAATGGAATGTTGTGGAGTTGTTCTTGGACTTAAAATAAAATTTACATAGTGTAATTATATGAGTTTTTGATTTGTAGTAATTTGAATTAATACACCCAATTGGGCAGACTTTCCTAAAGGATTTTGTAATGTAAGAGAATAGAGAATATATGGTTCATCTTTTCTGATGTTGTCAATATTTTGTTGGCTTGCTCAAAAGGTAGGGACCGGTGAGCTCTTTAATGAATTCTTTATGTTCCTTTGTTAGATTTTTTTGATGACGAGGGCATACGCTTTATATGAAAATTGATACTATTGTTTCTCTTCTTTAGATGATGCTCCATTCTACAACCATAATTTTTTTCCCAAATGAATATTCTTATAGGTGTATCAAAACACTTATTTCCTTTTCCCATGAGATTTGCTTGACTGTTCTTCTTATGTTTTTTTTCTCTATAAGCTCAGCACTCGTACATTAAATTCAACCAACTTTCTACTAGATATACGCTACTATGGCATAGAGATCTGCTATGTGAAAGTTTCTACATCTTTTGTTTATTCTTCCTTTTTGTCCGGTCATTTTCTCATGGTTTCGTATACTTGTTTTACACCAGCTACATAAAAATACATCCATTAAGATGAATTGCATACTTACCCAACAAGTTTTTGCTTTAAAGGAGAGGCTCTGAGCTCTATTTTTGGCGTTTCATTGTTGGAAATATTAACTAAAATTCACTTGAAGCCAAATAGATATCGTAGGTTTTTAGGTAATATTTGTATGGGTTTTACTTCATAGAATTCATTAAAATAGGTGTAAAACTCCTAACTTGGTCTTTAATCTTGTAGTTGTATACCGGAGAGCAAGTGTTTGTACCTTGGACTTGAAGATTTTAGAAAAAATGTTAATGCAACAGCTAATTCCGTATAATGCATTTGAAGGAAGAAAATGCACTCCAAGTACTTGAAGTTTTCTCACAATTGAAACAAATAAAATATATTGATTTTTATACTTTATACTTTTAAAAGTTGTACTCTGTCCTTCCTGATGTTTTGATTTTCATGTATAGTCTTGGATGTCCAAAAAGGATGTTGTGTTCTCTCCAAGAGTCTTTCCTAAGAACCACCCTTGTGAATCCATGTGTCTCCCCCAAAATTGTTGATATGGAAATGTTCGTCTTTGTATACCAGCTAACTGCAGGATATTTCGTGTCTGGTTTCTTAGATTTTGTAAGTTCGTTTGCGGTAAGGATGTTGTAGTTCACACGCGTGCTTCACCTTTATCGTTGCCGTTATTGTACCATGGGTTTGACATTGTTTATAATTCCTTTGACAATATGAATGCAAGTGATGGTTCATTCAAGCTCTTAAGATACATCTTAGGTCTTGATGTTTACACAGTGTAGGTTTACAGTCCCAAATTGATGGATAAAGAGATGGAATAGGTCATCTTTTCTACACCCTACTCAATTTTATGTAGCCTTCTGACATTTGACACAATTATCTATTAATAAGCGGCGAATGTGGTATTATTCCCAGAGGATTTGGTGAGACAGGTGTGAAGGGTAAAATTCTTGCTGCCAAATATATCAATGAAAATAGGATTCCTTACTTGGTATATGTCTACGCACGCGAAATTCTGTTATCGAATAAGCTAGATCCATTCTTGAGATGCAAGATGCGAACAATATAGAGTTTTATCCTTTACACTCATAAAATTTTGGTAATTTTATGCTGGAAGTTATGTTATGATATTTCCCCTTCTTCATGATCTTCATATGTTTGACGTCTTATTTTTGTAGTAGATATATTGATACGTCGCCCAACTTCACAGGGTTCAAAAGTGCATATGGGTGTACCATGCGTCTACGATCAAGATGAACGTATTTTCAAGTCGAAGATTCTAAATCTGCATAACTATAATTACTTCCTTTCCTCGAATCTCACTGCATTGGTCGTATCTTGATTCTGTAGCCATTTTGTAGGACTTCTCCTATTGATTTTATAAAGTGCCTAAACTATATCGTTTCTCAGATATGGCAACTGGAGCATTGTAGATGAGAGGCACTGTCATAGATATGAGGCTCAACATTTTTTTCTTTAAATTTGGAATTCTTGTCTAACTATTGCACATCTTGGTGGAGCCGTTTAATAATTATATGTGGACCATAAGATGTATCGCCTTTCATAAGGGATGCATGCTAAGAGCTTATCATGTGCTCTGTAGGTGAATCTTGATATGGTGCAGCAATTTGAAAATGTTGTCTTTCCCTGGCAAGATGAATGTGATTAGTGCATGGAGGTGAGTCTTTTATATAATTGAATTATGATGTCATTATTGATATTCGTAGTGTTATTACTTGTTTTATTATAATTATGATACCATTTGAATGGGAAGATTATTTCTTGTTGAAGGTCCAGCTCACACAACTCTAATAAAAACAAGTAGTTTAATTATAATAAATTGTGATTTGGTGTATTTTGAACGAAGACACTCGATGGGACAGACATTCATATACACCCTCAGTGGTCATTTTCTTTTACATGTTCTAGACTTTTTTATTTTGATTGTTCCTCGGAACATAAAAATTGGGTCAAAGAAGAGAACGGATAATTATATGTTTATGATTTTGTTAATGCTTTGAGGATCAATGAGGTGGGCTGCTGAGAATGTGTAAAGTCTTTCTTTAATGAAATTTAAATCGCTTAGAGTAGTAACACAAAAGGCAGCGATCAGTGACGCATTTCAATGAATTCTTATGTTCCTTTGTTTGCTATTTCTAATTAAGATTACATATTCTTGTTATTCTTTTAAGTAGAGTACTCCTAGTTTGAGGTATGTGTTGCAATAGGAGTTGGGACCTGCTATATTAAGGTGGATGATAATGGTAAGTGTTAGTTTCTTTAACATAAATCTAATGCATTTGATGTGCAAAAAGTTTTGCTCCCTTTATTATATTACTTTATAATATAAAGATGCACTTTTTTTTATAGGATCATCTGTTGTTGTACTTTCTTTTAAATAATCTCGTGTTTCATGAGATGGACCGATGCTGATAGGAAAACAATTTGGTGATCATTTTGTAAAATTATGAGCTTTCATCATCTTTTTTGTAGTGATATTGTTGTACATCATTTATTTTTTCTTACAACTATGATGTTCAGAATTGAATTATTGTCTCAGTATATAGGATTGCATACATTACTGAACTTATAGGGTGTTTGATGGTTTGTGTTTATTAGTATCCTTTCATCGATATTATTTTATTTGTTGTTTGTGGTCAGCTTTAAAAAATAAATCCTTATTCACTCATGTTCTTTCAATAAGAAAATCACATGTATCTAAATTGAAAATAGATTTCATTTTTTTTAAAAAAATCAGAAATAGATTTATACTACATTGAAGTCAATATGAATTTCTATCTATGCAGGGAATCATAATGTAACGACCTGTTTAGTCGTTTTGAGCAGCAGATTTTATTTCTGGAAAAACAGGCTGAGGCGACGGACCCCACGACGGACCGTCATGGGCACGACGGACCGTCTAGGGTGTCTCGTTCCAAAACACTTAGAAATTCTGAAATTGGGTACTAAAAATTGACTCTCTGAACTTCGTAACGAAATGGCAGGACGGACCTTCACAGGTGTGACGGACCGTCGTTAGCCCTCGTTTCAAAACACTTCAACTCTTGAAAAGTTGGTTCAGGTAACGATTCTCTGAACGTCGTGACAGAAGTGCAGGATGGACCGTCGTAGATAAGACGGGCCGTCACGGACTCTTTAAGAAAATTTAGTCCATGACGAACCTGCATGACGGACCGTCGCAGGCACGACGGACCGTCACGGGTTGCGTAATCCCAGGCGGAATCGGATTTCTGGTTAAGTTTTAAAGGGGCGTTTTGGACTATTCCTGCTATAATTATAAATTTCATGGGTTAACATTAATAACTCAGTTTCTTGGGGGATAAAAGAGGTAACTTTGAGTTAATTAGTGGACTACTATTTCCATCTTTTATACCTAATTATATACTAATTAGGGTAAAAGAAAGAGAGTTTTGATAAAAGAAAAATAGAAGGAACAAGAGAGAGAGAGGGAGAATTGAACGAAGAAGAGGAGAAACACAAAGCTTTGGGAAAATTCTTGCTTGATTCAACTCTTTGGTGGAGGTAGGTTATGGTTTTCATGCTATTCGTAGTAGACTCTTAATAGCGGATAATATGTATTGGTAGTATTGTAAACCTGTCTATATGCTTAATTGTATACTTGCATGAATATGATTATGTGATTGTGATAAAATAAGCATGATGAAACCATTGAATCCCAAATCTTGAAAAGAAACTTTAATCTACGTTATTAAAGATGATGCCTTGGTATAAAAGAAGGCTTGATGAATTAAAGTAATGAGATTGATGACGCCTTGGTATAGAGAAGGCTTGATGAATTGATAGAATGAGATTAGTGGATCGGAGTGTCACGTTCCGACACATAGTATTAGTGGATCGGAGTGTCACGTTCCGACACATAGTATTAGTGGGACGGGTGTCACGAACCGACACGTAGAATTAGAGGATCGGAGTGTCACGTACCGACACATATTATTAGGGGATCTGGTGTCACGAACCGACACGTAGTATTAGGGGATCGGGTGTCACGAACCGACACGTAGAATTAGGGGATCGGAGTGTCACGTACAGACACATAGTAGTAGGGGATCGGAGTGTCACGTACCGACACATAGTAGTAGGGGATCGGAGTGTCACGTACCGACACAAGAGGAAGAAAGATAATGAATCTTGAAAGATGATAATATACTCAACTTAATAAACTTAATTCCCAAATGAGTATGGTATTGAGGCTTGAGCCCTCATGGATGAACTTGATGGTACTTATTGATGATTATAGTACTTGTCGTTGCTACGTGTTGAGTTTTATACTTGATTTATGATATTACTTGATATATACTGTTCTCTATTTTGAGTTGGCCGATAATATCTACTCAGTACCCCTGGCTTGTACTGACCCCTACTTTATGTTTTCTTTTTGTTATTTGTGGAGTGTAGCAAGCGTTCCGTCATCTTCAACTCAACAGCGATTCTAGCCAGTCTTCGTCATACCGGATATTCAGGGTGAGCTAATGCTTCTAGCTTGGACTGGGTCTTCTTCTTCAAGTCTTGATGCCTTGAACTTCCGGCATGGACTAGCTTTTACTTGTTTTGCTTTCTTAGATACTCTTAGTTTAGTAATTTGAAGGTAGATGTTCTTGTGGTGATGACTTCTAGATTTTGGGAATGATAATAATAGTTTTGAATTGTTTTTATTAATGAGTCTAAGTCTTCCGCATTACTTTCTGTTGATATACATTGAAATGTTAAGGGTTAGATTGGTTGGTTCGCTCACATAGGAGGGTAAATGTGGGTGCCAATCGCGGCCCTGATTTGGGTCGTGACAAACTTGGTATCAGAGCATTAGGTTCGTTGGTCTCATCACACAAGAATGAGTCTAGTAGAGTCTTAAGGAAAGGTAGGGGGACGCCTTTACTTTTCTTTGAGAGGCTATAAGACTTTAGGAAAATTTCACTCTTTCATTCTTTCTTTCGTGCTACTACTTGAGTCCAATTGGTATCTAGGCGATACGAATTTGTATCTTACCATCTTCACTATATTTCGCAGATGGTTAGAACTAGAGCAACGACCGCGCCATCAACAACACCGGCAAGACAAGAAACGTCTGAGCCAGCCACTGGGGCTGTGGCTCGAGGAAGAGCACCGACAAGAGGCCGTGGTAGAGGTCGTGGGAGGACGTCCTCTAGAGGAATAGGAAGAGCACCGAGCCCATCTGGTACTAGGGCGGTGACTCCTCCACCGACTGAGGAAGTGATAAGAGAGGGTGAGGAAGGGGAGAGTGAACAAGTGAAAACTGAGGAATTGCCACCCCAACCTACCCCAGAGATGATCAATCAGGTTCTTGCTTATCTTAGCGGGTTATCTGATCAGATTCAGGCACCTCCAGTGGTTTCTGCACCAACACCTCCGGTTACAGAGATACGACATGAGGCCACTATGGCTCCTCGTATGGATGCCTTATTGGACATAGGCACGTTTCCACGTCTGACTACTGGGCCTATAATGAGAAATGATCAGCATGAACTTTTCAGTAAGTTCTTGAAATTGAAACCTCCAGTCTTCAAGGGTGCTGATTCTGAGGATGCTTATGATTTTCTGGTTGACTGTCATGAGCTACTACATAAGATGGGTACAGTGGAGCGGTTCGGTGTTGAGTTCGTGAGATATCAGCTTCAAGGGAACGCCAAAATGTGGTGGCGGTCACATGTTGAGTGCCAACCAACGGAGGCACCGCCTATGACTTGAGCATCATTCTCTAGCTTGTTTATGGAGAAGTATATCCCAAGGACCTTGAGAGATAGAAAAAGAGATGAGTTCTTGAGTCTAGAGCAAGGTAGAATGTCGGTTAATATATATGAGGGTAAGTTCCGTGCATTATCCAGGTATGCCACTCAACTGTGTTTCAGTCCCCAAGAGAGGATTCGCCGGTTTGTGAAGGGGTTGAGGTCAGAATTGCGGATTTCGGCATTACAGATAGCGGCAACGGCAAAATCCTTCCAAGAGGTGGTAGACTTTGTGATAGAAGTGGAAGGAGTGAAGCCAGACGACTTCACCACAACATCGACATCAAAAAGGTTTCGAAAGGGAGGTGAGTTTAATGGTTCTTACACTAGAGGATAGGGTTCGGGAAGTTACTCAGTCCGACCAATTCAGTCTTCACTACAGACTGTAGTTGGGGGACCACCTCAGACCGGTCAACACTTCTCCGAGAGACCGATGCCTGACTCCAGAGAGTGTTATGGATGTGGGGAGACTGGACATATTAGGAGAAATTGTCCAAAACAGAGTTACAGACCCCCACTAGCTAGAGGTAGAGGTGGTCATGGTAGAGGCCATTTTTCTGGAGGACGTGGTGGTCAAGGAATTGGTGGTCACCAAAACGGCCGAGGTGATGGGAAAACTTGAGCCACTACATCACAACATGGTAGGGGCAACGGGCAAACAAACGAAAGGGCCCATTGTTATGCTTTTCCTGGGAGATCGGAGGCGGAGACATCTGACGCTGTCATCACAGGTAATCTTCTGATTTTTGATTGCATGGCTTCTTTATTGTTTGATCCTGGATCCACGTTTTCTTATGTATCTTCCTCATTTGCTAACGGTCTAAATTTACATTGTGAATTACTTGATATGCCCATTCGTGTTTCTACTCCGGTGGGTGAGTCTGTGGTAGTTGAAAAGGTATATAGGTCTTGTTTGGTGAATTTTGTGGGGAGCAACACTTATGTAGATTTGGTTATCTTAGAAATGGTTGACTTTGATGTAATTCTGGGTATGACTTGGCTTTCTCCGAATTTTGCGATCTTGGATTGTAATGCTAAGACTGTGACGTTAGCCAAGCCTGGGACAGATCCGTTAGTGTGGGAGGGCGACTACACTTCCAATCCGGTGCGTATCATCTCCTTTCTCCGTGCTAAGAAAATGGTTAGTAAAGGGTGTTTGGCTTTCTTGGCACATCTCAAGGATGACACTACACAAGTACCCTCGATTGAGTCAGTTTCTGTAGTCTGCGAGTTTTTGGATGTGTTCCCTGCAGATCTTCCTGGTATGCCACCAGATAGGGATATTGACTTCTGTATCAATCTTGAACCGGGCACACGCCCCATTTCTATACCCCCTTATAGAATGGCTCCCGCAGAGTTAAGAGAGTTAAAGGCCCAACTTCAAGAGTTGTTGAGCAAAGGCTTCATTAGACCAAGTGCATCTCCTTGGGGTGCTCCGGTTTTGTTTGTGAAGAAGAAGGATGGGAGTTTTCGGATGTGCATAGACTACAGACAACTGAATAAGGTAACTA
Source organism: Solanum arcanum (assembly GCA_027789145.1). NCBI lineage: Eukaryota > Viridiplantae > Streptophyta > Magnoliopsida > Solanales > Solanaceae > Solanum > Solanum arcanum. The sequence goes on from CM050933.1 coordinate 23,897,930, forward strand.
TTAAGAACAAGTATCCTCTTCCTCGCATTGATGACTTCTTCGATCAGTTACAAGGTGCTTGTGTCTTCTCTAAGATTGACTTGAGATCCGGTTATCATCAATTGAAAATATGGGCAACGGATGTGCCAAAGACTGCATTTCGAACGAGGTATGGACATTACGAATTTGTGGTGATGTCTTTTGGTCTTACGAATGCCCCCGCTGCGTTCATGAGCTTGATGAACGAGATTTTTAAGCCATATTTGGACCTCTTCGTGATCGTTTTTATTGATGATATATTGGTATACTCAAAGAGCAAGAAGGAACATGAAGAGCATTTGAGAATGGTATTGGAAATGTTGAGGGAGAAAAAGCTTTACGCCAAGTTCTCTAAGTGTGAGATTTGGCTAGATGCAGTGTCCTTCTTGGGGCATGTGGTTTCGAAGGATGGGGTGATGGTAGGTCCTTCTATGATTGAGACGGTAAAGAATTGGGTAAGACCCACTAATGTGTCAGAAATAAGGAGCTTTGTTGGGTTAGGTAGCTACTACCGCCGATTTTTCAAGGGATTCTCTTCTATTGCTTCCTAATTGACGAACTTGACTAAGCAGAATGTTCCATTTGTATGGTCGGATGAGTGTGAGGAAAGCTTTCAGAATCTCAAGACTTTGTTGACTACCGCACCCATTCTCACCTTGCCCATGGAAGGTAAGAACTTCATTGTCTATTGTGATGCGTCCTATTCGGGTTTGGGTGCAGTGCTAATGCAAGAAAAGAATGTGATTGCTTATGCTTCAAGACAATTGAAAGTGCATGAGCGTAACTATCCAACTCATGACTTGGAATTGGCCGCGGTAGTGTTTGCATTAAAGCAATGGAGGCACTATTTATATGGAGTTAAGTGTGAGGTCTACACGGATCATCGTAGCCTTCAGTATGTCTTTACTCAGAAAGATTTGAACTTGAGACAGAGGAGATGGATGGAACTACTGAAAGACTACGACATCACTATTTTGTATCATCCGGGGAAGGCGAATGTTGTAGCGGATGCTTTAAGTAGAAAGGCGGGAAGCATGGGAAGTCTAGCTCACTTGCAAGATTCTAGACGCCCATTGGCTAGAGAGGTTCAGACTCTGGCTAACGACTTGATGAGGTTAGCAGTAAATGAGAAGGGAGGATTGTTGGCTAGTGTGGAGTCAAGATCTTCTTTTCTTGACAAGATTAAGGGAAAACAGTTTGATGATGAGAAACTAAGGCGAATCAAAGATATAGTATTGCGAGGAGAGGCTAAAGAAGCGACAATCGATGAGGAAGGTGTTTTGAGAATCAAGGGAAGGGTATGTGTACCCCGTGTCGATGATTTGATCAACACTATTCTGACAGAGGCTCATAGTTCAAGGTATTCTATACATCCGGGTGCAACCAAGATGTATCGTGACCTCAAGCAACACTTTTGGTGGAGTAGAATGAAGCGTGATATTGTTGACTTTATTGCCAAGTGTCCAAACTATCAACAAGTAAAGTATGAACACCAAAGGCCCGGAGGAACACTTCAGAGAATGCCCATTCCGGAATGGAAGTGGGAGAGAATTGCAATGGATTTCGTGGTTGGTCTTCCAAAGACAATGGGTAAGTATGACTCCATTTGGGTGATTGTTGATCGGTTAACTAAATCTGCTCATTTTATTCCAGTCAAGGTGACTTACAATGCAGAGAAGTTAGCCAAAATTTACATCTCGGAAATCGTTCGATTGCATGGGGTTCCCTTCTCCATCATATCAGATTGAGGTACGCAGTTTACTTCTAAGTTTTGGAAAACATTGCATGCGGAATTGGGTACTAGGTTGGACCTTAGTACTGCGTTCCATCCCTAAACCCATGGTTAGTCTGAGAGAAAGATTCAAGTAATGGAAGATATGCTTCGTGCATGTGTGATAGAGTTTGGTGGCCATTGGGATAGCTTCTTACCCTTAGCGGAGTTTTCATACAATAATAGCTATCATTCAAGCATTGATATGGCCCCATTTGAAGCATTGTATGGTAGGAGATGTAGGTCTCCCATTGGTTGGTTTGATGCATTTGAGGTTAGGCCTTGGGGTACTGACCTTTTGAGGGATTCAATAGAGAAAGTGAGGTCTATTCAAGAAAAGCTTCTAGCGGCGCAAAGTAGACAAAAAGAATATGCAGATCGAAAGGTTAGAGACTTAGAGTTCATGGAGGGTGAACAAAACTTGTTGAAAGTCTCACCAATGAAAGGGGTGATGCGGTTTGGTAAAAGAGGTAAACTAAGCCCAAGGTATATTGGTCCCTTTAAAGTACTTAAGCGAGTAGGGGAGGTGGCTTACGAGTTAGCCTTGCCTCCAGGGCTGTTCGGAGTGCATCCGGTATTCCATGTGTCTATGTTGAAAAGATACCATGAGGATGGAAACTACATTATCCGTTGAGATTCAGTTTTGCTTGAAGAGAACTTGTCTTATGAGGAGGAGCCTGTTGCTATTTTAGATAGAGAAGTTCGCAAGTTGAGGTCAAGAGAGATTGCATCCATCAAGGTGCAATGGAAGAATCGACCGGTTGAAGAAGCCACTTGGGAGAAGGAGACGGATATGCAAGAAAGATACCCACATCTGTTTAAAGATTCAGGTACTCCTTCTCACCCTTGTTTTTCTTCTTGTGATCGTTCGGGGACGAACGATGGGTAAATTGGTATCTATTGTAACGACCTGTTTAGTCGTTTTGAGCAGCAGATTTTATTTCTGGAAAAACAGGCTGAGGCGACGGACCCCATGATGGACCGTCATGGCCACGACGGACCGTCGAGGGTGTCTCGTTCCAAAACACTTGGAAATTCTGAAATTGGGTACTAAAAATCGACTCTCTGAACTTCGTAACGAAATGGCAGGACGGACCTTCACAGGTGTGACGGACCGTCGTGAGCCCTCGTTTCAAAACACTTCAACTCTTGAAAAGTTGGTTCAGGGAACGATTCTCTGAACGTCGTGACGGAAGTGCAGGACGGGCCATCGTAGATACGACGGGCCGTCACGGACTCTTTAAGAAAATTTAGTCCGTGACGAACCTGCGTGACGGACCGTCACGGGTTGCGTAATCCCAGGCGGAATCGGATTTCTTGTTAGGTTTTAAAGGGGCGTTTTGGACTATTCCTGCTATAATTATAAATTTCGTGGGTTAACATTAATAACTCAGTTTCTTGGGGGATAAAAGAGGTAACATTGAGTTAATTATTGGACTACTATTTCCATCTTTTATACCTAATTATATACTAATTAGGGTAAAAGAAAGAGAGTTTTGATAAAACAAAAATAGAAGGAACAAGAGAGAGAGAGGGAGAATCGAACGAGGAAGAGGAGAAACACAAAGCTTTTGGAAAATTCTTGCTTGATTCAACTCTTCGGTGGAGGTAGGTTATGGTTTTCATGCTATTCGTAGTAGACTCTTAATAGCGAATAATATGTATTGGTAGTATTGTAAACCTGTCTATATGCTTAATTGTATGCTTGCATGAATATGATTATTTGATTGTGATAAAATAACAATGATGAAACCATTGAATCCCTAATCTTGAAAAGAAACTTTAATCTACGTTATTAAAGATGATGCCTTGGTATAAAAGAAGGCTTGATGAATTAAAGTAATGGGATTGATGACGCCTTGGTATAGAGAAGGCCTGATGAATTGATAGAATGAGATTAGTGGATCGGAGTGTCACGTTCCGACACATAGTATTAGTGGATCGGAGTGTCACATTCCGACACATAGTATTAGTGGGACGGGTGTCACGAACCAACACGTAGAATTAGGGGATCGGAGTGTCACGTACCGACACATATTATTAGGGGATCGGGTGTCACGAACCGACACGTAGTATTAGGGGATCGGGTGTCACGAACCGACACGTAGAATTAGGGGATCGAAGTGTCACGTACCGACACATAGTAGTAGGGGATCGGAGTGTCACGTACCGACACATAGTAGTAGGGGATCAGAGTGTCACGTACCGACACAAGAGGAAGAAAGATAATGAATCTTGAAAGATGATAATATACTCAACTTAATAAACTTAATTCTCAAATGAATATGGTATTGAGGCTTGAGCCCTCATGGATGAACTTGATGGTACTTATTGATGATTATAGTACTTGTCGTTGCTACATGTTGAGTTTTATAGTTGATTTATGATATTACTTGATATATACTGTTCTCTATTTTGAGTTGGCCGATGATATCTACTCAGTACCCGTGGCTTGTACTGACCCCTACTTTATGTTTTCTTTTTGTTATTTGTGGAGTGCAGCAAACGTTCCGTCATCTTCAACTCAACAGTGATTCTAGCCAGTCTTCGTCATACCGGATATTCAGGGTGAGCTAATGCTTCTAGCTTGGACTGGGTCTTCTTCTTCAAGTCTTGATGCCTTGAACTTCCGGCATGGACTAGCTTTTACTTGTTTTGCTTTCTTAGATACTCATAGTTTAGTAATTTGAAGGTAGATGTTCTTGTGGTGATGACTTCCAAATTTTGGGAATGATAATAATAGTTTTGAATTGTTTTTATTAATCAGTCTAAGTCTTCTGCATTACTTTCTGTTGATATACATTGAAATGTTAAGGGTTAGATTGGTTGGTTCGCTCACATAGGAGGGTAAATGTGGGTGCCAGTCGCGGCCCCGATTTGGGTCGTGACACATAATTATTATTCGAAATTCAAAACTTTTTGCATGATAAGATTTTAAAAGATAGATGAAAATATAAGGAAGAAAATTGCAGTTCATATATTTAGTCCAACTCCTTGTTTAGTGGTAACAAAACATGGTTAAAATCATAATCAATCATTAAAACATTAGACAAAACAATTAATCATCAACTTAGTGCTTACTTCAGTATGTATGTGTTAGTTGAAAAAAAACATCGAAAAAAATTTAAAAAAATTCATTCTGAAAATGTGAAAATGAAAAACCTCATTAATAATAGCTACCTCGATAATATTTTCAATTTCAAATTGAAAAATAGAAAATAAAGTCAACAGATTGGGGGAGGGGTGGGGGTAGTGATTTTCCTTTTTTTTTTATATTTATAATCTATAGGTAATCTTTACTATTAGTAAGATTGTCATTTAATTACAATAAGTATATGACCTCTCATTCCCTCATTTGTTTACCACGGTTGCATTGTCCTATAACAATCAACACTTATACCTTCATTATGTTTTAAAATTTGTAATTAGTTTTCCTCTATATATATGTTTAGTATAACGTTATACCGCAAATAAAGAGTGTGTTAAATGTTTAATTAAATTTTTATATTTTATAGGTAATATATTTGATAATTGGATCTATATGTTTGTGAAGTTGTGTTGTTTCTATGAAATCATAATAATCTTTATAAATCACTCATGAATATCATTGTACAGGTATAGCCTGAGAGCGCAAAAATCACGACAACGATAATATTTTTTTAAATATAATGTGATAGAATAAAACTTTGAGTCAATAATACAACTCTTGATTCATAGAAATTCTAATATTCATCAATTATTTTTTAAAATTAATTTTATTAATCAATATCAAATTTAGAGTCTACAAGACATTAAAGCACTCTCTTCATATGTTTTTCTTTTCTAAATTCATACGCGAAAACCCAACTAAAACATTTTTTGTCCTATTCATTACTGTTCTTATTGCAATATGGTGGATTGTATAAAACATGATTAAGTTTACTCAAAAAAAAATATTTTTATAAATGTCTAGTTTCATTTATTATAACTACCTTACTTATTAACTAGTATTTAATAAGGTGATTCTGTATCTTACAATTTGATTGTTGTATAACAAATTGTAACAAACTTCTGTTGACCGATAGTCTTGAATGTAGATTTAGAAACTTCTAGATCCGTTCATTTAATTAGATTTATTTTTCTCTATATATATAAAGAGAGAACACAAAATAATTTACATTTTTGAGTCTTCATTTCTCTCTATGTCTGAGCTTGTAAACATAGAAAAATCTTAACTACTAGTTCTTGATTATTATTATATATCTCACCGAGTTGTTGAATCTTTATTTAGTTTCGAAGAAACAAATTTACATGGATATATTGTTTAGTCGTCAATACCGTTGTGATCACTGTCGGCTCAATGCTATTAAAATAAGGAACATGCCTTAGGCCCCCAATTTTTCCCCAGAAATAATATTTGTGTTAATTTTTCATATAAAGAAATAATTGTATATGATACATGTATCACTTTATTAAAAAAATTATTTATTCTCCTTAAACTCAATTACTTAGAAGAAAACAAGAAAATGTTGTTTGTCTTCTTACATTTTTCGATTAAACTCATAATATTATATTTTAAATATCCTTTATACTCTATGTTAATTTACAATAATACTCTATCTAAAATATAATTTAATAGTAAAAATGTGTTGATTAAAGTGAATTGCCTTTCTAGATTGACCTTTTTATGTGTTTCTAAACCAAAAAAAGTTTATAAGCAATTTTGTCAAACTTAATTTCCTTTACTCTTTTTGAATGAATTACATTAGTAAAGTTATCAGGTGGAAGGGGACCATATAAAAAAAATTGGCTTCTTTTTTTCTTTTTTTTTGTTTCCCGTTTAGATAAAGAAAGATTTGAAACTAAGGGTACACTCAGCAGAATATTTGCTTTGAGCTTTTTGGTTTGCAACTATCTTCAAACCTCTTTGCTTGCAAGGGCAAGAGTTGAAAGATCTCTAGCTGCACTGTTACATTCGTGATATAGACCTTTTCCTTAAATTTCACAAAATTGTCCAATTATAGAAAGTTAAAATGTAATAGCTTCCGAGAAAGCTCTAACTTTTGTTATTCATACTTGTCCAAATTAAAAATACTAGCCTCTTCACTACCTTTTCTCCAGAATGGCTGAGATAGCTACTCCATGATACATCTAAGCAGGAGTTAAACAACATCTAGTCTAGTTTTCTTATTGCTCGAGACCTCCAGTATAGCGTTACATTGGCAAATTCAAGTGTTAACTGAGATGGAGTGGAGTATAACCTTTAGCGGCGAGTGTTATTGGTTTTAGTTTGCCATGAATACCTACCTTTAGCGGCGACTGGCGGTTTCAGTTGCCACAAATCAAATAATAAAATTCAACCGGTATTTCGTAAACCTGCTCAAGGGTTAGAGGAAATTCGTTAATTTACAAAATTCTTCATATTCTTAACTATGATTTCTTCAGTTTTATTGTTAATACAACAATGTTTGTTCATTTAATTTTCGTTTTGGAATCAGTGAAATAAACATTAATTTCTTGCTACATTAGTTAAGGTTCTTACATGTTTGTTCACCCATGCAACTTTGTCGAGTTATAGCATGACTACATCAATTAATTTGCATTAACAAAATATTATCACAAAATAAAACAATTCGTAAAAGGATATTTGGGTTTAAAAGAAGGGGTGAAATAAGTACATACACAAGAACTCGAGATAATCCAAAGGAAACAAGAGATTCAACATAATATAAACTGAATATATTTCTACTTAGAGACTTTAATACCAAGGATACGTTCCTATAGGCTCAAGTTACCCAAATTCAAGAAAAAGGACATGCAAGAACTTATGATGTCTTCCAGTTTGAACAAAATTATCAAAAGGGAATAGACTTTTAACATAACTATAAATGTCGTGGATTATGTTTTCCTTTGGAAGCTCCTTGATTTTTAATTCTCTCCAACTCTTTCTTGTTACGTCATAACAGAAACAAAGGACAACACTTGAACTTAAGTACAAGACAAATACAATCTCTCCATCACTATGAGTGGGGGATGATATAAATATGGGTTTTTTTCTCATTCCATGTCAAGGGAAAGCTAATGATATGTTTGTATTATTGTTTTCTTTGAGTCTGCTCTTTGCATTATATAATTATAATCTATGACTGCTAATTTACCCTTAACCTCTATCAGCTCGTGACAGTACGACTGCGACAAAAATATTTTCCACAATGCAATAATATCATCATTTTCAGATATAACATCAAATGCAACAATAGAATATTTGTAACCGTTTATAAAAGTCTCATAGATGAACTGATAGACAACTCAACTAATGCAAACCCCCGGGCTACTAGATGGAGCACAAGAGAAAACGTGTTCAGTCTCTCTCCATGATCAGTCTATGCCTAAAATAAAAATTCATTATTTTATGTATCCTTCTTGTGCATGATATTTTGTCAAGACAACTTTGTACTTGTGTTGTTTTGGCTCAAAACCTAATGAATAGTTAGACCAAGGAATATCTTTATTTGGATGGGGAAAACATCTTGCTTATTGTGTGTTGGGATTGAAAACTTGGAGAGGTTATGATGTCCAACCACAAAATAAAACATTAACGGATGAATTGAAAGAATAATATGTATGGACATGATTGTTGAATTTATTAAAGAGGAAATGTCATTTGTAGTCCGTATGTTATTGTGTAATTCCACTTCTAGTCCATGTGATATTTGACTGTGCACATTTAACCTTGAATTAACTAGACTAAGCGATTTTGATCTAATCAGTAACAAACATTAACTTCGTTAACAGTCATTATTTTTATACTATTAAGTATTTGATATCCTACTTTATTTATTGTCTAATAAAAGAAATCTTTTATCATTTAAATTTAGTTACTCTAGGTTCATGTGCTAGCATATTGTCAGAATTATCGTGGCTTGCATTTACTTTTACTTTTTTTCTTCATTTTTAATTTTCCTCTCTATGTGTCTCTCTTAGAATGACATGAAAATATATCAGTGCATTCTTCTATCCTTTCTTATCTCTTTTTCTCTCTTAAAAATCAAATGGAGAGCGCCTAAGAATTGATTTAACTAAAAGAAAATATACTATGGAGATCATCTTCGAATAATTTTTGTTTCAATTGAATTGAGTTTTGAGATTTCTTCTTAGTGATTCTTCAACTAAAGATATGAGCTAAGTCTTTTTTATTTCTCCTTATCGATTCGGTAAAGAAAGTTTGGTTCTTCAACATACATATTTGAAGGTTTTATTTTCTTTCTTTAAGTATATATTTTGTGTTCATGGAAACTATAATTTAGTTGATGTGATTAGTATGGGTGTGATGAATTAATTTGGGGAATCACTTTTTTTTGGAATAAATCTATTTGTATCCCTTTTAAAATTGTAGTAACAATTTTCGAAGGTGCTAAAAATGAAAGGTTCGAATCAGGCATTTCATTCATGTATAACATTTATGTGGTTGCTCCTGCACCCCTTCTCTTCCTCGGACAATAACAGCTCGTCTGAAGGCACTGGCGTTCCTATCCACATGAGGAACTAGATCATTGTAAATAAAACTAAACTCATGGACCAAATGGGGATCTATGGGCATCGACCACTGGTGAAGATGTTGTATCTTTGCCAATTGAGTATCTTCCCTCTACACCTTCATGTATAGTAACTTCTTCTCCAGAATAGTACACAACATATAATCTTTTAATCTTTTGAGTAGCCTAGAAGCAAAGACATGTATTGGGAGCACCGGGGACACATTTGGTGCAAGAGCTAGAACTGTATCTGATTTAGGACGATGCCCTCGGGAGTTTTTTTATGTCTAGGCGAGACCTTGTATGAATCACGAATATCCTAGACAGGAGACACTGATCATAATTGGGCTTAGACAATGCATCTTAGAAGTCAAATGACTCTCCCTCGTTGCCGAAGTTATGATATAGACCCTTAGAAATGGGCTTCTTTCCCTTCCCCCCTTAGCAAGTGCGGTCTTCCCATTTTAGGGGGAACTGATGCCACTTTATTTATTAATGTCTTTCCTTTTTATGGGGCGACATATCTGTTTTAGTTTCACAAAATCTTCAAAAACATCAAAAAGAGTTAGATCCATTTAAAGAAAAAATGTAGAAAAAAATAATTGTACACAGACTTGTCTAACCACTTTTGAGAGCATGATTAGGCTAACCAAAATGAATGGCTCAAAAGTTCCTAGAAGAATTTGCATGTCGGTATGGGAGGGGCCTTTCGGCGAATCACCCTTAGAATTCGGCGAGCAAGGACTAGCGTGGCAAAATTTATAGTGTATTTTAAGGGTTAGTTACGCAGAAAGGTTGATCAAAGAAGACTTCCAACAAGCCGTCGAGTGCGCATGGGGAACTAAGGCTTCTCGATGAAAATTAATAATCCTAAACACAAAATTTTCTTGAAAATAAAGGAGATCTAACGAATTTTGGCGAACCGTCGAGTTCTTCGGTAAGGTGGAACCAGCTTGTAAGACTCCACAATGTGCCTACATTCTACCCGAACTTGAAAAATCAACCTCCTAGCCCACAAAAGTAAATAAAAAAACAAACCATACAGTAACTCAATAAAACTTAGACCCAAGAGACCCTAGCCCGAAGATAGTCAGACATTTTCCAGTTTGGCGAACTTTGATAATTTGACAATTTACACCGTTAGGAATGATGCCAAACACTCCATCGTCGGGCGAAATATGAAATTTATCACAATTATGGGTTACTCAGACTTCACCTACCTAGTCCAAAAAACATTAATGCACAACCCAATTTTTTTTATCAATTATAAAGCATTAAAATTTGGGAAATAAACAATATAAACATTTTAGGAAAGATATTCAAATTAATATCGACAAATAAACACAAAATCAATGATTCAAAGAGGCCAAAAACAAATCATTAATACCAAACAATTGCAAATGAGTAAAAACCGCTAAATACGAGTTTAGGGTTCAGAAAAATATCATGTAATACAAATTATATACTTTGAAATGTTAGGCGACACAGATTTACAACTCCGAACACATAATTGATGACTAAGAAATAGTAAAAAACAAAAATAGAAGAAAATATAAAGGATGTATGATTTTGTGAATTTAAAAAGTAAAGGAATGTGAACGAGTTTAAATGTTTAAAACTTTGGCCTTAAAATTGTCCATTTCTTTTCCTTTCGGTGATACTAATTTTTCTCACCTAACCAACTAATGACACCCCAAGTGGGTTTTTATCTCTCCAAGTGTTAAAGGACCTTCAGTTTACTTGGGGGTCCAACAGTGGACTAAGTAATCATCACCGACCTATTTTGTAATACACTTACTAGGCCATGGGCTCACCAAGTTTTACAGAATCTAATCTTATAATTCATGAGTCCAATAGCGGTCCAAGTCAGGCTCGCTGACCTCTTTGTCTCTTCGCCAAATGGACATATTGCTCGCCAACTTTAACTTTTGAAACATATCCTAAGCTTAAATATGAAAATCAACACATGATTATTTCTAAGACAAAGTAAAGAAAATAAAAAATTGGGTTACCTCCCAAGACAAGGCCTTAGTTAACATCGTGGCACGATGCAACTCCTTATTCAAACATTATTCTTTGGGTTTCTCATAGTTTCACTAGGAACCCCCCCCCCCCCCCCCTTATTTTTTCTTGTTTAAATGAGATGAGGGATGACCTATTTGGGTCTCCAATTGCTTCATCGTGATGGAATGAGCATTAACCATTTGGCAAAGGGTTGATACATCTTCTTTCATCTCTGTCAAAACATTATCGGACCCCTCAAACATATTGAGAATAGGAGAAATAACAACCTTAGACCAGCCACCCTCAAAATATTTTGGCTTTTGACACAATTGAGAAATATGTACTTGTCGTTTTCCCCATTCCATTACTTTAAAGTGGGGTTACGATCCCTCCACTCTCCATCGCGATCTCTCCATACATCATTCCTTCTCCAACCTTGGCTATCACCCTTCCTCTGATATTTTGCGGGATAATAACCTCTTGGATTGGTTAGGAATTTCACCTTTTTGTTATCTAGAGCTTCAAACATGGCTTCTTCATGGTTTTCACACCCGACACCCATAACATTGACACTTCGAATACAAGCTCCCATAACATTTTTGGACAAAATGTCAAGTTGGGTCATGATATTTGGCATGTTGTTGTCCCTCTATTGGCGAATCTAAAATTGATGGGGGTGACCGGATTCTTATGGGTGTACCATACCTGGTTAATTTTGGTCATACCATCGAAGAGTTGGGCTGCTATAACATAAGGTTGTTGCATTTAAACCTCCCGTAGAAAGTTGGTCAGCTACTCCTTTGTTTATCGAATCAAGGCTTTGCCAAAAGTATTGCAGCTTAACATTGTTGGGCGACCCATGAGTATTACATTGTAGCACTAACTTCTGGAATCTTAATGAAGTCTCATTAATTGGTTCACCCCCCAAACGCTTAAATTTTTTGATGCAATCGCTAAGTGTCATCATATTCGAACAAGGAAAAGTCACACTTGAAATGCGGTGAAAAGTTCTTCCCATGAAGTGATAGAATCTCTTAGAAATTCAAGCAATCACTTGTACGAATATCCCATTAAAGTGAATGGGAAAAACCTCACCCGGACAAACTTGTGCGATATGCCTTGAAGGAGAATGGCCAACAAATATCAACAAAGTTTTGAATTTGCTCATGGGGATCCTCGTGAGCAAACTCACCAAAAAACAAATTTAGTTGCAACAGAAGCATCATAATAATTGTGATGTATAACAGAGTGTTCCCTTCAATTGGAGGAAAGAGAGTATCACCAAATCCGTCCATTAGATTTGGGTCATTAACATTCAGCTCATTGACATCGTTGAAGTAGCTGATGTTATCTTGGTTGTTGTCAAAATGGCTACCATTGCTTTTCTTGAAACTTATTTCCTCTGTTTCAAACATAAACAATCAAACCAAAACAAAAAGTAAGAAATTCAAGTATGACTAACAATAAAAATTCAAAGTCATAAAAGAATCTAAAACAACACCAATTTTCGGCAACGGCACAATTTTGATTTAACGTATCAAAGATACTTCACCCAATTCTAAGTGTCAACAATCGCTAGTCAGTATAAAACCCAACTAAATTAGTTGGGGTCGAATCCTATAGGGAGTTGTACGTGTTTGAGAATCAATTGGGAAGTATAAATATTGAATGAAAACATTATCCAAATTAGGGGGTGACACGAATGTCAAATGAGGGAGAGTTTGGTTATAGTTATCAACTACAAAAACAACAAACAATAACAATTACAATAATTAGATAGGTTCTCGGGAAGTGATTTGATTATAGGGTAATAAAGACAAATGGGTAATTGAAATTATTAGGAAATAGTTGTATATTAGTGAGTAAGCTAGGTCGTAGATGGAATAATTTTTTTCTCGAACAATTTACCCCAAACAAATTTTATTTCTATAAACATGAACAACGAAGGAATCTAAGATCAGGTTACACCTTAGTCTATGAAATCTCTCGAGTTCATTATGGTGGGACTTAGTTTAGGATTCACTCTCAATCTGAACCCATGTCAAACAAATACTCACTAGGCATCAATAATGAATATTGGTTTTAAAATCTCTATCTCGAGTAGGCCAAAAACACAATAGTAGAATTGTATATGCACCTATAATTCTTAAATTTAACCCACAATTACTGATTAAAATCACTTCTAAAAAACATTTAAATTAAGATTTAGAAAAACCAATAAAGTAAATTTACCCATAATCACATAATGACACCCCAATAGTTGGAGTTTTACCTAGACATTATAAAATGATAAAAATCATTACAAAATTGAGTTTCCATCAACCGGTAAGAATTATTTCGTTCTGACAATGTTCCAATTTGAAGAATCTCAAAGACCCACTTTCAATTTGTCAAAAAAAAAACCTTAGCTCTTCAAAAATTAGGAAAAACTAGAGAAAAACTTGTCTAAATGCTCAGAGATTGACATAAAAAACAAAAATTGAAAATTCAATAATTATCTCTTCTAAAATAAATTCTCATAAATGTACTTATAGTCGCCAAAAGTATGTTGCGAAGGGCCGTTCAGTAATGTAACTAGCGCTCGTTGATTAACTCAGCTTTCCACCCTTTCGTCTATTTTCTGGCCCTTATTTCTTGGCCTTAAACTTCCTCAAGGTCTGCAACTTTGGACAATCAACCATTACATCGTGAAACAAATCAGGGATCCCCGCCAGCTACTCCTTTTTATTGTCATCCTTGTTTTGTTCTTCAAAGATTGGCACACTGGAACTTTAGGCAGTCAAATAGGTATTCGAAGACTTGCAAAGTAAACAAGGCAATAACTGAGTTTTCTTTTGTTTGCTCGTTCAGCTGGCTTCATTCCTTTTTACAAATTAGTCTCCTTGCATTCGTTTAGCTCGCTTCGTTCCTTTTTACAAATTAGTCTCCTTGCTTATCTCCTCAATCCATACACCTTGAGATCAAGGGTTTTACATTAGTTATTGGCATAAAATAAGAATTTGAGGACACTAATTCATTGCAAATAAAACTCTAAATAAGTCAAAATTTCAGACTTATCAATGACTTTGTTGGTGAACCTTTTTTTGAAATTTTGTCTCCTTTGACCCTCAAATTTACCTTTGGAAGAATTCTCATTATCGGTCCTTGCTCTTTTTGCTTCACAATTTAGTTACATAGCTTTTGTTCATCAATGTATTTGCATAAAACATGATACGTGAATTATGCATACATGGGATTGCCAAACGACTTTCATTGACTACCAAGTAAGATACCCCCATCGCACATTTGTTCATCTTGGCCCTCGAATTCACCGCTAAGGTTAGAGTATACTTGGAAAATTGAGTGAATTTAATGGAATACTCGTTAACACTCAAACCCCCTTGCCGATGATTTATTGGCTCTTCCATTTTTTGTTCCCTTAACTCTAGGGGAAAGAATCTATCAAGAATGCCCGACTTTAACAATTACCAATCTATAAGGCCTCTTCTACGGGTCTTTTATCTTACCATTGCTCATACCGTAAAAGATCAACATCCTTCAATATGTAGGCATATAATTTTGCCTTCTCTTGTGAAGACAATCCCATAGCATCAAGCATTTTGTAACCTTCATCATAAACCATAGTGAAGCCCCTTCCACCATGGATCCGTGGAATTCGGAAGGATTAATTCTAGAACATACCATATGCTTGAAGAATTTTACTAACATTAGGGTTACTGTGAGTCCTAGTATTCATATTCACTTGGGCCGTCACGACTTATGTTAATATCTTGGAGAGCCAACATTAGTCATAGCCCTCGCGTCGATAGGAGCTTGAGGACCTTAGAGACTTATGGGAGTAACTCCCTCATTCACATTCTAATATTCAATCCTTATTGTGTTCACCCTTCTTGTATTTGTATCCTAAAGACAAAAGAGAAAGGTTAGGAAATTCATTTCAAAGTTAAAGTTGTAAGGCACGACAACAGAGTAATAAACGAACTGTGATTTCCTAACATCTTATAACCTCTAAATAATAAATGTGGTGTGCTTCACACTCATAAACAAGACTGTACTTGAAGTGGTTTATGAGAGATAATCCTAGAATAATACTAAACCTTTTTATTTTATACTAAATTTATCGCGACCCAGGGGTGCCCATAGATGTAAAACGATATACTCGACTCCGAAGGGGTCGTATACAATACCTTAGCATATCATAAACATAAGTAATCGGAATGATGTAGAATAAAAACTTTTTACAGTAGAAGTCTTTTCATAAAAACCAAAAGTAAGTAAAGAGATTGTCGCAATAAACCATCTAACAATCAAGTATGAATAAGGGTCACAACCCTTTACAACATGGTCTCAAAAGAAGAAGTACAAGAAAATAGAAATGAACAACTTCAATCCTCGAATCATGAGGACTCACCAAAAGCGTGGAGAGAATCAATCTATGCTTTGCACAAAGGTAGAAGTACACCTTAATGATCGAGATCTACACCTAAATAATAATGTAAAAATATGGGTTAGCACAAAGTTTAACTATGTATGATAGTCATACATAAAAATTCCTAAACATGCTAAAAATGTTATTTAGTTGGAACCATTCACTTTATCATGTTTAAGAGTCATCATGAACATTTATGAAGAAACATAAGTCAAACCCTTCATAAGCAGCCTTAATCTAAACTTGTGCAATGCATAGATAAGATCCCATAATCCTCTCTATGTACTATTTTAGTCCAGCGTAATCATACACATTATACTGTCCTCATGCATATCCAATACTCATTGACAAGGAAACATTCACGTTCATAACTTGTAGTAAGTAAAGTCACTCTTAGAAACAATTCATATCGTCCGTGTATAAATTCATATATCGTCATAGAATAAGGAAACAACACCATAACCCTTTTCAATGTCTACTTGTGCAATGCATAAGTAAAGTCACATACCCCTACTCACACTAACTAGATATAATTGAGAAGTCATAAGTATAGTTCATGTTCATGTTCATAATACATGTTTTTTTCACAGGGAAATATCCTTCACCGATTGACCATGTAAGCTACATGGAATCCCGTTTCATGCCCCCACACCAAAAAGATGTGTCCTACTTGCCTAATGTAGAAGTCATGTTTTGTAGCTTAGGTGAATCCACTAGCTAAAAACCTTTGTGGGAACATAGTTACGAATAAACAGATTGCAACTACAAACGTTTATTGAATGATGTAAAACCTTTCCCTGTCATAAAATAATGATTTGGGAACCAAAACTTACTGGCGTAAAAGGAACCCATTCGGAGGCTAGACTAAGTGGCGTATAAGATTCAATGTTATATTCATATCTTCTTGGTGATAGACATAATTCAATTTAAATTTATGTTAAGACTTTACTTAATTTCATGTTCAAGAAAAAATGCCCTAAAACTCATCCCAACATGATATCATGATATATTATTGATTTGTTAGTTGGGAGTGGCCATTCAACCTTAAAATCATTAATATTTGAGTAAACCTTTCAGATCATATTAATAATGTGTTCATGAATTTTAAGGGTATGAGGAGAATGATCTTTCAATAACTACACTATAGTCATAGGATCTTCACTTTCTAAGTAAATCATAAGCTCATAGACTATTCTCATAAACATGTACAAACCCTCAATGTTTTCCCTTCAAGGACCACAAATAACATTCAACCCAAGCTTCCAGAATTACTACATAAGATATGGAGAATCTCATGATACAATAAACTCAATAAATACATATATACTATATTAACATGATTTTTATAATCAATCAACCCACATCATAAAGTCAAATTTTAGTAATATAGGGAATTCATGGGTTCGTGGGAGGATTTCATCATATGTCAACAATTAGTCATCAGTACAATCATTATAGATCATAAAATAATCATTAAAAATGTTTTGAAAGAGAACCCATGACTTAGATTGAAACCCTAGCTTTTGGGGAAAATGAAAGCTTTGAAATCAACTTTCAGAGAGACTGTAAGGGTGAAAGCTACGCATCGAGGAAAACCACTATCTATTGATAATAAATCTTCCAATATTTTGAAAAAGAAACGTTGAATTTTTCAAACCCTATCTCCAATTCTACTCTTTTTCTTCTTCTTCATAGAGTTATAGAGAGAAATATTGTTAGGAAGATAAAGTTTATGGATTTTCTTTTTGATTCTAAGTGACTTAAGAAATTTTAGTCCGAAAAACTTATATACTAAATAGGAAAAGTGTACATCATTGTAGAATTAATTTAGAAAGAATAACTAAATAAATAAAAGAACATTATTGGTTGAGAGGTATGAAGAGAGACATTACCGAGTTCATTTCAAAATATTTGGTTTGTTAGCAAGTAAAGGCAGAGCATAAGGTCCTAGTTTATTTACCACACCCCTTGTCGATGGCAGAATGAAAACGGAATAGAATAACTATGGACTTTGTTTCAGGACTTCCTCGCACATGATGCAATATGGGTGATTGTGGAGAGGCTCACCAATAGTGCTAACTTTTTTAGCAATCAAAATAGATTACTCTTTTGAGAGTTTAGACGAGTTATACATAAATGAGATTGTAAGACTATATGGGATATATTTTTCTATTATATTGGAATAGGACCCAATGTTTACATCTAGATTTTGGGGCAGCTTGCAGGAATTTTTTTTCACTAAAATGAAATTCAGCACTTCATTCCATCCTAAAAATGATAGCCAGTAATATAAAGTATTGATACAAATTTTAGACGATATGCTTCGAGCTTGAATTATGGAGTTTGAGTGTAGTTGGAACGAACACATGCCTTTGGTAGTAAAATGTCAGTCAAATCCCTCTTTGTTGGAGTTAATTTATTGAAAGAAAGATTATTGGTCCTGAAAATGTGCAACAAACAGCGGAAAAGGTAAAAATTATCTAAGATTGTCTAAATATTTCTTAGGTTAGAAAAAAGTCTTATGCTGATTTAAAAAGATGTGACATTGAATATAAAGGCTTATAAAAAGTATTCTGAAAGGTGTCTATATGGAAAAAGGATAATGTAATTTGGCATAAAAGAAAAACAAAGTCCCCGATTTAGTGGACCCTATGAAATACTTGAAAGGGTTAGGCCAGTTGCATATAAAATGGCTTCGCCACCTGAGTTAGAAAAGATCCAAAATATCTTCCATGTTTCTATCCTCAAAATATATTATTTTTATCCATTTTGTCTTTTTCCAGTTGAATCTATTAAGATTAATCCTTACCGGACGTATAATGCAACACCTATCCTAATTCAATCTCAGGAAGCAAAGCAGGTTAGAAACAAGAGGATCCCCGAAAAAAATTCTTATGGCCTAGACTAGATTTTGGAAGTTTATCAAATAATGGAATGTTTTATAATTCTAAGGTTGGTACTGACAACAAGACACCTGAACAAATGAAAAATAGACCAGCTTTTCTAAAACTTGCACTCCAAATTATGCACAAGGAAACACTCATGTTCCCACTTGTCCGTATTATGGAAAGAATCATTATCGTACATGTGGGAGAGCCTCTGGGGTAGTTTTTAATTGTGGAAGCTTGGATCATCAAGTTAAGGGATGCTCCTTCTTTGAAAACTGAAGACTCAGTTCATGATGTTAGAACAAAAAAACTCAAGAAACTGATTTGAAAAAATAAAAATAGAGTGAACTTATGAAATTCCTTATGTATATTAAAGTCTGAATTTATACAAAGAAGAAACATAAACATTTAAACTAAAATAAGAACATGTGCCACTAACTACCATAAAAGGGGGCAACAACAGCCAATAATGGGGGCACTAACTTCAAAAAGTGGATCAACTATATTTGACTAAGTCTAGCTAGAAAATTAGAACACTAAATTGAAATAAGTAAAAAAAACTAAAAATAATAATAAAATATGAAAAAATGTCAATTTTCTAAGCTTCGAACCTTTCCTTAGGCAATGACTTGGTGAAAATGTCTGCTAGCTGGTACTTAGATGAACAATGAACAAGCAAAACTTCATTAGATTGTTGGACTTCTCTAATAAAATAATATTTGATCTTGATATGTTTTGTTCGACCATGAAACAATGGAATTTTTGAGATTGACACTGCTGAACTGTTGTCACACATGATCTTCGTAGCTTTTTTTGTTCATGGCCTAAGTCCTTCATCATATTATTTAGCAAGATAACTTGATTCACAGCAGATGCAGCAGCTATGTACTCAGCTTCTGCTGTTTATTGTGTTGTTGTTTCTTGTTTTGTAGATCTCCAACTAAGACAACTTGTCCCCAAAGATAAAAGATATCCAGATATGCTTCTGGAATCATCAACTCCACCACCCCCATCACTATCAGAGTACCCGATAGGGTTCATAGTTACCTTGGCAGATGTTGGGAAAAAAATTCCAAACTTTCTAGATCCTTTAATATACCTTAACACAGTTTTAGTAGATGTGATGTGTGTGTCTGTACGAGAGTGCATGAACCGAGAGAGAAAACTAACAACCAAGAGAATATCAGGGCTGCTTGCGGTTAGATATAGAAGACTGGCAAGTATGGTTTTATACATACTATTATCCACTTTTTCAGAATCCTCATCCTTGCCAAGCTATACATTTGTAGATATTGGAGTACTCACAGGTTTGCAGTATTGAATTTTGAACCTGTTTAAAATATCCAATATGTATTTCTACTCGAATATGAATATTCCATAATTGGACTGCAACACTTTCATGCAGAGAAAGTACTTCATGACTCCAACATCAGTCATTTCAAATATTTTCTCTAGTTCATCTTTGAACCTTTGAATTAGTTCAATTTTGCTTCCTGTCACAAGAATGTCATCCACAAAAATTGAGACAATTAAGGACTCACCTGCAACATTGACTTGCACATAAAAAGTAGCTTCACTTTGACTTCTACTAAAGCCATGTTGGATGAGATGATTGTCCATCCTACCATACCATGCCCTTGGGGCTTGTTTTAGGCCATACAAGGCCTTTGTTAAGAGATAAACTTGATTATCTTTTCCAGGAGTTGAGAAACCATCAGGTTGCTTTACATAGATCTCTTGAGCAAGCAAACTATTCAAGAAAGCCGATTTGACATCAACTTGATGAATCTACTAGAAACTATGAGATGCAAATGCAAAAGTAAGCATGATTATGTCATACCTTGCTACAGGAGAAAATGTTTCTTGGTAATCCACAACATATTGTTGTACGTATCGCTTCACAATCAATCTAGCCTTAAGTTTGCAAATTGTTCCATCTGGATTGAGTTTTGTCTTGAAAATCCATTTTACACCAATTACCTTGTGATTTCTAGGTCTGTAAACAAGCTGCCAGGATCCATTCTTCTCGATCATGCCTATTTATTCTTGCATAGGTCTCCTTCATGCCTTAGAATCTTGTGCTTCAGCATAGCTTGTTGGTTCAGAGCTAACCAAGTTACACTGATGATAGACATCTTTTAAGGATCGAGTTCGCCTCACTGGTACATAATCCATTAGTTCATCTTTTCAAAGTTGAGGCAACTCTATTGAAAATGAATCAGAATAAAGAGGTCTTTTGATTTTTAAAATCCCAACCAGTTGCTTCATCAAACTTCACTTCACTGCTGAGAACTAGTTAGTCTGATTTGAAACAGGAAATCTTGTAACCTTTGGATAAACTATAACCCATAAATATGCCTCTATCAGCCTTGTTATCCTTCTTGCTCCTTTTTGTTTCTGGAACTCGATAATAACATAGTACACCCAAAGATTCTGAGATGGTGTATTGATGGTTTGTTCCCACACCAAGCTTCATATGGATTTATGTCCAGCAAGGCCTTAGTAGGCAATCGGTTCGACAAATATACAGAGGTATTGACTGCCTCAACCCATTTTTAATTTACATTTGTAAGTATCATCTAGGAATTTGAACAGTTCAACATTATTGCACAAGTGATGTGTGCAACCACTGTCAACAAGCCATGAATAAGAGGATAAACTGATTGAAAAGTATGAAACTACAAATAGTTGCTCTTCATGTGCATCGTCAGCTTCGGCTACTTGTGCTTGCAAATCACCAGAGGCCATTTCTCTTAATTTGCACACCTTGGATACTTGTACCGTCTGCTTACAGCTTCAACATATAGCATCGACTCTCCACCAACAATACTTCTCCAGATGTGTATTTTTTTTACAATGTTTGCAAGTAGGGAATTTCTGCTTCACATATCCACTATTGTTTCCTCCATCATGCTTGCCCTTATTCTTTTGGTGAAATTGCTGCTTTTCTTTTTGCTTATGTATTGAGAATGATCCTTCAATGAACTTTTCCCGTCTCATAGTCCTACTTTGCTCTTGTGCTTGAAGATCACTCATTAAGTCACCTAGTTAAAGTTTGCTCAGGTCGTTGTATCCTTCAAGAGAGGAAATCTTAGATTCAAATCTCACTGGAAGAGTCACAAGAAATTTCTCCACAATTCGTTTATCTGTAAATTCTTCACCATAAAATCAAATGTTATTAACAATTAAGGATATTCGATCAGCATACTTACTAATAGTTTCATCCTTCTGCATATTCAAGGACTCAAACTCTTTTTTTAGGTTCAACACATGCATTTGACGTGTTCTATCACTTCCTTGATATTATTCTTTCAACCTGTCCTAAGCCTGTCTTGAAGTTTTGTAAGCCATGATTTTTAAAACACAATATCTGCCAAAGCATTCTGCATAAGCGACTTGGGTTTAGATTTCTTTGCCTTCTCTTGGTTATTGAATTTGATCTGAGACAAGGTAGGATTTTCTTGTAGAGCAGCAAGTGGTTTATCTTCTGTCACAGTTTTCCAAAGTTCATAGGCTTCAAAAAGATCTTGCATCTTCACAAACCAAATTTGGTAGTTTTCACCCGTTAAAGTGAATGGTGGATTTAAAGATAGGTTGATCGATGCAATTAGTGGTGCAAGTTAAATTTTTTTTTTGTACTGTATGATTAACTAGAGGCTCTGATGTCAATGTTAGAACAAAAATACTCAACAAACTGAAAAAACAAAAATAGAGTGAACTTATGAAATTCGTTTTGTATATTGATCTGCAGAAAGTCTGAATTCTTACAATGAAAAAACATCAATATTAAAACTAAAATAAGAAAATGTGCCACTAACTACCATAAAAGGGGCCACTAACACAAAATAATGAGGCCACTAACTTCAGAAAGTTGAGCAACTAAAGGTGACTAAGTCTAGATAGAAAATAGGAAGCACTAAATTGAAATAAGTAAAGAACATTAAAATAATAATAAGCTAAAAAAATGCCAATTGTCTAACACATAAGCCTTCGATTAAACCTCCTCAAACTAGTAGAGGTGCAAGACCTAGAAACACGGAAGTAGCAGGTGAAAATGGAGTTAATCAAGCTAGTGTGTAAAGGAATATTGCATGCACTTATTCTATGGGGAAGAGGGATTATCAAAATGAAAAATACTTGGTTGTCGGTGAATTTCACTTATTTGGCTTCTGTGTGTTTACATTGTTTGATCGTGGTTCTACACATTCCTATATATGTTCATCACTTGTTCTTACTCAAATGTGATATCTTTGATGTTTAATAATGATTTTTTGTTTTTATGTTCCTTTGGATATCAAGTGGTGTGTTATTGAGTTTACCAAGATTGTCCTTTTATAATTAATAACCTAGTCTTCGCTATTGATTTGATCGAAATGGCCTTCTAGGATTTTGATGTCATTAGGGGGATGTATTGGCTTCATAAATATCATGCAGTGGTATGAAAGGGTTAGTGAGATGTGGCAAGAAAGGGAAGTTAATTCCTCGTGATGTGGGTCCTTATTAAATTTTGCAAAGGTTTGGTAAGGTTGCATACTAGTTGAGATTAACTAGTGAATTATCTTAGGTTCATCCGGTATTCCATGTCTCCATTCTTAAGAAGTGCATTGCTGACCCCGAGTTCATTCTTCCTATTAGAGGCCTTGATGTGGAAGAGAATCTCTCCTATGAAGAGGTTCCGGTTGAAATTCTTAATAGGCAACTGAAGAAGTTGAGGAACAAGGAGGTGTCTTCCGCAAAAGTGTTATGGAAGAACCACCTAGTTGAGGGAGCAACATAGGAGGCCAAGGCTAACATGAAGTTCCATTATACTTATATGTTGCTAATTAAGGTTAGTTGTTCCTATTTAAAACTAATTTAATGAGTTAAAATTGAATTTGACTTGTTTTGCAAAGAAGTGTATAAATAAGTTAAATGTTTTGCTAAAACGAGTTTTCATGGAATGATGTTCATTTTCTTGAATTTCATTATTAGTAATATTTGGTAATTTTTTTCTTTAATAAAATGATATTGAGCAAGTTTGTGTGTTTTTAAATGAGTCTTTGCATAAGTGTCTGTTTATGAGTTATTGAGCTCATGTCGATGTTGAGAAGTAAATTCTTTATGTTGTTATATGGTGCTCCTATTGTAACGACCTGTTTAGTCGTTTTGAGCAGCAGATTTTATTTCTGGAAAATTGGCTGAGACTACGGACCCCACGACGGATCGTCATAGGCACGATGGACCGTCGCAGGGTCTCGTTTCAAAACACTTAGAAATTCTGAAATTGGGTATTGAAAATTGACTCTCTGAACTTCGTGACGGACTTGATGGACGGACCGTCGCAGGCACGACGGGCCGTCACAGGTTGCGTAATCCCAGTCTAGGTCGGATTTCTTTACACGTTTTAAGGGACTTTTTGGACTATTCCTACCTTAATTATAAAGTTAGAGGGTTAAGGTTAATAAGTCTAATTACTTGGGGGTTAAGAGAGGCAACCTTAAGTTAATTAGTGGGTTATTATTGCCATCTTTCATACTTAATTATATGCTAATTAGGGTAAAAGAAAGAGGGTTTGAATAAGAAAACTAGAAAGAACAAAGAGAAAGAGAGAGAATTGATCGAGAAGAGGAAAACACAAAGCTTGGGAATTTGCTTGTTGATCACTAATCTTCGGTGGAGGTAGGTTATGGTTTCTCTTACGATATTCGTAGTAAAACTCTTAATAGCGAATGATATGTATTGATAATATTGTAAACCCTACTATGTGCTTGATTTGTATGCTTGCATGGATGTGATTATATAATTGTGATTATATTAAGCTTGTTGAAGCTATTGAATCCCAAATCTTGATAAAAACCTAATCTCTTGTTAATGATGAGGCCTTGGTATAAAAGAAGGCGTGATGAACTAAAGTAATGAGATTGATGATGCCTTGGTAAGAAAGAAGGCTTGATGAATTGATAGAAGGAGATTAGGGGATCGGAGTGTCACGTTCCGACACATAGAATTAAGGGATCATGTGTCACGAACCAATACGTAGTATTAGGGGGACCGGGTGTCACGAATCGACACGTAGATTTAGGGGATCGGGTGTCACGAACCGACACGTAGATTTAGGGGATCGGGTGTCACGAACCGACACGTAGATTTAGGGGATCGGGTGTCACGAACCGACACGTAGATTTAGGGGATCGGAGTGTTGCGTTCCGACACGTAGTAGTAGGGGATCGGAGTGTCACGTACCGACACAAGAGGATTAACGATGTATGAGGGAGCGGAGTGTCACGTACCGACACAAGAGAAATAAAGATAATGAATCTTTAAAGATGTTAATATACTCAATCTAATGAATCTAATTCCCAAATGAGTATGGTATGGAGGCTTGAGTCCTCATGTGTGAACTTGACGGTAATTGTTAATGATATAGTACTTGATGTTGCTACTTGTTGAGTATCATAGTTGATTTCATGATATTACTTGGTATATACTGTTTTCTATTTTGAGTTGGCCGATGATATCTACTCAGTACCCGTGTTTTGTACTGACCCCTACTTTTATGTTTTCTTCTTTGTATTTGTGGAGTGCAGCAAACGTGCCGTCGTCTTCGACTCAACAGTAATTCAAGCCAGTCTTTACTACATCGGAAATTCAGAGTAAGCTAATGCTGTCAGCTTGGACTGGATCTTCTTCTTCAAGTCTTGATGCCTTGAACTTCCAGCATGGACTAGTTTGTAATTGTTTTAGCTTCTTCGACATTTTTAGTTAGTAATTTGATCATAGATGTTCTTGTGATGATGACTTCCAGATTTTGGGGAATAATAGATGTTGAATATTGATAGTTATTGAATTGGTTTTTATTAATGAGTTTAAGTCTTCTGCATTATTTTCTGTTGATATACATTGAAATGTTATGGTTTAGATTGGTTGGTTCGCTCACACAGGAGGGTAAGTGTGGGTGCCAGTCGTGGCTCGGTTTTGGGTCGTGACACCTATATAGAGTAATTGATGTTTTGAGTTGATATGTGTGAATGTCATGTTATTATGTTTATTTGAGTTATTTTCCATTATGATTATGTTTTTCTTATTTTTGTTGGTTGCGTTGATATCTTTGAGTCTATACTTTCACTTCAAATGATTTTTGTGTCCTTCGGGGTCGAATGGTTCTAGGGGGGGGGGGATAATCTAACACTCTTGAAGTTCCATGAGCTAGACTAGAGTCTCACCTACCTAATTATTATTAAAATTATATTTCCAGACCTAGATTAACCTAATTGAATGTATTTAGAAGTATTAGTGTCAATGAAATACCTTGATGTCTGGAATCTAGCGAAATTGAACTAGTAGACGTCCCTATGTTTGGTGATATTCTGGAAGTGTCATAATGAGTCTAATACTTGTAGAAAGACTTTAAATAGGTAAAATATAGAATAAAGTTTCCAAACAATCAATAACGACTCCCCAAGAAACCTCCCAGAGGTCCTTGACTAAGACCCAACCATTGGAAAGCAAGTTGCCAAAGCAGCTTGCGGAAGCCAAGATTCACAGCTAACACAAGGAAGGCAAAAATTTCCCGTGGGATGCGGGGTTTCTATGGGGTATTCTGCCTCAAACCGGTTTTCTAAAAAAAAGATGTGAAATTTCCCCGCCAACACGAAGCCACTTCCCTGATTCGTTCGCATCATTATTAAATCAATTTGACTTCTCCAAAAAAAACCAAATAAGTGAGGGGCATTTTGGATAATTTTAGGGATGAGTATATATTGGTTTTAGATCAGCTGTAAGCCATTTTCACTCAATCTATCAAATCCCCAAATCAAAACCCAAACGTTCTCACCTCTCTCTACTTTCTCTCTCAACTCAACCTCCACTGAAAGATAAAAGAAATTTAGACATGAAGACAAAGTTCTCAACTATTCTTCTCAAATTTCTTGGATAAAACTTCATTAAGGTATTGTTTTTTCACTCTTTGGATTCCTTTCCCCCAAGAGGTCCTTTCAAAGTTGATTTCTAAATCACCTAACTACAAGGGTTTTGTTTTTCTAATGGGTTTTCTTCTTAACATGAAATGGATGATTGATTCTGACTACTTGTGATTACCCATGGCTAATTAAGTGTATATTATTGAGTAATTGATGTTAATTGTTTAAATTTTATGTGAAACATGCCTCTTTCACCTCGTTCCCCAAATTTTAGATCTTGCTTATGAATTGATGGGAATTGAAGAATGTGTTGATTGTAAGAGTTGTTTTATCTATTCTAATTCACTCATGGAAAGACTAGGGTATTTTATTGTTGGGATTGGATAAATTTCTTGAGTAACTCATGCTTAACCCTATTCCCCAATCCCTAGGTAATTAATTGATATAGAGTTGGTTAGTGATGAAGCAATTGACTTAAATCTTGTGTAGTAGTATTGTATGACGTTATTTAGTCTTTTAATGGGTGAATATAGTTGGTTAATGGTAAGAACATTAAAGGATTCTTACTAATTTGAATTAGTAAGACTTTATGATCTTGAATCCTTTACTGAGATTATGATGTCTAATAGATAATGATGATGTTTAATTGAAGTGTTGTTTGTGATTACATTTTATAGATGATTGTATGATGAATATAATTTAAATGTATTGACTATATGGATTGTGATATTATGATAAAGATGTATTAATATAAAGTTTGTTATGAACTACCTATGTTCCTTACTATGACATGATGATGATAACGTGTTAGCCTCACAAATGAAGGGTTGCATTGAAAGGACATTCTCATGCAATTCCTAAAGAGATAATGATGATAATATACAAAAGGTTAGTCCTCTATGACGTATAGTATGTTAATAAAGGATTAAAAACATTTCAAAAAGGGACTCTAACTTAGCATCGAGTGAACTAGAAGTGAGCAGTGTCCCTTCCCAAGTATTGAAGGTAGGTTCACTATTGTAATCATGAGATTGGAGACTATAATGCAATGCGCATAAAGAGGGTCCGAAGTATATCACCTAGTTTTTTAACTATGTTTTCCCCATAGGAATACATACTAGTGGATCCACCTAGAATGCTATGTTCATGTTTTGGTACTACCTTGGAAAGTAGTCCATCTTCGTTTGGTGTAGGGTTTATTGACACCATCCGCATTTAGCTCTTGTACTCTATGTTTGTTAAGGAAAGTGTTTCCAAAATTAAAATGATTTAATAAAGTGAACTTAAACTAAGATGACTTAAGGATTTTTACTTAGTCTAGGTAGGGTTATGGGACTATACCTATACAGTGCACTAGTTGGCCTTTGAAGGAAGTCTTAGGAGGACATTCTTATGTTCTTATGCTCTTTTAAAGTGACAGATATTCATATATTGTGTTTACATGTTGATGATACTATATGATGATAGTTTCATTTATGAGCATGCCACTAGTTTAAATCGCAATGCATCATAATGATTAATCTTAATGTTATGTTATGTGAGTCTAGACATTGAATATGTTCCATCGTTCAATTTACTTTATTGAGTAAGGTTATGGGGTTTTACTTGGTCATTGCATTTAGGGACTTGATGTTGGGTTATGAGTGAGGGTCTTGTATATGTTGTAATGTTATGAACATCTTATATACACTTTGTGGTTATATCATGATGTTGAAGTTGGTTTGGTTATGTACTCAATTATGTTATGGTACATGTTCACCTGGTTATAATTGATGACGTTGGTCTTCTGTTGAACATGATATTGTCTTAAGGAATATGTGATTATTGACTAATGAGTGTTCTTGATTGTGCATAAAGCTTTTTCAAAGTAACTAAGCAGGATTTTACACAAATGTCCCATTTAGCATGATTTCAAATGTTTTATTTTAATATTCCCATACTTAGTAAAAGTGTGTACTAACCTATATTTCTATGTTTCTACAATTATGTAGGTTCTGACCATTGACCTTCTAGAAGGGCCATTTGAGATAACTTAGACTCTCATTCTCCAAGTTCGGTAGGTGCTCACTTTCCGAGGACGATGCCAATATCTAGCTATTGATGTTGTTATAGTGTAAAGACATTTAGTTCTTTCCTTTTCATTTAAAGACTAGTAGTGTATATGCCTATATGTGACCTTTGTTGTAATGAAGTAAGGGTTATGCTCGAATGTTGTATTTTATTTAGAGGGTTTATATGTGAAACTTATCCTACACTTCCTATGAGATTATATTGCTATATTATGTATGTGCAATAAATGTAGAAACCTATGTAGTGCTTTCTATGCGAGCAGTCTATGTACACTCCCTATGTATATATTATGCGTATGCGAGAGTTCTATGTAAACCTCATCAAGTAGAGGTAGACGAAAATTTTTAATTTTCCAATTAAAAGAAATGGAATAAAGAGTCTTTTTATAAATTTTATAATTTCTTTTGCTTTCTAAAATTATTCATACAAAATGATTTTAGAGATTAGTAATGATAAAGAAACAATCACGTAAAAGATATCATTAGAAACAAATTGTTGGTGAACAACTTTTTTTATATTATAATAAGGATGTGTGTAGTTTCCAAAAAATATATTTCAAAAACTTTACCCAAAAATTTCTCAAATTATTCATGCATCTCAAGGAACAAGTAAAAACTATTGAGAAATTAAACTTTATTAGAAGATTACATACCACAATTTGAGCACCACGAATTATAGCCACACACGGAATTATTTCACGGCAAGTTTTTAATTCAAGATTTTTACGATGCCATGTATATGACTTTATATGAAGATATAAAGAAATCAAACTTATTCAACAAAAATCTCCCAAGATGAGATTAAAGACGAAATTCAGCTTGAGGGATAAAATGTTGAGGCATATATATAGAAAACTAATTTAAAAAGAGGGCAAATATGATTGAATATATGTGATAAAATATTTAATATGATCTTTAATATTGAATTTACTCTTTTGAAAATATGATAATTGTATTCCTCGTATTTGGACATTTTTAAAAATTAAAATCTGGTCAATTAACATTTATTACATAAGAATAATCTGTCTATTTATCTTTTCATGTTAACGTAATTTAGAGGTGAAGCTACCATTTAGTTGTTTTCCATTTTGTGATTAATAATAATCAAATTTTTTAAGTGAAACTTTACATATATAATATGAGTTTACTTTACAAATTCACATTAGATAGATTATACCTTTTTGTGACGTAAACTCGTATAATATTTAGGTTGATTGTCAAAATCCAAAGAATCATGAGGGAGACCCACGAAAGCTGCCACGTGGATAACCAATTAAGTAACCCAATCAAACCCATCAAACAATATTAGAAGCAAAGTTATGACATAACCAGTAGGAAAATATTTGTTAAAACAATAAGAAATAAAGTTCTTATAAACTCAATGAGTTATCAAAAAAAATTGTTGAATTAACTCCATGTGATATGAAAACTATAGTACAAAACTCTGAACTGTAATGAACTTTATGTAATTAATTTGGTATGCCTCTTATTCATCGTTTAATGTTTTCCTAGATGAGACTTATAATTTGGTCATCTTGTCGTTCGTATAGTTTTTATGTGAGTTTTAGTATTTTTGTGCTTTTGAACCTTGAATATTAATTTATATACGAAGTTCAAGAAGATGACTTTCAAATTCAATTCTGACAATTACATCACCTTTGACATATTCAATTTAGAAAAATACCATAGTTTACACCACTCCCAAAGCTTTCTGTATGAGTGTATGCAAAAGCTTTTTAACATTAACTTCAGGCCTAAATTTTAGTTTAGTCAACATTCCGAGTAAATAAGATCACATGAATATTCATCACCTTTTTTTGCACCCAAATATTGAGTTTTTTCTAGAAAGACTATTTTTTAGGTCGCTGGGCTTATGGGTTGATTCTTAGTCTTCTTTTGAATTTTCACATAAATAAGAGTTTGAGAATGGGACCCACTTTTCCCAGAGAGGACTTTGTATGGAAATAGTAACTTCTCTATTGAGCCTAGAATATCAAATTCGGTCAGGTTGCGTAATCTTTTATAATTATAGGGTTTTGAACGAATTGAGAGTGCCCTGTTGGAGAATTTGGAACTTGAAGATGTAATTTATACGCATTAGCTGGTGATGACTGTTTTTTAATCTTCATAGTTGAGGATCATAATCACAGACTAGTGGGAGCATCTTTCTTGTTCGCGTTAGTCTCATCAACATTCTTGAACCTTTGCGTTTGGAGGACTTAATCGTGTATGCGGAGACCTAGAATCTGCTAACCTTCGTGTTCACTAAATTTCCCTTTTCATTCATGGGTGGAAAACTTACCAACAAGGTCATGGTCGCAGGAGTTGTGCTACATGATTGTGATGAAGAGTCATGTCCATTATTTAAATATGATATGGAGATGAAGGTATATTTTCTCTTAAATTGAATATACAATTTCTGTACATGAATTCGATGAATATTATAGGTCCTATTGATTGAGTCAAATATACAAAATTCCAGCACTGGTCCCACAAATCACATTTGATTCTAAAATTTCTCCATCTAAGTTTTATATATTTTTAGTGTATGTATGACTGTATTGATGTTGTAATCGTATTCTTGATATTGTGGTAGATTTCAGATATCCATTCAAAAGGATAAGCTCCATCCTTAATATTTTGTGCCCGCAAGATCGACCTCATGCTAGGCTACACCTTCTATTTACACTAAGTTGAGCTTGAATATGTAAATTCATGAGGATCAGTTTTATTGGACGTAGGCACCGGAGAAGTTTCAGCACTTGACATCTTGTACATGTTTTTCCCCTTATGAACCTTCTAAAGTTCATCTTATTCTTTTTGAGACAACATTGTTTTGGTCCAGTTTTATGACTTCCACTCCTTTTTGTTAAAACATTTTTGTAATTGTGATGTCAAGGTTTTGCGAGGTATCTTTATGCATATTGTTTTGGGTTTATTCTATATAGTGACCAAGATCAACATTAATTAATTAACATACATATAAAGGAAACCATCATTCTTCCTCACGAATAATACTAGAGCACCCCTAAAGTTATATATTTTGTCAGATGAAACCCTTATAAAGAAGATCTCTAACTATCTTTTAATTCTTGTAACGTAGCTTCACTCATTCTATATAAAAAAATTGGTTGAGTCTCAAGAAGAATATCTCTTTAAAGTGTATTCCTCTCACGAGAGGTACTCAATGAATATAATGAGGAAAAACCTATAGAAACTCACACAAAAATAGAACTAACTAGACAGATGTGTTGTCTCTACTCTATATTCATTACTTGAACTATATGTAAGATACAACCCTTACAAAATAATTTTATGAACTTATGGTATGAAATGAAATTACCCTTACACAATGGTGAACTAATCTTTTGCCGCACACTGAGACGACACCCGGGGCATGGCCGATACTCAATGACCATTTGTTTCCTTGAGTGGACCCTTGGCCTGGCTTATTTAACATAGCATCAAACTTAAACACAAAAAATATACCTCCAAGATATATATAAGTACTTATCCCAAATGGCAACTCAGGTATTCAAATAATGTTTGAAGTAAAAGAGTAGAGACAACTGAACTACTAAATATCTATGAAGTATCTAAAATGACTGAGACGGAGGTTGGGACAAACCCCGCAACATGCTAATGAACTAATTAAAAAGCAATAAAATATTTCCTCTCGAATGCAAGGAGGCTAACCAACTGGCTCTTCATATCTCAACTAGATCAATGATGCGCTGGATGTCAATCCTTGTTACCTATGTCTTCATCGTCATAGGATACACGCCAACAAGCATCTGTATATTGAATGTACGTGTATATGAGTTGGAACTCCAAAATAACTTATGCTTTAAAAGAGTAAGAAGGATCACTTACCTAGGCTCTACTCAACTCATGAATAACACAACTCAATAATACTGACTCATTTCAATAAAAAGCAGCTCAGAAGAAATAGCAATATAAAGAAAAGTTGTTAAGAGACATATTGTAAATTCCAAATGTATTTAAGGATACAAATACCTCTCAGATGAATGTAAAAATACGAATACACTGTTGTATATATCAATACATTTGACTTCTGTAGGAATTTCTCCAACTCTTAACCATTACATAAGAGCTAGGGTGATGACACAATGTTTTGCCTTAGCCTGCCAGGTTTATCCTACATCATGCAATCGATATTTGACTTGAACCGCCTAATGGATTCACTAGTTTATAATAAAAAGTACTAAAGAAATCATCTAAATAGTATGACCCATTTATACCTATGGTGGGTACATGGTTTATGGGGGCAGGGATTTATCTGAACTCTCCCCCATATTGGTTCTCAATACAACTCCCAAAAATATCATTTTATAAGCACTTATGTTTTTTTTTTAAAAAAACATACTCACTTCTATGATTTGAGAATAATGCTCAAAACTTATCTCAAAGGCTACTTTGGAAATCTCAATTTACGCTGCTTGCTTTATCTTGAAAGCTATTACTGTGTTCTGAAAAACTAGCACGAACACCCTTTGGAAATATATGTTCCATTCTTATTTAAATGTGAAAACATTCTACACTCCTTTGGGAATACTTAGTCCCCATTTACTTTCTTAAAGAAAAGGCTTAACTGAACTCTGAACTGAACTCAAATTTTAGTCTTACAAACAAAGTTAAAACATTCATAAAAGAGTAATGGAACTTGGAATGAACTTCTTCTTCATAACTTTAATCTTCACTAAACTTAATCTTTATATATTTAAACAAAACTTAAAAGTATTTGTATAAGACTTCTTAAAAAGATTTTAAGAACTTTCTACACTTGGATCTAAACTCTCCATGAATTTGAACTTATGGATTCAAGGTGGTAATTCATGTTTCTGGATGATTTATGTATTATAGGAAGTCATTTAGAGTGCACTTTAAAAAGGCTTAATCAGACTAACTTACGAAAAGTCAACAAAAATTTCCGATTTCGGCGCGTCCTGGGTGCACCGCCCCACCCCTAGCTAACTGAGGGACCATAATGGCGCTTTAGAGTCGCGCCACCCCAGGCCCATTGGTGCTTATTGGGTGCGCCGCGCCTGCATCCCCCCAAGGTTACGCCTGAAGAATTTTCATCTCATTTGTCTGACGTTAAATCATTCTTTTTTGATATCTTTTATCAAATTCACATAGATATAAGTTCCCACATAATATATACGAGGATCTAACCCAATAAATTAAAGAACAACTCTTATATAATCAAAATAAACTTCTAAATCTCAACTCATGTTAGAAAATGCAAGAAGTCCAAGAAAAACAATTCGAGAGTATTCAAAATCTAATCTTTTTGGAATGAAAACACGTCAAATAAACCATGCTTTGCACGTAGGGGAACGGATACCATGTTGAGATATACCCACATACCTTTTTAGGGATCACCCCTAACGAAATCCACAAGTTAATTAGACGATTTTGACTAATCTTGAACGCACTTCTCCTTTCTCATCATTCTCTTCATATTTAATTTTCTATCAAAACCCTAACTCTTTTGTTAGAAGTGTAAACTGATCTAATTCAACATAGACTCTTGCCTTGATTACCAAAAACTAAATAAATTAATAGGATAAGGAATCGACCAAAGTACCCTTTATGATTCCAAATTTGGGCAATTTCCTTGTTCCGATAGCCAGCATAAATCACTCATACGAAATTTAAATCTTGCAATTTTTCTTTGGAAATATCTTTCTGAGAGATTTGCAACCATATCTAGAGCTACACCCAATTCCTCCTGAGCAAGGAGTTCTAGCCGTTTGAAGCTGACAAAAAACTCACTTTCCAATTATTTTGGTTTCAAGATTTCTTTTACACTTCCCATAAAAAAGTATTTCAAAATTGTAAACTCCTTTATAATTCTTTGTAGTTGCGAGATATTTCATCTTTCACTTTAAAACGTTCTCATTGTGAAACAGAAACTTGACTACTACAGCTCTATATTCAACTGAGGCATAACAAGCATGGACCCTGTCCATAACTAGAACAAAATATACATCCACTATATCTACCAAAACTAAGTCGGTCATGGTGTCGTTGTGATAAATAGAGATGGTACAATCACATTACACTCTTCAAACTGGTATAGGCTCGCCCATACGTATAGAAACACTATAGGAATAAAGAAGTTGTACAAAAAAATCACCGAACCTCCTTGATAAATAAAGAGCCATAAGAGAAAAATTCCTGTTTGGATCAAGTAATGTCTCTATATCAATAAGAAAATAGTTTAAGAATACCACTAGAAAAAACATAGGGAGCTCTCCTTATCCTTCAAACTTTATGTAAAATACAAACGGTTTAAACCTCGACATGTTCTTGAAGTAGCTCC
The DNA here is from genome assembly GCA_027789145.1 of Solanum arcanum. NCBI lineage: Eukaryota > Viridiplantae > Streptophyta > Magnoliopsida > Solanales > Solanaceae > Solanum > Solanum arcanum. The sequence goes on from CM050933.1 coordinate 23,932,870, forward strand.
CTTTGGTGTAGTCCTACCTAGTGAGGGTGGTGAAGAAGTTTGGGCCCTCCTGCCTCACGACCTGATTCCACACCGTGTATTCCTTAGAAAAGCTATCCTTAATTAAACAGTAGTAACAACTATCAATACCAACATGGAATTTTCCCGGCTAAATCTAATGACACTTAGAAAAAAGTGGGTTGCGAATGAACAGTTGTGCCATACTGCCCTCCGACTGAAAAATATGATCTCTATAATTCTAGGAGTTTTTCTTCCTTCAATCATTCTTTATCTTTGGTACGTGAGCACTAGCTGAAAAGGGATCAAACTCAGATAACCTTTGATACATGGATGACCGATTCACATTCGCGATCTTCTCTTGGAGGGACTCATGATTTGTGTCCTTAGAACTTTTATTGAAGAAATCTTCCTTTTCTTTCAAATTGTCTTCCTCAACCTACTGTACATGAATCATGGGGTTGTCTATTTCTATAAACCCTTTTAACATTGCCACCTTACCTACCTTACTTTTTAAGCTGCCTAGCGTAGATACAAAAAAACAAATCTTGCTCCTCATATCACCTACCATTTCCTGAGCATAGCGGGATAGCTGAGTTAATATGAGGGTTTACTTTAGCACAATCATATTGTTATTACCCGCAAAATGACCTATGATGAACTAGAGCCTCTCATGAGTTTTGAGAGATAATAAATTTCTAATAAGGTGCGAACAGATTTTAACAGTTGGTTTAATGATTTTCAAGGTAATACGTTAAAGGACGACTAATACATCCAGAACTTGTCTTTTGAGTGCTAGTGTGTCTTAGTATGGTTGCCTTGTTTTGAAGTGTCATTTGGAGTATTCAATGATGGTAGGTGAACCTACTATCTAGATGGTCGTGTTTAGGGTCGAAGTATCCGGGTATGACTCCCCAAGAACCACATTAGGGGTCCTTGAGGAGGTACCAGACATTGCCCATGAAGCTGCCAAGATAACTTGAGCAGACGTGGCTCCACACTTAGCCGTGGATGCTTAGACCCCAAAACGACAAGCCTCAGCCACCATTTATGGATGAATATGATAGAATCTTCAATCAATTAATAGTCTGTCAATGGCCACCTTGAATAGTGCCAAAGTCTCGGCCAACCAAGGGTTAAATTGGTAAATTCACCCCACATTCTAATTAAATGGTCGATGATTATCTTACCTATTTTACAGTATTTTAGGTTATTTAAAATACCTTAATGTAGAAATATAATTCATTCTTCAAAACTTAAGCCTTCCCACAAAAAATAGACCCTCTCAAAAACCCCATTGGAGGTCAATCTCAAGATAACGCTAGGAGATAACTTTTCAACTGATTTTTTCTCAAATTTTTGAGGGTCTCCAATCTATAAGGTTTTACAACTTTTGATCCTTAGAAAAACGTGAAATCAAGGAGTTCTATTTACGATTTTCAAAAGGATCTCCCTAATATCTCAATTTAGCATATATTATGGGTTTTGTGATCTTGAGTGGATGTTCATTAAATTAAACTTAGATTCTGATGTACTATTGAATGATATTACTATCTTTAAATATTGTTTTGAATTTTTTAGAGTTGGTCAATGATGATCATGTCTTGGACAATTGGTAAGTTTGCCTAACTTGTTGTCTATATTATTAGAATTTATGTTGTATGGTTTAGTCAACTTATGGTGGCGGTGCTTATTTCTTCCCTATATATATGTTGTTATCATGTCCTTGAGGGAAAAAGATTTAATTTAAATTGTTATTATGATGAACATTAGTATGAAGGTGTCCATGAAGGTTGTGTATAAAGTCCTCATTGTTTGTATCTTAATTAGGGTGAATTGATAATGTAAACTATAATGTGAATAAGGATGTTAGGGTAAGGTATGGTCTACATGCTTGCTTGTGATAATTACTATTTTTGAATGAACACTACCTTGATAACCCCTATATGAAAGTGTTATTTTATACATGTTAGGAGTTGTCTATTCAAATGTTTAATGTGCTCTTATCTCCTATGATGAAATGTTGGTGTATGGTCTACAATCCCTATATGCTTTATATGTGAATTTTCCATGACTTGGGGATATTATAAATATGTTATGATCCTTTGAAGAGAGTTTCCTTCAATAACAATGTTTTTTTTATTCTGTGGTCACAAGGATCAATATGAAATACACACACCCCGTGCATAACTATTACTATGATATATTGAGGATGTTGATTGAAAGAATAATTTTTCTATCTACTTTTATGTCATATTGTGTATGAAACGATATGACTAGAAAAGTACAAACATATGTTGTCTATAGGTGTTTATGTGAAAGTTTTTCTCAAATATTTACACACATAAATGTATGAAAGAAGAATGTTAATGATAATCTAGTGAACGAGAGTCCCTTGAAATATTTCCTAGATTTTACACTAAACTACACTATGTTATGGATGTTATGATTGTGTGAAAGGACAATCTCAGATGTTGTTATTTTTTTATGAAAGGACATTCTCATCATATAACCTATGAGCCATGTGTATTTTATATAAGGGGTTAATAGCCAAAGGCCTATCTTATAAACAATTGTTTAAGAAAGACCTAAAGGCTCTTCAAACAAGGGAATTTAGCTTAGCATCGAGTGAACTTGAAAATGAGAGGTGTTCCTTCACAAAAGAAGGGAGGTTCATCTGAATCTTAAAACGAACAAATGAAAGTAAGACTATAAACACTAACAAGGACTACCTAAGATATGTTACTTAGTGTAGGTAAGTGAATGAGACTTTTCCTATACATTGCACAAGTAAGTATTCGGAGTAGTTCTAGGGTGGTTTCCTTATGTATATGTATATATCTTATGAAAGGTGTTATGATGTTAACATTCTTGATATAAATAATATGTATGTTGTTAATCTCTTTGATATACATGATGTTGTTCTCACTTAGTATGCATGTTGTTGTCTATGCTTGTTCTGATGTTTTATTAGATATATGACAATGCTTGTGACCTCTTTGTAAGTTCACTTTGTGTGTTTGTGAGTTTATGGGCTTTACATATACGTTACCTTAGTAGATTTAGATTTGGTCTATGAGTAAGGTCTTGTGATGTATTGATGAGCTGAACTCCAAATATGCAATGTTGACTATGGTTTTATTATAGTGTTTCCTATGGTATGGACTTGTATATTTTTCATGAGTTGTGCATAAAGACCAAATGGATTATGGCTAAGGTATAATGAATGAATGATTCCGTATATGAGGTGTATGAATTATGTTGGTCTTATGTATAATGTTAAATGCAAGTGTTGTATTTTATTGTGTATGATGTGCCTAGTCGAGGATGACTTCATAGTAACACTTCATAGTAGCACATTGGACTAGTGTTACTTGGGGTTGCCTTAGGTGATGGTTCTTATGTACAGAATATGTTTCATGATATTCTACGTCCTTTTAATTATATGTGGTTGGATTGATGAAGTTCATATGAATGCTCACCCTTGGTGAACTTAAGGTGATACATTGGTATGAATGGTGGAATGGGACATTATTACTGCATTGCACTAAGTATTACATTACGGTAACTTGAGGTAAGGATCTAAGGTATTATGGAAAGGTAATGTATTGGAGATATTGAATGTTTCTTAAATGTGATAAATGACTTTATTTGTTATTATGAATGTTATCCATGTCTTATGATGTATGTCAACAATATTATTCTTGTTGTATCAAATGCTTAAGGATTTTAACTAAAATGACATGAGGCATGTTTTCTAAATAAATGTCCTCTTAAAAATATCTTTTTGCATGGGTATCATACTTTCTGCATTCTTGTACTAATACCATTCTTCTTCATCTTTTTACACCAAGTGTTGGTTGTGATGACTAATGGACATTTCCCAGAATGAAGAGCTTGGATCACTATTCCCATGTTCGGGTGCATCCTTAATGATTCAAGGACCTTTACGTTAAGAGTTTCTTGAAGTTCTAGTTATAGAATAATAGTGTTCCTTTTATATTGTAAGGGTGGTGTCCTATTATATTGAAGTTGTGTCTATGATGGAAAGATGAGACTTAGTGACATAAGTTAGTATCTATGATATTTAAAGAGATGACTTTTATGTCTTGTGTTATATTATGAACAAGATTAAATCCGCACGAATTTTCATACCTATGCAATGAATGAATGATAAGGACATGTATAAGACCTCTACACTTTGTTACGCTTAGGGGGTACTCTCAGGTCGTAACACATATACTCCTAGTTCATATTAATGAACTTTTAATTTTTCTTCCCTTAGCTCTTCGGGAAAGAAGTGCCCGAACAAACCATCTTCAAACGCATCGCAACTCAAATGTGGTGTACCTGCTACCCAATTATTTTTCTATTGATCATACCACATCCTAACAACACTTTTGAGTTAATATGAGGCTAACTCCTCATGCTCTACATTAGCAACACTTTTGACGTCCAACACATTCTGAAATTCTTCCCCAAAGTATGTTGGATCCTCAAAGACCATGGACCATGTGAACTTTAGGGGGTTCATCCTCAAAAACATAGGGATTCTGCATATATAAGCCACATCATGAAGACCAACACCTTGTTGATCAGCCTTGTTTTCGACAACCTATGTTAGCATAAGGATAACATTCCTCAATTCCACATAGGTGACATCTCTCGTAGGGGGTTTCAGTTTTGGTGCATAGGATCATCTTAACATTCCTCCTAATAAGACGTCCTCAAACAGCTCTTCCCAGAGGCATGCTGTGAAAACAAATGTGTAAGAACCAGTTAGAGAAATTTTTTCTAGAGTTGAACTCTATCACACGACAAGAGTAAGAAAAGAGTGAATGTACCTAAATGTTGTATCCTCCGAATTATAGATATGACGTGCTTCACACCGAAAGAAGGACTCTACTAGACATGATTTCATAGACGTCCTAGGAATCTTTAACTTTGTGTTATGACACAATGTTTTGCACAACTGAGTCTACACATGTAACTTTGCTGACACTCGTGAACTATTTATGATCCCCAAGTTAACCCTTGGCTTGGTTGACTGCTTTGTAGAGGAGTAACTGAAGTTAAAATAGGCTTCAAATAAAAATTTACCTCAATGTAAACTCGATTGGAATGTCTGAAATCACTAAATTGCAAAAATAATAATTATTATAATAATTTGCAAAAAAGTGTTTAAGGGAATGATGTATTGAGAAGTTCCTTAACTCTAACCTCTAAGGAACCTCTAATACTAGGATAGATGTCAAGAAAAAACCAATCATAACTCAAAATTCTATTTATCTTTCAAACTCAAAATCATTACATTAGAGACTTTCATACAAGTCCTTTGATACTAATCATAAATAATATTATAATATTCTAAAAAACAAAGTAAATCTAAACTTCAATTGTTATACAAATAAATTCAATCTCAAGAATTGTGAATGAATATATTAGATGTGACAATATTTTATTCAATTGAGATTTCGTGTTTTAGGAAATACTTGTCCAACACTATGAATACTCCTATATACGTGTTAAAAACAAAGGTTCTTGGTGCAATCGATTGATACTTGATGAATTCTTGAACCCTCGCTTTTCTCCTCTTGGAACCTTACTCAAATTCTTTTAAGTGTTGAAGTACGTGAAAAAATATTTTAACACTATTTAGTCCCTTAATTGGGTGGGGAAAACATGGCTTAGGTCTAGAAGGAATGGGAAAAGACCAAACTATCCCTTTAAAAACTGTTGAGGTGTCTTACAACAAGAGGCTTCACTAAATCAGGCATATCGTTTTACTTTGAATATGAAATGAAACAAAATTTTTGGCATTGGAAAGAGCACTCAATGATATTCAATTTGTAGGTAATTATGCACCAAATTATATATTTTCGGAGAGATATGGTTATTCTAAATTTACCACACACATAACATTTATGATGACTTGTACGAACCCCTCTTTAGCCCTTTTCGGCGGCCAAGGTATTACATCTATGAATAGAAATTTTTTTAAGCCACAAATGGATTACCTGATTACTTTAATTAATAAATAAGAAAAATATTTGATCTCCTTAAAGTAGAAATAAGAATGGGTACTCCTAGTAAAAAATCATTGCCGAATTCTTTCCACAAAAATATGACTTTTAGGTGACATACGCATGAATAGAAATGGAAAAGTCTAAACAGATTTTCGTATATGAAGATGACATTTCATAGAAATAACAGAAAAGGGCCTAAAATACCCTAGAAGTATAAGAAATGGTACAAAATTACGCTCCATCCACCTATTGGCTCCAAAATACCCTTTCAATGCACCTATTTGGCTCCAAAATACCCTTCTCATGCACCTCCGGGTTCAAAATTAACCCCTTATTTAAATATTTCAAATTTAAATTATTTAAATATTTTTTTAATACAGGACGCTCAACTACTTGTTATAATTTAACTTATTAATATAATTTTAACCAATCTACTAGCCACCCATTTCTAATTAAATCACACCCAATTAAAAAATCTGCTTCATTACTGAAGCAGAACAAGAAATCTACTACAATGAGTGTTTCTAAAACAATGAGGCGAAAATTTCTATAGAAGTACATTATCATACATACAAGTCCTTAAAAAAAATTACAATTGAAGTGTCTAAATAAATACTATCGATAAACTTAAAAGTCTGACTATGTTCATCTTGATTATTTATCCGTCTCAATTATGTGATGTTACATAATTGATAACTTTTGTAAAAAAGAATATATTGAAGTTTCAACAATTAAAACAAATAATAAATATTTATTGAATTATATTAAAAGCGCATGAATTAATTAGAGCGGTGCTACTTCTTTATCTTTAATCATAAATTTCAAATTCAAACTTGAAACAAAATCCTATAGAAAGTGTCCTCCTAAATAAATAGTTCAACCTAAATTTAATTGGGGCTTTAATTCGAACTCAATAATTTTGAATTTTCTTTTCAGCATCGGTAATTTCGTTTTGCTTTAATAGTGTTTAGAGTAATTTTGATATTGGAAATGGTTTGTTAATTTGGTGGGGCTTAATTAGTAATGGGTGGGTAGTGGGTTGGTTTATACATAATATTAAAATTAAATTATATCCAATAGTTGAACGCCAAATATTTTTAAAAATATTTAAATAGTTTAAATTTTAAACTGTTAAATAAGTGGTAAATTTTGAACACAAAGGTGGATGACAAGGGTATTTTGGAGCCAATGGGTGGGTGAAAAGGGTATTTTTGAACCAATAGGTGTATGAAACGTAGTTTTGAACATTTTCAATACTTCGAGGGTATTTTAGGCCCTTTTTCGTAGAAACAATGCATTGTATTTTTTTTTTTTTATAAAGATGAAACTAATCAATTGTTTAATAAACATGGGTTCAATTGGACTTTGAAATTATAGAGAAATATTGGTGTTCTATAATTTATAAAATAAGTAACAATAAATGTGCGACTAATAATTAAAGAAATCTAGTGATCTTTAGGAATGTACTTTTTAACGGGTGAGATAGATTCATAATGCGGAAATCTTATAGCCAACTTTTTAAGCCAAGCTTACAATTAATTAATTTTTCTTGAACATTCTTCGTTTTCTTTATCAATGAGAATATTTAGGCATGGCTGGAACAATATCTTTTTCATTGATATTTCTATGCATTATTTCGTCTACTCTAATTTGTTGATTGAACGCATATTCTATTGGAGGAAGTTATATGGAATAATAGATCATTGTTTTAACTGACATAGATGCTTATTTTTATAAATACAATGGTGAACTAATAGAATATAAGACTCACTATTGTAAATATACGTCCTTCGTAAAATAGAATATGTTGCGACTATTTTTGTTTTGCAACAAAAGTTTGTCACGATTATCTATTTTCTTTTTATTTGTGTAATTATTTGTAACTATGATTATCTAATAGCATCCTTAAGATGAGTTACCTTGTTGTTGTGTATGTCATCTCAGTTGATCAAGTTTTTTCATGTATCATCGAGAAATTTTTAAGTCTCGCTCTTGTCATGATTGTAGTGTCCATTATTTTTGTGTTTTTTTGTTGCAAATTCTCGCTCTGAGATGGAAGATTCACTTTATCTTTTCTTGGATTTCTTTTCTACAACCCTAGCTTTATAATTTAAAGAAAATCTCGGAAAAAATAAAGCTCATGATTCTGAACATATGTCTTTTGTTAAATAAGATGGGTTGCGACTAATTCTTTTAGAAATAGAAGTTATGTCATGAATATCTAACTTATTTTTATTTATTTTTAGAACTATTATTATCTAATAGCTTCCATATGATGAGTTACTTTGTTGTTGAGTATGTCATCCCAGCTCATCAGATTGTTCCAAGCATCATCGAGAAATTTTTAACTCTCACTCTTGTCATAATTGTTGTGTCCATTTCTTTTATGTTTATTCATTACAAATTCTCTCTTTGAGATTTAATATTATCTATCTCATTTCTTGGATTTATTTCCTCCAACCCCAACTTTAAAATTTAAATAGAAAAACATAGTAAAAATAAAGCTCAAAATTTTTAACATATGTCCTTCATTAAATTGGATGAACTAGGACTATCATACCTTAGCAACAAAACTTATTTCAAGAATATCTATTTTACTATTACTTGTATAATATTTGAATAAACATTATCTAATGGCTGCCATAACAAGAATTACCTTGTTGTATATGACATCTCAGTTCATCAGGTTGTTCCATGCATCATCGAGAAATTTTAAGTCTCGCTCTTGTCATGATTGTACTGTCTACTTCCTTTGTTTGTCTTTGCAACCGATTTTCTATCTGCGATTGAAGATTTTCTTTCTATTTTCTTTGATTTATTTTCTCAAACCCGGCCTTAAAATATAGAAACAAAAGATTAGTAAAAATAAAGCTCACAATTCTAAAGTACTTCCTTCGTTAAATAAGATATGATGCAACTATTTTTGTTTAGCAACAAAAGCTATGTCACAAATATCTATATTATTTTTATTTTTTCTAATTTTTGTATAACTATTATTATTTAATAGTTGTCTTAACATTAGTTACCTTGTTGTTGGGTATCATATACCAATTCATACGGTTATTTCACGCATCATCAAGAATTTTTTAAGTCTCGCTCTTTTCATGCTTGTAGTGTCCATTTCTTTAGTATTTCTTTACCGCAGATTCTCTCTCTATGATTGCAGATTCTCATTCTCTTTTATTTTTAAGATTTTTTTTCTCCAACTCAAGTCTTAAAATTTTTTGAAAAAAATGAGTTAAAATAATATAAGTTTCATGTCTCCTTAACATTAGACTAACAATTACCAGTTGGTAAGTTTGGGTTACAATAAATTTCAAGCTTTGAAAATAATTTTTTAAGAAATAATTCAAGGCAAGAGTACATAAATAAGATCAAATGTAGTTCACCCTATCCTGTACCGCTAATTTTTTTAGATGGTTCTTTTTGTAAGAACTAATATTTAAAAGGTAACTTTTGAACGTCATAAATTATATGTTCAGTTAATAAATTTGAGAAGGATGCTTTTATATATATTAGAGCAATATTTAGTTCTCGACTAACCTTAAAAATGTAAGAAGCTAACTTATGCAGCTTAATTCTGAAAACCTGTAACTACAATACTACATAAAAGTCCCTTAATTTTTCTTAATATCTTCACAATCAATTCAAAACTATGAATAATTAAATTTTGTTTCCTAGAAAGATACAAAAATTGGCTATCATTAGCAGGTTTGTGATGGTTGCGCGTTACGTGGTCAATACGGACCTCAGTGCCTGCTGGAAAATTATTTCGACTTCAAGCTTATTTTCTTTATTTTAAGGATATTTTAGTCCTAAAAATCATTAGTAAGTCATCAAAATTACACTAAGCGCGTAGTAATATCAATTCTCATTAACAAAACCCTTTCATTCAGTCCTAATATTACTACCCTCAATAACTTCAAGAAGACGCTAAGGCTATGAATCATCTTAAAAGATTTTCCTTCAAGTTTTATCAAGCACGTTGTTCTTTTAGGTATTTCAAGTTTCTAATTGTGATACATTATTCCAACCACACGCCAATCGTGTAGTCATTCCATTAAAATCGTTAATGAAATCGTTTATGTAGAGGTTCTTGATGAATTCTTGTGTTTTAAGTTCGTCCTTTAATAATAGTTGTTTAGACTTCTTGAAGTGAGGGTTTTGCGAATGACGGTTGTTCCTTGCTATATTTTGAGTGAGATTTCTTAAAATTGTGTTGGTTTATTTAATTAAAAAGGAATTTGGAAGAAACTAATCTATCCCAAAGAATTGGGACTTAATAGATCATAGCAAATTTTGGGTTTTAGGGTGGGACGACTAAGTATTCTTTCTTTGTGGCGGAGAGGATACTGCGTCCTCTGGACGACTAAGGATCTCTTTCGGTGTGGCGTAGAGGATACTGAGTCCTCTACTTCAAAATTTGGTTAACAATGTCTTAAATTTCTTTCCTCATCGTAGAGAGAATATTTACTCCCATGTCTCTATCACAATCCGAAACCATAACGTAGAAATTATGGTCAATCTCGGATTTGCGACGTGCCTACTTGACCCCTCGGAGGTCTTGTACAAGCCTGTACATATCATTCATCACATAAATAATTAAAAGTAGTGAGGAATTGAACCTTTTCAAAAAACACTTCATAGTCTTTAAAAACTCTTTCATATAAAGTCATAGAGAATACTAAGTCTCAATATCATCAAACATAAGACACGAGAATACTTTTTGGACACCGCCCATACACAATACTAATATACAAATACTTAGTCTATTGCAATACTTCAATAGGAAACATAAAAGACATCTACTCCATCGAATCAATTGACGACATACTTCGACTTCACTTGAATAAGGGTAAGATCAAAGTCTTGCTTCCCAAATGCTCCTCACCTACCAACAACTATAGAGATAAATAAAAGTACGGATTAGTACAACCACATGTACTAAGTATGACATGTATTTGATATATATGCATCTTTTCATTTAAAAATCATATTACATTCATAAGAGTAACATTTAACAACTTTGAAACACATAAGATAATGTTTAAACAATTTAACACATTTTGAACTAAGTTAACAGTGAGCTAAACTCACTATAAAGTGAAGGAATTCATTGTTACCGTTAAGTGCTTTCTCTTCCCTTTTTAAACTTACTTGCATGTAGTCTTCTCACTAAAAGATATTTGAAGACTCACTTAAGAAAGACAAAGAGAGACCGCCCATTAAACCTACCTAAGAATACCTAAATGATCCTCAGGAATACTTATAATAAGACACATACACGCTTACAAGACATCAACACTTCAACATATCAATAATATGACATTCTCATACCAAAGGCTATCAAAAGACTTACTTATGTAAATTAAGAAGATAACGTACATCATTGACCTCTTCAAGACTACCTAAATTAATCCTAAGACTACCTAAGTTTACATCATATCCACACAAACAACATCTTCCCTAACTAGAGTCATTCTTACGACTCATTTAGGTAAGATACGAAGTGACCATTCCTATGCCCCCATAACACCTTAACTAGACAACCCTTAACTACTCTAGATAAGTACTTATATTATTTAAAATACTTCTTAAATTAATTCATTACTTTCACTAGTTCATTTAGGAGAGATTCAACAGATAAATGACATTGAAGTGATGGTCTTGGACAAGACCTAGGTACTCCAACTAACACTTGCAAAGCCTGTTATGCAATGTATAGATAGCGTGCCATACCACCAACTAAACTTCCTAGAACTTCTCTAATGATAATAGGTACTCCATATGATTAGAATAGGCAATAACTGAAATAGACCACGATAGCAATACATGGAATCCAAAGTTCTAACCTACTCTGATGAGGGTGTTCGACTTGCCAATAGTAGAACTTACACACATCCCATGTAGGCACATGGTTAAGGATATATGAAGGGCATAATTTGCAATCTAGTCTCATTTTTTAACTAGAAATACTTCCCTTACCATACTCACTCGGTTCTATCCTTCCTTCTCATAGAGTGATTTACACGTAAGGTTCATATAAAGGGGTTCCATATTATTTTGATAACCCAATCACATTTACCCTACCAAAGAAAGGTCCACTACGGCTACCTCACAATGGAGACAAGAATCTCATCATGACTTCCTTAAGGATTAATATGTTTCCGTTCAAACAACTAACCTTTAAGTCTATCATTCCTTTAGGCCAAATACATAAACAGATCCCTAAATTCGTCGGGTTTTTTCCCTCAGGTACCTCAACTACGTCATTTTCATATTGAATCATTGAACCACAAATAATTTGTTCCGTTTAAACAAACACGGTTGTCTGATGTGGAACCAGATTTTTGAGGGGTATTGATAGAGGATGCTTATGCTGTTCAAGAACACATTAGTACAATTGAGAGTGAAAATGTTTAAGAATAATTGTGTTTTACTTGAGTCGTTTAAACACATTAGAAAATAAATGAGACTAATGCGGATTCTCTTCATTCCTTCAATCAAAATCATTACAATTCAAACACAATTGAAGGCATTTACAATAGAAAATTCGATCAAAATCAATCAACAATGTTTTAAAGGAACAAATTATGGTTGGTTTAATGATTGAATAGGAAAATGACGTAGTTGAGGTATCTAATGGAAAAAACTCAACAAGTTTAAGGATCTCTTTATGTATTTGGCCTTCCTTTACTTAAAGGTACCATTATGGCTTACAACTTCAACATTCATAACCTTATAACTAGGTTAAAGGTTTCACATCAAGGATCCTCTTAACATCATTGAAGTTCATACATCATTCATGCATTCAACACTAAGAGACATTAACATCCAAAGTCAAGACATCTCATCATTTAAATTAATACATACATCCAGTGAGGGATACAAATCAACCAAGACAAACACACTACATACTTCACTTTAACTCATATCACATGTCATTCTAGAGGTACATATAAATAACTTTTATCATCTCTAAGTCATATTATACACTATCATATCATCATAAATATTAACATGATAGACTCATATAGTCAAGTAGGAATATCATACATCAACCCTAAGAATATACACACAAAGCATACTTATAGTCTAACATAATCACCTGAATAACATCAATAGAAGAACAACTATACTTTCGCACTACTAATCATTTAGATATAAATTATCACACTTCACATATTCATAATAATACTTCATGTAGTTTCCGACAAGTCCATAATCATCATATTACATAAAATAACGCCAACAAGGACACATAAGTGGAAAGTAAAGCACATAACACCGCCCCCACAAGTGGACCATACCAATAACAACATAATTTAAGCCTAATTAATATAAAAGAAATAAAATAGGTCAGCCTACCACCACTCCATGCTCAATACCTCAATCCAATGTCAAATCACCCAATTGATATCATAAGGCCCTTACCCATGTCCATAACAAAAAATTCAATACAATTATAATAATATTCATGAAACTAATGTAATTTACTATATATTCTTCAATATAATACAGAATAGACATCAATTTACTCAAATTCTTACATCAATCAATAGCCTATATGAAACTACATTAGAATTCATAAATATTAGATCAATATCAAGTAACCTAGAACTTAGTAAAAAAGGAGGGTTCATCCAATACATGGGTTCATTGGTTAGTTTAGTTTAAAATAATCAATACAATAACAATTCAATCATTATTCAATACTTAAAAATCATTAATGCAAGAACCCATGTATAGATCATAAAATTGAACAATTCATCTTTGAAAACTTTAGAAAACATCTTTGAAAGTTGGGATCCTTGATGAAGAGAGTTTTAAGGATCAGAAACCATACCTCAATGAATCTTATTCTCCAATTTGATGAATAATATCAACTAATTTCTCCGATCCAAGCCCTTTCATGAGTTTTGGCTCCAATGGAGTTCTAGGGAATTTCTAAGGGATTTGGGGTTTTTATTTGGAAGAATAAAATCTTCTAAGTGTTAAAGAATTATATACATGTTTAAAATATCCAAAATACCCCTTATGAACCTCCAAACCTCTTATTTGGAAGTGGGGTGAATTAACAAGTTCACCCCTCACTTGGCATTGAACTGCACGGTGGAGACAGACCCATCGACGGTCCGTCCCTTGACCAACGGACAGTCCTATTTGTCCATGGTCTAGGACTAAGTCCTGTTTTAGGATTTCTACACGCTAATCCTTAGTGAAAACAGAAAAAACCTCACCTACAAGACGTTGATTGACCCACTAGGTGTCGAATGCCATCTGTAGGTGGGTTGTCTTAGACAGTCTTGGCCACCAACTTTGGGTCCTTCCTCAAGGACCCTTAAATGGTCCTTGGGGATGTTTTACCGGACGTTTCAAACCAAAATATGATTGTGTATGAGTTTAGGACCTCTCACATGAATTTCACCTAAAACAAACACGTAGAACTTGAAAAAACATGCCTAGATACATAAGGTCGTTTCAACATAAAACTTTCGAACGTCATGGACATTCTTTGAAATTTGACCTCCAATCTTCACGAAACATGATACATTGACTATATACACAATAATATCTCATTTATGGACCTTATAACCTTATAAATCACACATAAACACCTAGAACCTTATATGAAGCACTTAGGTGACTTCGTCGTCGAACGTCTTAGTCATCGCTTGACGTTTTATTTCCAAATAACCTAAACTCTTAAACACTGCCTCAAAACCATATAATAGAAAATTTTAGGACATTATAACATCATGAATACAATGTTAGGATCCTATTTACCAAAATCATTTTCGAGGTCTTACAGTCTCACTTTTCAGTGTGAGTTCTATCAAATCCTATCTTTGCATTCTGTTGATATTTATACTTACAATTTTCCTTAATAATTGGGAGATGTTTCATATCCTAATCAATAATGTTAAATTATATTTTGTTCGTTTTCAAAATCAAAGTAAAGTTAAGATGAAAAATTTAAGAGGTCCTTTAGAGTCAAGTTTGAGATTATTTTGAAATTAATAATATTCCTCTAGTTTTTTCATTCATGTATATAATTTCACATGAACCCTATGAAATGATCTATAAGTATTGAGAGTCTTTGTAAACCAATCATTTTGTTTGAAAATGAGTTTTAAGAAAAAGTGTAAAGGTTCTATTTCATACTAAAACTTTAGAGTTGTTTAATCTTAATATATATATATATATATATATATATATATATATAGGGACTTGTTACTTGTTGAATTACTTTTCAAAACCATAGCCATAATTGCATTCTTTAAAACGTGCACTTGTGAACATATCTTTCAAGGTCAATGATCAACCTTTGTACATAGCTGTTTGTGTGTTTTTATATATATATATATATATATATTCTTTGAAAGGGGTAAAATTAAGCATAAACTTATGAAAGATTTTGAGAGTAGTAATGAGAACCTTACTGAGTTAGAGTCTTTTATAACTCGAAAGTCCCATAAACTATGTAGTACGCCTAGGATAGGATAACATTGATTCTTCATGTGAATCCTCACAGTCTTTGAAAAGGCATATAATTCAATCCATAGTTATGATAGCATCCTATACCTTTTGCAAGGTACAATATGGGACATTGCAACGTGCGGCGGGA
Source organism: Solanum arcanum (assembly GCA_027789145.1). NCBI lineage: Eukaryota > Viridiplantae > Streptophyta > Magnoliopsida > Solanales > Solanaceae > Solanum > Solanum arcanum. The sequence continues at coordinate 23,948,521 of CM050933.1, forward strand.
TGTTGTATCATTCCTAGGCTCATGGTTATGGTTGTCTTAGAGAAGCTCCCCACATTATAATGTATATTATTTTCATGTTGTTTTTCACTGTATAATATGTTGTGAATTTTTAATGGTTTTTATTTCATACACATGTATTGAGCTAGTTATGTTGTTTTCATTCATTCAACCAAATAAGTTGTTTACTCTAAAGTTATCACATAATAGTACATTCAATGTAGCGATGCCATTCGATCCGCATCATTTCATGATACAAATAAAGGACCTCAGGATCATCAACATGCCCTTTGTTGAGATCCTATCCATTAGCAGATAGAATTTGGTTAATCCTCCTCTCTTCATGTAGTCTCTATTTCATTTATGTTTAGCAGTTTAGGAGGTGTCTTGGGTATTTCCCCTACACCTACCATAATTTTCTTGAGGCTTCATATATATATGGTATTATATGTTTTCATTGTTTTCTCATGATGTTTTGTTATTTATAAATAATGTTGACTATTTTCTGAAGATAATGTTAAAAGATTTCTTTTGAATGTATATGTGTTCACCTATTTTAAACTTCCACATATGGTTTAGTGTAAAGATCAAGACCTTGGGTTTGCATGGGGATCATAAATGGCTCTCGAGTGTCAGTTATGGCCAAGGTGTAGGCTCAAAGATTGACATATAATGATCTTTTCAAATGTGTTTGGGAAGGGTGAGATTTTCAAAATGGGAAAATCTAATAGCCAACTTTTTTTCAAGATTACAACCACTTATCCATCAATGAGAAAATTTATGCATGTATGAAAGAAGGTGCGGACCCACATAGGTATATTCGGTGTCCCTTTTAACATAGATGCCATACCTATCTTATTCTTCAATCGGGCTATCCCTGAAACAAACAAAGTCATTTTGGTCCTCATATTAGCCACAATCTCCAGAGCATAGCGTGATAGCTTAGTGAAAATGACACTTTACTATTGAACACTCAAAAACTCATGCTTCATATTAATAAACTCTCTTTCTTTTGCTTCCCTTAACTGATGCAGAATTAATCGCCCTAAGAAAGCATTTTCAAGCACAACCTAACTCAAAGATGGTGCACCCTTTGACCTGTTGTTCTTTAATTAATTATACAACATCCTCACAACACCTTCGAGTTGTTATGTGTATAACTCCTTATTCTTTGTTTCAGCAACACTATTAACAACAAACACTTTTTGAAGTTCTTTCACAAAGTTCTCTAGATCTCTAAATGACTTTTGACCCTGTAATCATTAAGGGGTTAGTTAAATAAAAACTCACGATTTTTGATGTATAATCAACATTGTGATGACCCACTCATTGTTGACAAACCTGCTTTTCCACAACCTGCGTCATCATCTAGACAACATTTCTTAATTCCGCATTGGTGACATTTATGTGAGGGGGTTACAGTTGTGGTGCATTGGGAGATTCTTTAAATTGAGGATTAACATTTCCCCTAATAGGACACCATCGAGTATCTCTTGTGGGGGTTTGATTTGAAAAACACTCCTAAGCACGAGTTATAGAAAACTTTTATAGAATAAAACTGTATCACATAATTAAGATTATAACACCTCCTAAAAAGTCTTAGGTGAATCTTGAGCTTAAATTAGTTGCAATGATCGTCTAAGGTACTTAATGGTCTAAAATGATGTATTAAGGCAGTCTCTAGAGTTTTAGGTGATTTGGAAGTGAAACATAAAGGGACGTCCAAAGCGTTCAACGACTAAGTCACTTATGTACCTCATATGTGGTTATGTGCCTAATTGTTTATTTCATGAATTAATCAGGTCGTTATATGGGTTTTATGGTGTTTATAGGAAGTGTTTCAAGTGTCATGAAGTTTGGAGGTCAAACGTCCAACAACGTACATGACGGTCAAAAGGTTTGCCTTGAAACGGCCATGTTTGTCTATGCATATTGCATCGAGTTTTACAAGTACGTTTGGGTTGAAATTGAAGTGGTAGGTACAAAACTAGAATACCAAAATATTTGTGTTGGAAACGTCCGGGTACGACTCCACGTAAGACCCACAAAGGGGCCCTAGAAGAAGGACCCCAGCTTGGAGCTCAACATTGCCAGGCAGTGGCAATCGACTGTCACAAACAACAACTAGTCGGCCAGGAGACAGCCCGTAGATGGGTGACGTGAATGGATCCATGTGGTCTGCAGTTTGAGGAGCTGCAGGAGCAACCAACGAGACACCATCAAGGGGCGTGGTCTCATCCACGGACCGTCGATGATGAGTGTCAATGGTGATGTGTAAACTGCCAGCTTTTCTGTTATGGCTTGAGTTTTTTTGGGAAATTCACCCCATGTCTTATAAAATAGGAGGACAGTTATTTTGGGTGTTTTTGGGTATTTTAAGAGTATATAAGTCCTAAAACTATCATTTAAACCATGTCACCTAAATCAAAACCCATTCCCTCTCAATGTTTCTTCAAAAACATCCATGAGAGCTCAAGGTGCAGATAGAGCTTGAAGATTGAACTTCAATGGATTTTAGTCTCCAATTATCATTTTATTCTTCAATTAAGGTATGGGAGTTCTTACTCTAAGTCTCTCTATAACCTTAGGGTCAATTTTAAAAATGATTTTGATAGATCTTAGAAAGATGAAAAAGTCCAATTTCTACTATAAGTCTTGAGTTATTGAATGAAATGTTTTCAAACATTAAGATATAATAGTATTGATATATAATTGATGTTTCCCAATGAAATTCTCCATGAACCTTTTACCTTCTCAAATCTATCAATCTGACAAAAATATGGTTTATGAAATCATTCTTTAATATTAATGAATTAAAGTGTAGATTGTTATGGGCTTTTAATTCATGTATAGATTATTAATAACTGGTTTATAGGTTTTCTCATTCTATCGAATATTAAGCTTATTGAATTGTTATTGATTTAGTGCTTATGAATTCTATTGTAGTTTTCAATGGACTATTGAATGATGTAAGAACTGTATTCATTTATTGTCTAATTTGTCTTAGATTGATAAATCTACATTGAATTGAAATAGATTCATTGACTATTATAGTCTATGTATTGAATTGATGTTCATGGAAATGGATAAGGGCCTAATGGTAATGAATTGGATAATTTGATTTTGGATTGAAGTGGTGAGATTGAATGGGTGGTATGCTGTCGTAACTCTCTTAATATTATGTATAGTTTTTGTATGGTGGTTGTGCTATGGGAATAGATGTGGCCTTGTCGGCGTTACTTCATGAAATATGATGATCATGGCCTTATCAACACTACTTCAAGTATTGTGATGAGTTGTGTAGTTGATTATTTGAAGTTTGATAGTATATATCTACATGATAAATAATGTGAACGTAAATGTGTTCATCTAATGATGCTATTTAAGATCATGTTAGACTATGACTATGTCTTTATGTTTATAGTCTTAGGGTTGATGCATGGTTATTCCTACTTGACTATATGAGTCTATTATGGTCATATTTATGATTTTATATTAGTTTATAGGATGACTTAAATATGATAATGGATATTTCTACGTGCTTCTAGAATAATAAGTAATATGTGTTAAAATAAAGAATGTTGTGTCTTGCTTTGGTAGACTCGTATCCCTTACTTAATACCTGTATGAATGATATGTGAATATAAGATTTCTTGATTGGGTAGGCTTAGTGCACCTTTTTCATGTATGAATGAATGTTATGTGAGACCTGAAATGATGTTAAGAAGGCCATATACATGGAACAGGTTATATTATGAATGTTGAAGTCGAAAGTCGTGATGGTATCCTTGAAGTATAGGAATGATAGACCTAAGGTTGGTTGGATGGAACGACATCATACAAATCCTTAGGAAAGTCAATATGATCTTCTTGTCGCCATTGTTAGGTAGCCGTAGTGAACCTCTTTGTTAGGGTAAATATGATTAGGTTATGAACTTCATATGGAGCCCCTTTATATGAAACTCTAATGTAAATTATTATATGAGAAGAAAATCTAGACCTGAGTGAGTATGTTAAGGGATGTAGCTCTAGTTAAAGGATGAGACAAGAGTACAAATCACACCCTTCATATTCCTTATCCATGAGCCTACATGGGATGTGTCAAAGTTCAACTATTGGAAAGTAGAACACTCTAATCGGAGTAGGTTAGAACTCTGGAATCCTTGTATAGATATCATGGTCTATGTTGTTTATTGCCTATTCTCATCATACGGGATACGTACTAGCGTTATAGAAGTTCTATGAAGTTTTGGTGGTGGTGTGGGATGCTATATAGACATTATACAATAGTCTTTGAAGGTATGATTTAGAGTCCCTAGGTCTTGTCCAAGGCCATTACTTGAATGTCTTTATGTTATGAATGTGTCTTAAATGAACTAATGAATATAATGAATTAATATAAGGAAGCATGTTAAATAAATAAGTACCTATCTATGGTAGTTAAGTGTTGTCTAGTTAGGTTTAACGGCGGCATGGGAATGGTCACTTCGTATCTTACCTAGATAATTCTTAAGAATGACTCTAGTTAGGAAAGATTTTGATTATGTGGACATGATGTAAGACTTATGTAGTCTTAAGGATTTTTAAGGTAGTCTTTAAGAGGTCAATCATGGACGTTATCTACTTGATTTACTTAAGTATGTTTTTTGATAGACTTTGGAAGGAGAATGTCATATTGTCTATTTTATGTTGTATTAAGTGAGAATGATTCTATCTTAGGTATTCAATAGGATATCTAAATTGTGTGTTTAAGGGATTATATGGGGGGTCACTTCACAACTCACTCCTGTTAGACTTAGAATTACCTTTGGTAGAAGGATCTCATGTTCATATGTATGATGTCCTGTAAGTGTGTGTTGATCTCATTATAGGTGGTCTTAAGGATCATTCAGGTGTGTCTAGAGAGGTTGTATGGGTTGTCTTTCCTTTTCTTATTTAAGTGATTCTTAGGATAGATTTTACTGACGGAACTACATGCTAGGAAGTGTCTAAATTGAAGGTAAAGCACTTCATTGTAACATTCACTGTAAAGTGACCTTAAAAATGTGTTAAATTGCTTAAATTTTATCTTACATGTTTCTAATGTGTAAAATGTTATTTTTATTATTAAGATATGATATATAAGTAAAAAAGCTGCATATTTCTAGTAACTGTTCTTTTTCATGATTTAATGCATTACGCCATACTTAGTACATGTGCTTGTACTAATTCTATGCTTTTATCTTTCTCTATAGTGGTTGGTAGGTGAGGAGCATTACTGGGATCGTAGCATCATTTAAGTGAAGTTGAAGTATGTTCTCATTTAACTCGATGGTGTAATATCTCTTTTATTTCCTTTAACTAAGTATCGTAATAGAATATATATTTCTTTAATCTTATGTATGGGTCGTGTGCCAAAGTATTGTCATGTCTAAGATTCGATTAGATTGACACTTAACATTCCCTATAATTTCTAATCAAAAATGTTATTAAATATATTATAATTTTTTTTAAAGTTTTTTAATTCTGCGCTACATTTCATTATGTATATGTGATGAACGATACGAAAAGGGCTTATACAAGATCTCTGAGAGGTCAAGTACGTCAATTGCGATTCGAGAATGCCATATCTTCGATTATGTGGTCTTGAGTAGTGAAAATCTTTGTATCAGAGCATAAGGTTTTGGAGTATCTTTGTTGTCTAATCAACCACATCTAGTATAGTCTTGTTTGTAATGTGAAGCGCGCCACATTATAAATAGAAGGCTATTGTGTTCTAGGAAAAGTATCACTTTTTCATTCATCTAATCATGCCTAAGAAATTTGTGTATTGTGTCTTTTCCTTGTTTCCCTTATGTGTTAATCCATTGAATGGGAAAATTTATGAAAATTGGGTTGAGCGAGAGAAAAGATGAGTTGTGACTTGTTAGATGAGGTGTGATAGATGGTTCGTTTGAACTTAGGTTGGTTTAATTTACCTTTTGAAGGGTAGTTTTGTTGGAATAGAATGATAAGGTATATTGTTAGAAATGTGAAAAAGTGGTTGATGAGATGGTTTGAAGTTATTTAACACCCAAACATAGAAAGGAAGGTGATGATATTTACAAGAGAAAAGGTGGGTTTCTCCTAATAACGAGGATGTAGTGGTTAGATAATTAAACATTTGAGAGCCTATAGTTTTTATGAGATAGGCCTTGGGTGACAAATAATTAGTATGGTTTGATGTGCCTTGAGGGAGTTCCTTGTAATAGATGCTATGTTGACCTTAAAATGGGTTTCTCCTAATTGGGGGAGTATGATGAAGAGTATGGTTGTTGTGAGTGAGGCATCCCTAACCTTTCTTTATGTGTTCATTCAAGCCTAAAACAAATAGTTCTTAGTATCTTTATTATTTATGAGACGGTTTTGAATGAGAAAATGAGTATTCATGCATGGTATCTTCCTTATGGTTCATGTGCATCTATTTTAGATTGCCAATTGTTTCATGAAAAATAATAGTGATCGTGTCTAAAGGATTATACGAGATTTTTTTGTTGAGCAATTAAAAGGAATTTTAGTGTAAAGCATTATTAGATTGTAAATCATATTCAGTGTAAAGCTGCCAAGGATTTCTGTTCACAGTATGATTTTGTAAAAATTGACTAATTGATTCTTTGGTTGAAAATATTTGTAATATTGTTAGAAATTATGTATGCGAGCATGATATTCAATATAATTGAGTTTTTGTTATTTGAAATGAAGGATGAGTTTTATGCCATAATGAGTTGTGGAATTTATTATTGTGTTTTGTTGTGTTGTGATTCTCTTGAATATGTGAAACTAATGTTTCTTCTTGATTGTATGTTGTATAATGTGTTATGTGGTATAGTAATGAGCTGATAGGTTGAGTCTCTACTCTTGTAAGTGTTCGGAGAGTGGCAAGTTTCACTCGACGACGAATGTTGTCCAAGTGGGGGAGAATATAACACCTCCAAAAAATACTTAGATGAAGATAGAGACTAACATGGTTCTAGGTGTGGTATAAGGTACTACAATTGTCTAAAATGTAGTATTGATGCAGTGTGTAGAGGTTTAGGTGATTTAAAAGTGAAACGTCAAAGGACGACCAAGGCATTCGATGACTAAGTCACCTATGTGCCTCATATGTGGTTATGCGCCTAATTGTGTGTTTTATGATTTAATGAGGTCATTATATGATTTATTATAATTTTAATAGGCAGTGTGTCATGTTTCATGAAGTTTGGAGGTCAAACGTCCAAGAGCGTCCATGACGTTGAAAAAGGTTCGCCTTGAAACGACCTTGTATGTATATTCATGTTTCATAGAATTTTACGTGTGTGTTTTAGATGAAATTTATGTGGTAGGTCTTAAAAAAAATATACAAATATATTTGGGTTGTAAATGTCTAGGTAAGACTCCATATAGGACCCACTAGAGGCCCTAAAAAGAGGACCCCAACTTGGAGCCTAACACTGCCAGGCAGAGGCAATCGACTGCCCAAAACGATGGCAAGTCGACCAGGCGACGACACATATGTTGGTGGTGTTGATGGATCCATATGGACAGCAGGTTAAGGATCTGAAGGAGCAACCAGTTAGACCCCATCTACGGGGCGTGGTCTCACTAAGGCTTGGGGTTTTTTGTGAAATTCATCCCAAGTGTTATAAAATAGGACGATGGTTATTTTGGGTGTTTAAGGGTATTTTAAGAGTATATAGGTCCTAAAACTCTCATTTAAACACTAGCACCTAAATCAAAACACATTCCCTCCATATGTTTTTTCAAAAACCTCCATGAGAGCTTAAAACGAAGATAGAGCTTAAAGATGGATCTTCAATGGAGTGTATTCTTCAATTATCATTGGATTCTTCTAATAAGTTATATTATTTCTTCATCTAAGGTTTCTATTACGTTGGAGTCAATTACAAAGCTTTTAAAAAGAAGAAAAATCCCAATTTGTACTTTAAGTCTTGGGTTGTTGCATGAAATGTAACAAACGTTAACTTATGATATTATTGATGTAGAATTGATGTTTTCTAAATTAAATTTTCTATGAACCTCTGACCTTCTCAAATCTCTCAATATGGCTAAAATATGGGTTATTAATGAATTCAAGTGTAGATTGTTATGGGATTTTGATTCATGAATAGATAATGATTGATTGGTTTATAGGCTGTTTCAATTTTGTCAATTGAGTATTGTATATTCTTGGATCTATTCAATATTAAGCTTATTGAATTTATATTTTCTTAATTCTTATGAATTGTAGTGTCATTTTCTATGGACTATTGAATTATATAAGAATTGTATTCAATTGATGTCCAATTGGTCTTAGATTGATAAATCTATATTTACTTGGCTTAAACTCATTGAATATTATAGTTTATGTATTGAAATGATGTTCAAGGCCATGATTAATGGCCTTATGGTAATGAATTGGATGATTTGGCTTTGTATTGAAGTGGTGATATTGAACGGGTGGTATGCTGCCATAACTCTCTTTATATAATGTATAGTTTTTATATTACAATGGTTATTGGTATGGTCCACTTATGGTGGAGGGGCTATGTGAAATAATGTGCAGTTGTTAGCTTTACTTTATATAATATGATGATCTTGGCCTTGTCAGCACTACTTGAAGAATTATGATGAGTTGTGTAGCTGATTATGTGAAATTGGATTATATCTATCTACATGATAAATAATGTGAACGTATAAGTGTTCTTATAATGATGCTAATTAAGTGATCATGATAGACTATGAATATATCTTTATGCGTTTAATCTAAGGGTTAATGCTTGGTTATTCCTAATTGACTATTTGAGTCTTTGATAGTCATATTAATGATGTTATGGTAGTGTATAGGATGCCTTAAAAATTGTAATGGTAGTGTATAGGATGCCTTAAAATTATAATGGTTATTGGTAGACGTGTATCCCTTACTTCATACATGTATGAATTATATGTGAATATGAGATGTATTTATTAGGTAGGCTTAGTGCACTCTTGTAATGTATGACTGAATGATATGTGAGCCCTTAAATAATGTTAAAATGGTCATATATGTGGAAAAGGTTTTGTTATGAATGTTGAAGTCGAAAGTCGTAATGGTATCCTTCAGTAAAAAAGAAATGGTAGAATTAAGGTTTGTTGGGTGGGACGACATCATATAATTCCTTAGGGATGTAATTATGAGCTTGTTGTCGCCAATGCTCGATAGCCCTAGGTAACCGCATTGGTAGGGTATATGTGATTGTGTTATGAACTTTATATGAAACCCCTATATATGAACCTTGATTGTAAATTAATTTATGAGAACAAAGGCAATCACAGAGTGAATACGGTAAGGGAAGTAGCGCTAGTTAAAGGATGAGACATGAGTACAAAGCTCACTCTTCATATTCCTTTATTATGTGCCTACATGGGATGTGTCCAAGTTCTGCCATTGGCAAGTAGAACACCCTCATCGAAGTAGGTTAGAACTGTAGATTCCCTATTTAGCTATAATGGAATATGTAAGTTATTGCCTATTCTCATAATATGGGATACTTACTAGCATTAGAGAAGTTCTATCAAGTTTAGGTGGTGGTATAAGATGCTATCTAGACATCGCACAATATTCTTTCAAGATGTTTGTTAGAGTCCCAAGGTCTTTTCGAAGACAGTTAATTGAATGTCTTTATTTGATGAATGTGTCTTAAATGAACTAATGAATCTAATGATTTAAGTTAAGGAAGCATGTTAAATGAATAACAAACGACCTAGAGTATTTAAGGGTTGTCTAGTTAAGGTGAGAAGGGGGCATGGGAATGGTCACTTCGTATCTTACCTAGATAAGTTTGAAGAATGACTCTAGTTAGCACAAATGTTTATTATGTGGACTTGATATAACCCATAGGTAGTCTTAAGGATTATTTAAGGAGTCTTGTAAGATGAATCATGGAAGTTATCTTCTTGATTTACTTAAGTAAGTCTTTTGATAGTCTTTTGAAGGAGAAAGTAATATTATCTATATGATGTTGTATTAAGTGAGAATGGTTCTATCTTAGGTAGTCCTACGATCTCTTAAGTGTGTGTATATATAAGGGATTGTATGGGTGATCGCTTCCAAACTCAGTCAAGTAAGTCTTAGAATCACCTTTGGTTAAAGGATAATTTAGGTGTTCCTATAGAGGTTGTATGGGCGGTCTTTCATATTATTACTTAAGTGAGTCTTAGGATACCTATTAGTGAGGTAACTACATGCTAGGAAGTATCTAAATTGAAGTTAAGACACTTCATTTTTCAGTGAAGGGATTTCACTGTAACAATGAAATGGGTTAACTGTAAAGTTACCTTAAAAATGTGTTAAATCGTGTAAATGTTATCTTACATGTTTCTAAGGTTTTAAATGTTATTATTATGATTATTATATGATATGTTAGTACAAAAGATATATATTCTAATTAAATTTCCATTTTCATGATTTTATGCATTATGTCATAATTAGTACATGTTTTTCAACTAATTCCATGTTTTTATCTATCACTATATTAGTTGGTAGGTAGGGAGCATTTGGGAAGAAAGACTTGGATCGTAGCATCATTCAAGTGAAGTAGAAGTATGTCCCCATTTTACTTGTGGGCATAGATGTTTTTTATTTCCTTTATCGAAGTATTGAAATAGACGAATCTACCCTATTTTTATCACCTATTTTAGAATGGATCCAATGAGTTAAGATAATTAAAAGATCAATTGAAAGAACTACTTGAGAAAGGATTTATCAGACCTAGTGTTTCTCCTTGGGAAACCCCTGTTTTGTTCGTAAAGAACACAGATGACATTCTTATGCTTTGTATTGACCATAGACAATTGAACAGAATAACAATCAAGAATAAATTTTCAGTACTAACAATCGATTATTTGTTTGACAAACGGAAGTGTGCTAAAGAATTCTCGAAGATTGATTTAAGTTCAGGATATCACCAACTGCATTTTAGCGAGGAAGATACTCCTAAAACTACTTTTATAATCATTATGAATTTTGGGTGATGACAGTCGAATGAACAAATGATCCGGTATTGATGTATTCAATGAATTGAGTATTCAAGCTTTATATTGATAAGTTTGTGGTTATTTTTATAGATGATATTTCAACATTTTCAAGAAGTAGTGCAGACCAGTATCTAACTCAATACCTCCTCTACTAACTATAAATCCTAAAAGTCTTCCTAACGATAATCTAAATACATGTTTTGCAGGATTAAGCTTGAGATTACACATGCAGAGCCTTTCGAAGAATCTTCTTAAGTCTTGCACATGATTTTACTGCCCTTTTGATTTAATGATCTCATCATCCAGATAAACTTCAATTTCTTGATACATCATATCATGAAACATGGTTTTCATTGTCCTCATTCAAGTTGACCTCAATTTTTTTAATCCAAATGGCATGACTCGATAATAATAGGTACCCCATGGTGTGATAAAAGATGTTTTGTCTGCAACTTCATCAGACATAAAACATTGATGTTAACCCGCATAGAAATCCACAAAAGAAGAAATATCATGTTTAGCACAATTGTCCAACAAAATACAAATTTTGGGAAAACGAAAGTCATCTTTTGTATTTTCTTTGATCAAATCATTATAATCAACACGTAATCAAATTTTACCATATATCATAGGGACGAGTATGATGTTATTCAACCATGAAAGATATTGAGCGACTCGAATGACTTTGGTTTCAAGTTCGTTTTTGATTTCCTCCTTAATTATTCTACTAGTTTCCGTTATAAGCTTTCTGAAGTTTTACTTAACTTGCAAAAAGGTAGGGTTAGTCGGATGTTTGTGAACCACAATGTCAGTGCTTAATGAGGGCATGTCATCATAACATGATGCAAAAACATCCTTGTAATCAAGCTAAGCCTTGATTATATCAACCTATCTTAGTCTCTTTAATGTTTTCATAATCTCCTCAATTTATGGTCTTGATTTCACTCATGTCAGGGTTTGATTTATTCTCAAAATGTTCTAAATACCATCTTACTTCTTCAAATTCTTCATCCTTATCATATTTGACTTCTTGACTTATTATTTCAAGATTAGGTTGATCATTTGATAGTATTTTACAATTTGATGAATTTTTTTTATGCATATCATATCAGTAGAATCGACATAAAAAAGTTGTATAGAAGAAAACAAATGATTGTAATAGACTGGAAATAAAACTTAATTATATTATATTGAAAACAAAGATTGAATATTTGAAATAAACCAAAAAAATCCAATCTAAATTACAACCCTTGAATAATAAGATAGCGGAAAGAAAAACAAGACAAACTACCAAGAATTCTTCCTGATGAGAGAGAAGTGGCCTCCCAATTGTTCAGCTAGACATCAGTACCAATGAATTGGAGATCTCTATCAGTGGTGCCTCAATCTAATTATTCTCCTTGAAAAAAGGAAGAGAAGAGTCTTTGTAGAATAAAGATCCCCCTTACCATTAACAATCACGTATTGTCGGTCCTATTCAAACTTATCATTTGATCCAACGTAGAGGAAACTACCCAAAACCTATTCACCTATTGTGTCACCAATAATAGATTATAGAATGCATTGATATTAAACACTTGCAAATTAACAATGAAAACGACAGGCCCTATTTTTAGTAGTAGCTCTATCTCACAAATGCATCTTTGTTTGACCCATCGAAAGCTCTAACACATACGTTGTTGGGACATATCCTTTCAACGGTAACATTAAATTTTTCAGAGTCGACATGTAACAACCATAAAATACTAATACAACATTCGCATATCAATACACCATTGCTTAAATTTAGAATATGTTTCATTCTCATTTTTGGATATTGAATTTTTTTTATATTTGCTACCTTGGTTAACATAATTGTGATCGGAAAGTAAAGTATTGTATGGGGGTAGAACATAAAAATTTAAAGTGCTGTTATCATGTATGTAATACATATATGTACATATGTATGTGTTTTGGGTAGCCAACTTATATTGGGGCTGCACCTTTGAAGGACATATGTAAAAGTGATAAGCATTAATTTTGTGACTATATATTTTTACAACTCCTTTAGTAAATTCATTTCCCTCGAGTCTTAGAGTCTTAGAAACATATCTAAACGTATCTTAAAAATCATAAGAGGAAAACTTTTTCCTTTAGGCTGGAATTCGAGACACGAACTAAAATATGTTTTTGAGCTGGATAGTGTTTTGTATTTTAAGCATATCTTGTCTTATAGAAGTTCTTTTACAGTGAATAAATATGATATGTAAAGATAATTTTCATTTTTACATCTCTTATTCTTATTTAAAACTCTATTTTAGCTATTATGGATTTGATATATGGGCCACAACATAGGAATCTTGTATGAATAACTTTTGGTGTTTTGAATATATCTTTTTCTACAAATAATAGTTTGTGGTTATTCTTGTTTGGTAGCAACCTTAAGAGATGTACTTATATATATCATAAATGCAACAAAGTCTACTTTTTCCATTTTCCTTTTAAAATATAATTTGCGACATGAGGTACTAGACGTGCCAGAAATATTATTTTGGGAGCATAGTCGTATTTAAATAGGTTAAGATTACTTTAAATGATATCCCTATTTTACTTCAATATTTTTGAGACACTAGAAATTAAAGAAGTTATTTATTTTAATTTTTAAGGTGTTATATCCTCGTGAACAAGTTGAGGACCTTCATACATTGGTTGGTCTACAGTTTGAACTCGCAAAGTTATGTTGGACTTATTCTATGCTACATCACTGGGGTCTGTGTATAAACTTTTATTTGTACTCTTTGTACCTCCAGGTATATTTGAAATTTTATCTTTGTACCTTGGATAACTCTTGTAACTTTGCATTGTCGTGTTGGTGTCCTTTATGACCTTAAAGACTCTTGTGTAACTCGTACTTGTACAAATTGTTTGCTCACCTATCACTCTTGTTGGGACCTAGCCCTTCTTTTGGTTATGACTTTGTCGTTACTGGAATGCCTCTTCGTTCAGATAGTTTTCCATCTTTCCTCTAGATTTTTATTCCGTCTTATGAATGGAAATTGTCCATTATTAGTACGAACTAGAAAACCATTTTTAATATGGTTCTTGGTTCTCTTGATAATTTTTTTTTAGACCATTCTTGATACAAGATGTCAGCCATTCTTGATACATGCTTGTGCTTGGTGTGACGACATGATGTGTATATTGGTCAAGCCTTATTATTTTATCCCTTTGAAAATTGTTCATTGAGTGTTCTTCATTTTTGGGTCTTTAAAAATCAAACATGATACTCTTATCGTAATGTTTAAATCATTTCTGTATTAAGTTTCAATTGTGTGGCCCGTTACTTGAGAAAAGTCTCTTGAAGAATCTAAGGGCTATGAAGCTATAGTTTTAACACCACTAACTTATATTGTTAGCGACAATTATTTTTATCGTAGGGAATGTCCCATGGTATGCGTTAAGATGGCCATTGGAGATGATGATTTTGAGAGTCTTAAAGAAGATCACAGTTGCATATAGGCATCTATATTCTGTATAAACCTTGGGATTTTTACATGATCTATATGTTGTATATTTACATCAAAGATTGTCGGATGATTTGATCTTGTCACCATGTGTTGTAATATAAGTATGACTATATGATTTGATATTTTTTTGGGTATGTAAACCGAAGACTTGTAATATTTTAAATTTGCTATTTGTTTTGAATGTTTGTGTGAAGAATAAACTGGCTAATTTCGATACTCAGAAATTGGTAATATTCTTGTTATTTCATCCTTAAGTGTGTGGACAATACATGATTGAAAAGATCATCAGTTATTTTCATTAATAACTTTGGGAGGGTTTTTTGATCATAAGTTAAAATTTCGCGCCATATAAATTTTGACATCTGAAAATGTTTAAATGTGGCAGAGGTACATCCTTAACCAAATTATTTGTTATGAAACTAATTACTCTACTATATTATAATCAACATTCCCTTTTTAATCGCTTCTGATTGAAACAAGTATTAAATTAGGTCTCTTCATTAAAGGGTAGTATCCGTCCAAAAGGGTCGCTACAAGTGTTCGTATTAGAGACAAGTGGTTCTTGGACTTTTTCTGTGAATTACTAGAATACTTGTTTGATTTTAAAAAAGGTTTTGTTTAGATTATTTTTTTCACTTACATGGTTTATAATACTTAATCGCTTAGAGAGTGCAAATGCATCAAGTAAATATCGCAAATGTAATGTGAATTGTCCTTTTGAACTAATTAATTTATAACCTCTTCTTATCACCGTCCTATGGAAGCTACTCCTGAAGGTTAGGGTACCACTATTTCTCAACCTTATGAACTTTAAGGGGTTTGAGAACATATCTCGAATCATTATGATCCCCACATTAGTGGGTCTGAAATGGGAAATCATCAGGATGTAAGAGATGGTTCACATCTTTACATGAGTCCTCGTACTGAATCCATGAATCCTCCTTTCCAACAAATGGTTGAATTCTCCCACCATATGGCTGAATCTATGCCTGACCCAACATGTTTAATTTTTAGAAATTGAAGAAAATTGGTAGAGTTGAGTTTGAAGGCACCGCTTATCCCACATTTGTTGGAGCGCATGGAGATAGTTTTTCGGCAGTTAGAGTGTTGAGATGTTGCCAAGTTTAAGTATTCTATTTCAATACCCAAAAAGATTTATATGATTGGTGGGTAAGTGTTCCGAATGCAAAGGTAAAACCTCTTGTTCTAACATGTGATAATTTTCTTATGGAATTTCATATGTAGTATGTACGACCTGCTTATGGTGATGTGAAGAAACAGGAACTTTTGAATCTAAGGAAACAAGGCATGTTTGTTGCTGAGAACGAATAAAAGTTTCAAAGTCTCTCTCGTTATGAAGGAGGTATTATTATTGAGGAAACAAACAAGTAGAGGAAATTTAAATATGGTTTAAATGATTCCATTAGGAAGAATGTGGCGATCTCGAAGCATAAGAACTTTTAGAAGTTAGTGTCTACTGCTTTTATGTGGGAATAAATTGATAAACAAGAAGCTAGTAGAAATGAAATTCTAGAAAATCACATACACCATGTATGTCCTTTATACAAGGACTCTTCAACTTTGTACCAACAATGTTAGCAAGGTATGACACACAACCTTGTCATATCAACTTTCTTGACAAGGCCACAAAAATAATACAAGATGTCAATTATATTCCCCTTTGTACAATGAAGTCTGCAAATGTGGGATATTTTAAAATCACATGCTTAGACCTACAATATAGGTGAAATTTTCCAATACACTTTATTACTTTCCTCAAATTCTTACTCTCTTCTCCTATCGATTCTTTATCATATGAACTTTCTCCAAATTCTTAAAGATCATTACAGGACCAATGACTGACGACTTGCCTACTTCAAACAATCTAATCGAAGATCTACATCTCCTACCAAACGAGACCTCAAAAGGAGCCATATATGTAGTCGAAGGGTAAATATTATAATAAGAAAACTCAAACAAAGGCAAGTATTCATCCCAACTTACCTTGAAATCAATTACACAAGCTCTAAGAATATCCTTAAGGGTGTAAATAGTACTCTTCGCTTGACCATCCGTGTGGGGATGAAGAGAAATTTGTAACTTCACTTGAGTATCTAACCATATTTTGTAAGACCTCCAAAATTGTGACTGGAGTTGAGCACATCTATCCGAAATGATGGATTACGGGATCCCATAAATAATAACAATATCATTAATTAAAATCCTTGCATACTCTTTTGCCGAATAAGTAACTTAACTTGGATAAAGTGAGCGGATTTCGCAACCTATCCACAACCACAAAAATAGCTGCATTTTTCCTTCATGTCCGAGGTAAACAAACTATAAAGTCCATATTAATATATTCCCACTTCAATGTGGGAACTTGTATTTCTTGAAGTTAACCACTTGGCTTTAGGTGCTCGTCTTTGACTTGTTGGAAATTTGCACACTTTGCAATGAATTCCGTTGTATACTTTTTCAAGACATCCCACAAAAATTAATCTCCAAGATCGTAATTCATCTTTGTAGAACCTAGATGAATTGAATAATGGGAACTATGAGCTTCTTCTAGGATCCGGTTCCTCAAATTATCTACATTGGGCACACACAATCTCTCTTGGTACCTCAAGACACCATTCCTTCATAAGGAGAATGAGTCATTGAGCTTTCCAAGAACAGATTCCATTAAATCCATCAACAACGAATAAAGGTGTTGACTAGACTTCACCTCATCCACCTTGACATGTCTAGAGGCATATTCTATAACCTTCTCGTGTTGCATAAGGATGCAACCCAATCCCACTCAGAATGCATCAAAATATACAACAAAACCCTTGGTACCCTCCGGTGGTAAGACTATCTTTTATTATTTGGAAGATCCTTTCATATGCCTCCGACAACTTATATTTCACATTCTTTTGGGTCAATGTAGTCAAAGGAGATACAGTGGACGCAAAGGCATCCACAAACCTTCTATAGTACCCAGGTAGACCCAAGAAACTTCTAATGTCCGTTGGACTCAATGGTCTAGTACAATTTTTAAATCACCTCGGTTTTCCTTCTATCGACCTCAACTCCCTCACTAGAGATGATATGGCAAAGAAACGCCACAGACCTCAACCTAAACTCACATTTGCTATACTTGGCAAATAGTTAATTTTCCTTAAGCACTTATAACACCGCTTTCATATGGTCTATGTTTTCACCCTAATTTTTTGAATATACAAATTTGACGTCAATGAAGACAATTACAAATAAATCTATGAAACTTCGAAACACCCTATTCATGAGGTACATAAAAGTTGCCATGGCATTAGTGAGACCAAAGTACATTAGTCTAAACTGATAGTGACCAAATAATTTTCAAAAGGTCGTTTTGGGAATATCTACATCTCTCACCCTAAGTTGGTGATATCCTGACCTCTAGTCAATTTAAGAAAAGTAGCTTGCCCCTTGGAGTTGGACAAAAAAGCCGTCAATCCCAGGGAGAACCGTATTGCGCTACTGTTGATCAATACACATCCTAAGAGATCAATTTTTCTTTTAAAAATAGAACCGTAGAACCTCATGGGTAAATACAAAGTAGAATGAAGCTTTGTCTAGTAAATCTTAGACATGAGCCTTCAACTCATTTAAATTGGCCAGAGCCATCCGATACCGAGGTATTGAAATGGGATTTGTATACGTAATAAGTTAATACCAAAGCCAATTTCCCGTTCTGAATGAATTCCAGGAAGATCATTAGTAAATACCTCCGTAAATTCCCTCATTACGAGGACTAACTCAATGAGAGGAACTTCGGAGTTTAAATCTTTAACTCTCACTATATGGTATAAACACCCTTTAGAGATCATCTTACAAGCTTTAGTCAAGAAATGATATGACCTCTATGAGTGGAACTTCCCCACTTCAACTCTAGGACGACTTCATTAGGAAATTTTACCACTCTTGTCCTACAATCAATGGAAGTAAAGCAAGCACGCAACCAACCCATTCCCATAATGAGAACAAAACAACCATATTAAGTTCTTATAATTCAACATAGATAACTCTATTGGGAAACATTATAGGATAATTTATATACACCCTTTTTACAATCACCGACTCAATTATCGCGGTAGTCACCATAAACGGTTCATTAAAAATATCAGGCAAAATATCAAACTTTATAACTACCAAGGGAATAACGAATAACAAGGTAGTACCCGCATAGGTAAAGCATAAACATTTATAGAGAAAACTTGTAACATACAGGTCATCACATCGGGAGAAACCTGTTATTTACCCCTAGAGCAGAGAACATAAAAGCGATTCTCTCTTGCAATATCAACATTAGAACCACTTTCCTTTTCTTACACATAACTCTTGTCTTTCCCATTTCTATTAGAGCAATCCTTGACCTTGTGACTACTTTTACGACACCCAAAGAAATTGATCCAAACTAGAAATTCAGAAAATGCTTCTTACAACATTTCCAACAAGTCAGTTTCTTTCTTAGTTAACTAGTACCTCTTGCCTTTTGAGACTTACGTTAGATAACCTATCATCATAATCCTTGTTAAATTTGGAAAGAACTTGATTGGAGAACCTCTTCTTTAATCTAGGCTTGTCTTGAATTTCAAAGCTCCCCTTTGAAGAACAACTTAAAAAAACATGATCCTCTTGGCCTCTATATTCTTCCTCCTACCCTACCGTCTTCCACTTGTTTAGGTATAAACCTTTAGACGATAGAAATTCATATTATGATACAGCATATCGGAACGACATTGTTCCACCAAGTCATCAGACACTCTTGTAAGAAAATGACTCATCTCATCCCTTGGGTTAGAAACCAACGATGTTGCATACTTGGACGACTTAGTAAACTTCAAAGAGTAGTAAAGTACATTCATACCTCCTTAACAAAGGTTGATGAATGCTTCCACCATATCTTCCCTCATCTCTCAAATAAAGAACCTATCAAGCAAAGCCCTTTTGAAGATCTCCCATTTAACCAGACCACCTCTTAGCACCCTATTATCTGTCCATTGTGTGTACCAAACTTGGGCCACATCTTTGAGTTTATAGGCCGCCAACTCGACCTTCTCAATTGGAGTGAGACCCACAACAAATAAGATCATATAGACCTCATCAAGGAAGTCTTGAGGATTTCCTAAGCATCACATAGTCTCTTATTCATAAGTGTGGAGTTCTTCACAATTAGGAATAAGAATTTACTTAAATGTAGTTTAGTGATATTGATCATAAATATATTCAACCTCATTTTATGATAACAAGTTTGTCACATCTGGGGAGCACCGCCTAGATGTAACCTTAGTCATCGTCCTGGACTAGGACTAAGAATAACATCTTAGAATTAATCATTACATTTCATAGTTTAAAAAGGTGGAAAATTAAACTATTTCATCTACATCTACTTAATGAGGTCTACATAGACCTCTCGCATACGCATAATATACACATAGGGAGCTTACATAGACTCCTCGGTTAGGAAACACTACATAAGCTTCTTATTTTATTTCACATACATAACATGGCAATATAATCTCATAGGAAGTCTAGGATAAGTATCATGTCTAAACAATCTCAATGGAATGCAATATCGGGCATAACCCTTGTTTCAATTCAACAAAGGCCACATATTGGCATATACAAGAATCATCTTCAAATCAATAGGAATGAACACAATGTATTTGAACTAGAATAACATCAATAACTTTATAGTGGCATCGTCCGCGGATGGTGAGGACCTACGTAACATGGACAAGTAGAGCCCAAGTTATCTTCAAATGGACCGTCTAGAAGCTCAACAGTCGGAACCTACACAATTGTAGAAATATAGAAATATGGGTTAGTACAAACTTGTACTAAGTATGGTAATATGCTTATAATACATTTGAAATCATGCTAAATGGAATATTTGTTCAAAACCATGCTATACTAGTTTGAAAAATCCTTATGAACAATCAAGAACACTCATGAGTAAATAATAACATATTCCTTAAGACAATACCATGTTAAACACAAGACCAACATCATCAAGTAAAAAAAACTCAACATGTACCATAGCATAATTGAGTACACAACCAAACAAAGTTCAACATCATGATATAACCACAAAGCATATATAAGATGTTTGTAACACTTCAAAAATCAAAGATGTGTCTAGAAGCCTAACATAAGGGTCATGAAGTCTAGACAATGTTTTAAGGTCTATTGTTAAATTTTGTAAGTCATTTAGGAAGTCTAGAAACCAAAACATCCAAGAATGTCAATGACATCCGGAAACTAGTTCTTGGATGTACTAGCATGCCTAACCCTATTTAACTAGCTCTTAGGAGTCGAAAATTAATGAATATTGGTAAAGGGTATCTATAAACATGTGTTTAAGTTAATTCATGCTTGAAACTTCTTAGTGCAACTCCCCAAGGCCCATCCAAGGGACCTTTAGGAGGACCCTTGTTCGTGTCAACACTATTTAGGCAGTGTGCACCCATGAGAGTGAAATTGACGGGGTGTGTGTTGATCGACGGGGCGTCGATGCCATCCATGACCAAAAGTTAGAAATTTTGTTGGAGTCCATCAGCTGCACACATTTTTACAAAAACGATGGACGTGCAGCACCGAAGGGCACAGTGACCGTCGACTCACAAACGGACGGTCGATCAGGGTCTTATCTGAGACTGTCCATCACGTTTTAAGTTAAGTCCTTGATAATTAATTAAGTCATTTTGTGGTTTATAAGGGGTTTATAAAATCCTAATTAACTAATTTTACTCCCCATATAAAGAACCAAACCCCATTAATCTAATTACAACTCTCAAAAATAACTCTCTTCCTTCTCTCTTGTTTCTCTCTCTATTGATGACTAGCTATGGGAGGGATTCGGGGGATGAAAATGGATGATTTCACCATAAAATATTCATCGAACGTTGAGGTATGATATCTAATTCACCTTTGAGACCTCTATGTTCAAAGGGTTCATTCTAAGTATTTTCAAAATCTATGTTTTCATGTGGGTCATTCTCAATCTCGAAAATAATGTTGTGAATTGGATTTTTTTATGTTTTATATTAGAAATTATGAATTTATTAACATGTATTCTAACCTAATATTGACATATCTTGATTGTTTGGTCTAGTTTGTAGAAGATAACCCCCAACCCTTAACCCTAGGTTTGATTTTGATATTAATTAGGTTGTATTTTCTTGAATTAACTTGGTTATTGATTGAATTACCATTATATGATATTTTTACATTAATCATTAACAAATTAGAGTGAATTTTAGACTTTCATACCAGTCTTGAGAAGATGATCTAGGTTAGGAGTGAATTGACTTCAGTAATTTGTTTTGAGCTATGATCTAGTATTCAATTGTGACATAGTGTTTCTTCTAGTCTTATTATCATGTTTAGTATTGATTTAAGATGATGTATACTTCAAATTTGGTTGAGTGAGAATTTTTCGTACGACCTTCACGATAAACTATGAAGGAGACTTGGTAAGCCTTATGATGTTTATGATTTACTTAAAATTGTGGTTAATTGTGATTAAGTCACGATGTTGTATTGGAGTATACCTTGTATTAGGATTGATAGGGTAATATGATGTTTAATTGAAATTTCTTTACTATGTTTTGTGTTTGATTAAGGTTAATATTTTATAAGGATGGTGATGACTACCAATGTGCCTTGTCATGATATGAAATGCTAATGTGCGCCTCACCGATTCATATTGTGATGAAAGGAATTATACTCATGAAATTCTTATTGAGATATGAACCAAACTAAGCTAGGATTTATAAATTTAAAGTCTTAATTACATTTCAAAAAGAAACTCTACTTAGTACAGAGGGAACTAGAGTGAGGAGTGTCCCTGACCTCATAGGGGAGATAGGAGCATTAACGTACTCTTATGATTTGAGACTACAATGCATGTAGCATAAAGTGATTCTCAAATGTATATCCTAGTTCTTCAATTATGTTTCCCCCATAGGAATACTATCTAGTGGATCCACACAATTTCTATGTTTTATGTTTTGGTACTACCTTGGCAAGTAGTCCACCTACACCTGACTCCACAATAGCTCATGTGGTCTATGTCTTTTAGGGAAAGATTTCCCCAAAATGTAAAATGAATAAATGGATTGCACTCTAATTTGGACAACCTAAGGGGTCTAGCTTAGTCCGGGTAGGGGTATGTGACTATACCTATGAATTGCAGTAGTAAGCCTTGAGGGGAGTATTAGGAGGATGTTTTTATGTATGATCATTCTTATAATGATATATGATATTAATATTATGAACTTGCACATTGTTGATACTATATATTCATTAGTTCACTTATAAATATGTGTTGTCTTACATTGTTAAAGTAAGATGTAATGTATACCTAAATTTCATGTTATGTGATGTTGGGTGTTAGTCATGGTTCTTGTTGGATTACTTGATTGAGTAAGGATATGGGGATTTTCTTTGTCATTGAACTTGTTGAATTTATAGGGGTCCATGGGTAATTGTCTTGTTCTGTTTATAATGAAATGTACTCTTATTCATGCTTATTGTTAATATGGCTTGATGATTTAAGTTATATGGTATGAATGGCTGATTTGACTAGACTTGATATTGTAGTATTATAATAAACATGCCTGTGACTTCATGAGTATGAAATAATAGTTCGTTTAGTCTTGTTAAATGTGCATAGGGTTTTTAAATGGAAAATGCATACTTTATGAAATAACTTTTTTCGTAGCATATTTTTCAAGAATGTGTGCATATGGTCTCAACCATAGTACAAGTGGAGTACTAATTCCATTTCTTCCTTTTCCAAATCATTTTAGGTTCCGGTCGTAGAAGGTTTTTGGAAGGAGACTTCAAGAAGGCTTGGATTATTTGGATCATCAAAGTAGGGTAGGTTCTCATTGTCCGAGGGCGATTCCTATATCGAGATAATGTTATAGTTGTTTTAGTTCTAACATCCTATATCCTCTCTACTTTTATTTGAGTAGAGATTGTATAAGTTCTATATGTAGCTCTCTTTACATTAATGCATGGGCTATGCTCAAATTTCGAATCATGTTAGATGGTTATGAAATGAGACAAGATTTGAAGACTATGTTCTGTTTTATGTATATATATATATATATATATATATATATATATATATATATATATATATATATATATATATATATATATATATTTATGTGCAAAAAAATTAGAAGTCTATGTAACCTTCCTATACAAAGGGTCTATGTATACTAGATATATATATATATATATATATATATATATATATTATGAGTATGTAAATGTCTATGTAAACCTCCAAGTAGAAGTAATGAAAACATTTAAATTTGACGCTAAATTTGACTTATGAATGTAAAGATGTAATCTAAGAGGCTAGTCTTAGTACTCAAATAGGACGACAACGACAGTTGCGTCTAGGCGGTAAACCCAGATATGAAAAACTTTGTATCAGAGCATAAGGTTGAATTAAATTAGAGTCAATGTCTCTTTCAACCACGTCTATGTAATTTTGTATTCATAATTCTTACGCACGCCATACTTATGAAAAGGAACCTACGTGATGCCTAGGAAACTAAAATTCTTGGAAATATTATATCGTGTCATTAGAGTTTACTTATGGTGTGCTTTTACACTAATATAATTGTTCTTATGATAGGAAAAATTAACACTCAAAGAAATGCGGTACGAAGGCTTGAAGAGGAGATTTCCAATGCGGGGATCTCCTCCCTATGACGATCAAATTCGTTCTCTTGAATAAGAAACTAATGTTGAACAAGCTCCGGTTAATCCTCCACCCTTCACATATGATGATATAAGGGCATCCCTTATCCAGTTGGCCCAAGCCGTCACTACACAATCCCAAGCTATGACAGCCCAAGATAACCGGGAGGTTGTACACCATCCATATAAAAAAGTTATTGCAATTGCCTCCCATCTAAGGGACATCATTCGGATGAAATCTATAAGAAATTCTTGACTATGGGGTTTTCCACAAGTGAGTAGGCCGAGTTGGCCACCTATCAATTCAAGGACGTGGCTCAAGAATGGTTTGTCCAATGGAGAGATAATATGCCATTGAGGGGTGCTCTATTTACTTCGGAGATCTTCAAGAAGGATTTTATTGATTGGTTCTTTCGTAGGGAGATGAGGGAAGCTAAAGTGGTGGAGTTCAACAACCTTCTGCAAGGAGATGTAAGTGTTCATGAATACTCTTTGAAATTCACTAAATTGTCAAAATATGCTCCTTCATTGGTTTCCAACCATAGACATGAAATAAGCCACTTTGTGAAGGGGGTGTTGGATGATTGACAAAAGGAATATCATTCATCTATGCTACATGAAAACATGAACAGTTCTCGTCTTATGGTGCATGCCAAGCAAGTGGAAGAGGCAAGGCTAAGAGTAAAAGTAGAGATGCTAAGAGCGCAAAATCTTTTGATGGAGGTTCTTAAAAATCCTAGATTTAAGAAGCAGGTTTCTAATAAAGTTCCTTTCAAGTTTTCTAAGACTAGTGGTGATACGTTGTCTAACCCTAAGCGTAAGAAGGGAGAGATATTAGTTCACCAACCGAGAAGCCATCTTGTAAAAGGTGTGGCAAGAAGCATTACATTGATTGCCTTAAGCGGACAAACAATTGTTTTAGTTATGGTAAAAGTGGGCACACGCTTAGGGATTACCCTAATGTGAGGGGTCAAGACGAGGGTAGTTGTAAATCTCAAGCAAGTGGATCAAATGAGGCTCCAAATAAGAACAACTTCTATGCTCTCTACTCTAGGGGTAAG
The DNA here is from genome assembly GCA_027789145.1 of Solanum arcanum. NCBI lineage: Eukaryota > Viridiplantae > Streptophyta > Magnoliopsida > Solanales > Solanaceae > Solanum > Solanum arcanum. The sequence continues at coordinate 23,973,848 of CM050933.1, forward strand.
CAAGAGACTTTTCCCGATGTGGTGACCGGTATTATGAATTTATTCTCTATTGATGTTATATGACTTGCTTGATCTCGGTCCCTACTTTATCATTTGTTATTCCTCTAGTAGCAAATAAGGTTGACATTTTGCCCGATATTTTGCATGCACCTTTTATAGTGTCTACTCCAGTGGGGGAGCTGGTTTTTGCAACAAGAGTGTATAGAAATTGTCCTATAATGTTGCCCAATAGAGTTTCTTATGGTGCATGCCAAGCATGTGGAAGAAATAAGCGCTATGAGGCAAAGTAGAGATGCTAAGAGCTCAAGATCTTTTGATGGAGGTTCTTAGAAGAATAGGCTTGAAATACAACACAAGCCTAGATTTAAGAAGCAGGTTCCTAATCAAGTTCCCTCCAAGTTCCCTAAGACTAGTGGTGATACGGTGTCTAACCCTAATCCTAAGAAGGGAAAGGTACTAGTTCACCAACCTAGAAGCCAACTTGTTGAATTGTGGCAAGAAGCATTACAGTGATTGCGTTAAAGGGACGGACAATTGTTTTACTTGTGGTAAAAGTGGGAACAGGGTTAGGGATTGCCCTAATGTGGCGGTCAATACGAGGGTAGTGGTAAATCTTAAGTATGTGGTTCAAATGAGGCTCCAAAAAAGAACAACGTCTATGCTCTGCACTCTAGGGGTAAGCAAGATACTTCTCCCGATGTGGTGACCGGTATGTTTAAATTATTCTCTATTGATGTATATGACTTGCTTGATCTTTTTGCCACTTTATTATTTTTTATTCCTCTACTGGACAATAAGGTTGACATTTCGCCCGATATTTTGCTTGAACCTTTTATAGTGTCTACTCCGGTGGGGGAGTCAGTTGTTACAAAAAGAGTGTATAGAAATTATCCTATAATGTTGCCCGATAGAGTGTACAACTTGATATGCTTTATTTTTATATTAGTTTGGGTATGATTGTTTGTATGCTTGTTTTTCCTTTATTGATTGTAGAACAAGGGTGATGAAGTTCAACTTTCCAAATGAACCCGCAGTAGAGTGAAACGGGGGAAACTCTATTCCTAGGGGTCATATCATCTATTGTCTTAAAGCATGCAAAATGATCTCTAAAGGTTGTCTATACAATGTTTTAATAGTTCAAGATCTAAACTCAAAAATTTATTCCATTGCCTTGGTCCTCACAGTGAGTGAATTTGCGGAGGTCTAAACTAATGATATTCTCGATATTCCTCCCGAACGAGAAATTTATTTTGGTATCTATTTTCAAGCGGATACAAATCTTATTTCAATTCCTCCTTATCGGATGGCTCCGGCTGAATTCAATGAGTTGAAGGCACAACTCAAAGATTTCCTTGACAAAGGCTTCATAGGAAGTAGTATTTCTCCATGGTGTGCTCCGATTTTGTTTGTGAATAAGAAGGATGGGTCTTTAAGAATGTATATTGATTACCCCCAACTAAATAAAGTAACAATTAATAACAAATATTTTGTCCCTTGGATTGACAAGTTTTTAATCAACTCCAAGGGGAAAGATACTTTTCAAAGGTTGACTTGAGATCGAGGTACCACCAAGCTAGGATGAGAGGTTAGGATATACTAAAGACGGAATTTTTGGACAAGATATGGTCATTATGAGTTCTTAGTACTAACGTTTCTTCTCACTAATGCTTCGGCGGTGTTTATAGACATTATGAATAGGGTGTTTCAAGATTACCTAGATTCCTTTGTCATTGCCTTCATTGACGACATCTTGGTATATTCGAAAAATGAGGGTTAGCACATGAACCATTTGAACATAGTGTTGCAAGTACTTAAAGAACATCAATAATTTTCGAAGAATAGCAAATATGAATTTTGGTAAAGGAGTTTCTTGGGTTTAGAGTTTTATTATCGGACGTTTGTGGAGGGTTTTGCAACCATTGCATCTCCCTTGAATACTTTGACCCAAAAGTGTAAGAAATTTGGTTGGTCGGAGGAATGTGAGAGAAGCTTCCACATGTTGAAGGATAGCCTTACATCCTCCCTAGTATTGACCTTACCATTGCATCTCCCTTGAATACTTTGTTGTGTTTTCTGACGCATACTCATTGGGTTTAGGGTGTATGCTTATGCAACATGTAAAGGTGATTTCCTATGCTTCTAGATAACATAAGGTTCAACTGAGAAATTATCCAAGTCATGACCTTGAGTTAGCAGCCGTGGTATTTGCCTTGAAAATATGGAGGCATTACTTGTATGGTGTCCATGTTGATGTCTATATCGACCATAAGAGTCTCCAATATGTGTTTACCTAAAAAGAGTTGATGTAACATTCCAGAAAATCATATTTTTTAATGGGAAGCCCAAAAGGTTCTTAAGAATGCGTATCAGGGGGTAAATAACCATCCCAATTCCCAATATTTAGAAATATTGGGCATATTAGAAAATTATGGGCATAGTAGAAAATGTTGGCTTACAGAGTGTTAGACAAATTTTAAAGTATATATGAGTTTTTGTAATGAATGTACCTTAAATGAATATCCTAATCTAATTAAAAAGTCGTCTCTACAAATCACACAAAGTACTAGGCATCCAAGTGTCAAGCCTAGTACCATAGCACATGATCATTTAAAATGATCATGTATATTAAGCAGTGCCCAAGAAAATAGTGAGGGTCCTTGGCACAAGAAGTAAGCATTCCTAAATGAACCATAAATAATAGTTCGTAAGAAAAGTACAACCAACCCATGTGCAAGAACATGTGCAATACATGTGAAGAAGTTGCTAAAGGAGGGGACAACCCTAACCGAATTTGGTTAGGGTAGTTAGGGGGGAAAACGTGCACAAGGGACCACTATATGTGGGGCTTAACTTACATAGAATTCTAGACTATAAACTATTTCCCTAAATAACTAAATAACGTAGGACTAACCTAATTGGACCTATTAGTACAACCAAGAACCTAGGACCAAAGTTGGGTTGACACTAATATAGTACTTGTTAAAGAAACAACGTAGTACCTAACCTATGATAGTCCAAAAAGTTCTTTATGGACCTTAAAACATAGGGGTACATTAATAGTCCAAAAGGTTATTTAAAAGGGATAAAACTTTCAGATTTTGGTTAAGATAAGAAAGGGACAACCTAGTACCTAACCTTGGATGTTCCAAAGAGTTAGTTAAGAACCTAACAACTTAAGGTTACTTTAGTAATTACCCTAGTCTACATAATTACATAATTTAGAAACTTAATTAATTGATTTAAAGGGGGTGGGGGGGACTGAAATCACAAGCAATTTCCTGATATTGGTTAAGAAAAGAAAAAGAACAACCTAGTACATAACCTAGGATGATCCAAAGGATTAGTTATGGATATAACGACTTAAGGGTACATTATTAATTACCCTAGGTAATGTAATTAACATAATTAGACATTTAATTAACTAAAATAAAGGGGTCAAACTGAAATTCTTAAGGTAACCTAGTACAATTCTAGAAACATCCTAGCACTTAACCTAGGATAGTCCTAAAGGGGTTAATTATGGTTCCATTGACTTAGGGGTACTTTTTTACTTACCATAGGTGCCTAAATTAATTGAACTACGGATTTAATAATTTTAAATAAAGTCAAAATGTTGACCAAAACCATAGTCAACACAAAAATTCCAGATTTTGGGTCAAGTCAACATTCTCCTATGTTTAGTCAACATAGGAGAGACTTTTTAGTAATTAGTTCATTATTTTATTTAAGTAACTCTAAGTTGAATGATTTAAGATCAGTTCTTAAACCTAAAAATCACGTTCAAACTCAAAGACGAAAAGGACGCAAAAACAGTAAGCAACGAATGTAAGAAAAAGGTAAAAAAATTATCGATTTCTCTAGGGCAATTTGAAGGTTTCTTCAAGGTTTCACTCGAGGTGGTCTTCGACAATGGAAGTAATGTAATAGAACCTAACTAGGATAACCTAAGGGAATTTGCTTAGTGTATGAAAGGGTATGAGATTTTACCTATGCATTGCGCAAGTAGCTCTTGAAGGGATTTCTAAGATTGCATTCTAATGTATATGATTATGTTTATATAACATCATGTATTATGTATATGCTAGTTCTATTCATGTGATACTTTACATAGACTTATAGCTTAGGTGAGGGATCATGTTTCTTATATGATTATTTTTTGTTTAAACTAGTTCGTAAGGCGATGTAATGACTTGCACGTTTCAGCATGTGTATTGCAAGTCAACTCCGACTAAAAGTATTTAAATAGATATAGTAAGATGGTAATTGAACTTAAAGTTGAAAGTTAAGTGCTAAGTTGAATAAAAAGGTATTAGCATTCAGAAATTGGAATAAAATAATTGAGCTACTTGCTTGGCTTAATTAAGCTACTAACTTCATCACTTACTTGAACTATAATATAGTTAAAGGGCCCAAATATTATGGAATATATTTAGGCTTATATTAATGGCTCACATAAAGCCCAAACCTATTAAAATAAAATAAAAATAAAAGAAATCCCAACAGCCAAATCTGCCAAGGCCGAATATGGATAAAGCCAAGTGAAAGCAAGTAGGTGGATCACCTTATTTGGCATTTTGAGCTGCTTGATGCACATAAGCAGGTGGATCACCTACTTGATCATTTAGTGGTTCAAAATGGACCAAAAGAAAGGAGGTTGTAGGGGATATTTTTTATGGTTAATAAAGCTCCATGTAAATCCAATATGGGCAGATATCTTTCACCCATTTTAACATATAATATTGAGAATTAACTCTCTCTCTCTCTTTCTCTCTCTCTCTCTCACTTTTCCCTTTAAGAATAAAACAACAGTTTTAAGTTTTTCTAGGGTTCTTCAAGAAACCCTCATATCTGCAAACCAAGGTAAGTGCAGACACTTGGATTTTGCTTAATTCTCCCATGGATGATTAGGAACACATGTTATTCATGCTCAAGTATGAGTACAAAAGTAGAAAATTTTCCGAAGCTACTGCTCTATTGTTTTGTTATTAAGATAGTTTTTTCTTCTTAATTTGTTTAAGTGTAAAGGGAAGTTGAAATTCTAGAAGAATTCAAGTTATGAGGAAAAGTTGTAGAAATTGAGGTAAGGTGACTGTTCCATTTTTGTCTTATGTATCAGTTTGAGTGCGGAATTAGGGGTGTGCTGTCATGAAGAACTCAAGTTCATGGTGAGTTCAATAATCGGTTGTATGATAAAGAATATGTGGGGTTGTTCTATGTTTATTATTGTTTGTGCATCTTGGATGATCTTAGGGACAAGATATATAATGTATGTGCTGGATAGAGAATGAGGGTATGGTGATACACATTATGTTAAGGTTGTATGGGCATATTATCTGTCAAAGTTAGCTACTGTTTTACGAGGCTTACGCTGTGACTTCTGCTATTTTTAGTTGACAATTCATTAAATTGTGCATTAGAACCGAAAAGGGGAGATTGAATCGTTATGGTTATATCGGTTAGAGGATAAGGTATGTAAGGCTATGAAATATGATACGTGCAATTGATATGAATGAAGTGAATCTCCTAAGTTATTTTCCTAGCAAAGGAAACATAGTGGCACCGTACTATCTCCACATAGCTCATAATATTTCCCTCTAAATTATTTCATTATATCTTCACTATTCTATACTTGTGTAATTATCCTCCCATGTTCTTGTATAGACGTGGTATTTGCAAAATCAAGTCTAGTGAATTCTCCTCTTTGCTAATTGAAGTCGATTGTGTCAAAAAGATCTTAAAGTGATGTGTTGATGTTACATAGCTCTTTATGTCATTGTTACTACCTTGAAGTATTATTTTCATGTATCCTACTACTGGTTCGTACTTTCATATCTCAAAAATTAATATGACCACCAAAACAACATCTCAAAAGAGTTATGATTATCCAAAAAACATCCCAAAAAATTATGAATTGATAAACAACAATCTCAAAGATTAAAGAATCTAAGTGAAGAAATCTGTATAAATTCGGGTGGCATCCCAGGGGCGAAAGCCTACCATTGGTTGATCTCAACTAGTAAATGAGGGTCGCAATTTAGCGGCAAAAGCCTAGCATGGGCGGATCCCTATTGATATATAAGGGTGGCAGATCAGGGGCAAAATCGTAGCATTGGCCTATTCCAATTTGTGTAGTTATGAGGGCCGCATCCAGGGATTAAAATGCCTAGAATGGGTCATCCTCTTCTACCACTGATAAGATGGTCACTTGTATCACATGCCCTACAAAGATTATAAGGTACAAAAGATTTAAGAAAAAAATGTAACATACATAAACTCGCAAGAGTAAGAAAAGGTTGTCTTCTCGCTTGATCTATGCACTCGTATGTTGATACTTGATTTCATTTGTACCCTAGTGTTACATATGCTGTTGTATTACAAATTAAATACATTTTTTGTACTGACGTCCCTTTCAGGTGACGTTGCATTTCATGCTGCAGGCTCATGTACTCTAACTAGTAAACCTCCTCAGTAGGAGCACACGATACTCTGCTACTTTTGGTGAGCTCCACGTTGATTCGGAGATTTATTGAGTCCTTGGTAAATTCATTTTGGTATTATACCATAATTAAGTGTAAGACGGGTCTGTGCCGAGATACTCTAGGTTTTCTATCTTTTAGAGGCTTTGTAGACTTGTGTATCTGGGTTCAATTGTGTCTTAGAGAGTTGTGTCCTCGATGGCAAAGTCATGTATATAACATTTGGGTCTACTTATGTTGGTTCGTATCGTTGTATCCTATGTGAACTTGTCGTGATTGTAACTTATAGGCATAGTAATCATAGGTTACATGTTCGTTCTTTCGGGCCTTTAAGACATCGGGTGTCTGTCGTTTGTGGCGTGACAAAAAAGTGGTTTTCGATTAGGTCATCGTAGGGAGTAATCAAAGCCGTGTCCGTGTAGAGTCTTGCTTATGGATGTGTTGTGCACCACACCAATAAAGAAGAGGCTACGAGACATGTAGAAGTTGTCTCATTTCTTATATCCTGCGATAGAAAAAATGTTGTAGGGGAATCATTTGTAATTTCTAAATTGTTTTATTATAGCAAAGATGCTGATTACTAGAAGGAGTACAAGTACTAGTAAGCGAGTACATGTGATTGTCTAAGAAAGGACCAATAAACCACCACCTAGTCAAGGTGTTCAAAGTGGGGCTCAAGACGAGTCTCTATCAAAGACTTCCCTGACTCCTTCGTCTATTGAAGAACTAAAGAGTTAAAATAAACCTCAGGACCTCCCTATTAACCCTACCGATCAAGATTTAAGGAATGAAGTCCAACTATTGACTCGTATAGTTGATGGTCATGGCCGAAGGACAGAAGGTCCAGTTGCAGGTACTAGTGTTGTAAATAGAACAGTTGGAACACGAATATGTGATTTTCTTAACATTGACACTCCATCGTTTAGAGGTTTAGATTCTAATGAAGATCCACAAGACTTTATAGATTAGATCAAACACACTTTGGATATTATGTATGTAAGTGGTAAAGAAGCACTTGAGCTAGCTTGATATAGATTAAAGGGTGTGTCTATCTTGTGGTATGAAGCTTCGAACCAATCTAGGGGAGCAGATGAACCTTCAACTACATGGAAATAGTTCAAAAAGGCATTCCTTAACCATTATATGCTATTGGAGATATGAGAGGCTTGTGCAGATCAGTTCTTAAATCTCCACCAAGGAAATATGAGTGTGAGAGACTATAGTCTCAAATTGATTCTTTGGCCAGGTATGCTCCTAATCTAGTAGCTACTATGGAGGATAGAGTTCAACGATATGTGGATTGATTATATTTCTCTTTAGAGACAGTACCATTGCTTTGTTGAATAAAGACATGGATATAGCAAGGATGCAGGCTTTTGCGCAAAAGTTTGAGGATAAAAGGCAATGAAGAAGGACACAGAGGCAGAAATAGGGCATTCTAAATGGGCAAGATCCATGGGGTAGTTTACACCATCCAAACGTAAGTTTAGGCCTCCATTCTTTAATAGAACACCTATGACATCATCTTTATACTCTACAGCTAGTTCTCCATCACGTTTCAAGGGTTTAGGAGAAATCTGTTTGGGAAAAGAAGTGAACGTCAAGACTCACAAATAGAGGGTCATCAAACGCAGGGAAGTACGAGTCAATTAAGGCCTCCTCGAGAGCCTTGTGAACAATGTGGGAGGAATCATATAGGTTTATGAAGGTTTTGGACAGATGTTTGTTTTTTGTGTGGCACACCAGGGCATATGATGAGAAACTTCCCTCATAAGGGAGTGGGTGGGATTGCACAACTGACTAGATCAGTTGATGCATCAACCTCATCAACACCTTCCTTAGGTAGGGGACTACATATGCCTACATGTCATGATAGAGGATCTAGGGGAGCAGTTAGATCTAATGGAGGTCAAAATCGCACATATGCACTAGAGGATCGAGAGAATTCAGAAGCCTCACCGGATGTGGTTAAAAATACATTGTCCATCTTTTCACATATTGTATATGAATTAATTAATCCAGGGTCTACACTATCATACGTTACTCCTTGATTGCTGGAAGTTTGAAAAGAACACTAAAATTATTATTGCAGCTATTTGAAGTGTCTACGCTAATTGGTGAGTCTTTTATAGCTAAAAGGGTTTATCGTAATTGCATTGTAACTATTTTTGATTGCAATACATTGGCTAACCATGTTGAGCAGGACATGGTAGATCTTGATATTGTAATGGGTATGGACTGGTTAGCTTCTTGTTATGACACAATATATTGCCGAACTAAGATAGTTCCTTTCAAGTCTCCAAAAGAGGTAGTCCTCGAATGAAAAGGTAATATTGGGCACCAACAGGTAAATTTATTTCTTATCTAGAGGCAAAGAAGATGATTTCCAAAGGATACATAGGCCATTTGGTCATAGTGAGAATTGTAGATGCAGAGCACCAACTCTTCAATCCATTCTGGTGGTAAATGATTTTTTGCGATGTGTTTGCCTCAAAAATGAGAAGTAGAGTTTGATATTGATGTGCTTCCAGATACTCAACCTATCTTAATTCCTTTATATAGAATGGCTTTAGAAGAATTACTGGAGTTGAATGAACAATTAAAAGACTTGTTAGAAAAAGGATTCATAAGGCGGCGTATGTCCCCATGGGTAGCACCGGGTTTATTTGTACGCAATAAAGATGGATCGGTAAGAAAGTGTATCGACTATCATTAGTTTAATATGGTAATGATTAGGAACAAATATCCCCTCCCTAGAATTGATGATTTTTTTAATTAGTTTCAAGGTGCTAGGAGTTTTTCAAAGACTGGCCTGAGGTAGGGTTATCACCAAGTGAGGGTCAAAAACAGAGATATACCCAAGACAGCTTTCCGAACATGATATGGTGATTTTGAGTTCTTAGTCATGTCATTTGGACTTACAAATGCACCACCAGCTTATATGGGTTTGATTAATAGGGTGTTGAAGAAATTTTTAGATGTGTTCATGATAGTGTAACTAGGTGACATTTGGTGTATTCAAGATCGGAAGAGGATCATGCGAATTACTGGCGGCATGTTTAACAAATTCTTCGTGATCAAAAATTATATGAAAAGTTCTCTAAATGTTACTTCTGGTTGAAATCTATGACATTCATTGGTCATATTGTATCTGATCAATCAATAAGGGTTGATAACCAAAAGATAGATGCCGTGAAAAACTGCCCAAGCTTACAACGCCTACGGAGATCCAAAGTTTTCTTTGATTGGCAAGTTATTACAGAAGGTTTATTGAATAATTCTCTTCTATTACTACACCCTTAAAAAAGATAACACACAAATAAACGATGTTTTAGTGGAGTTATGAGTGTGAAAGAAGCGTCCAAGAGCTGAAGAGTAAAATAACTTGTACACTGGCTTCCAGAAGGCACAAAAGGCTATGCACTGTATTGTGATGCTTCAGGAGTGGGCTCTGGTGTTGTATTGATGCAGTATGGTCATCTTACGTCTTATGGATCAAGGCGGTTGTGGACACATGAGGGAAAACTACCTAACCCATGATCTAGAGCTAACAACAATTGTGTTTGCTTTTAAGATATAGCGCCACTACTTGTATGGAGTTCATGATGACATATACACCGATCACAAGAGTTTGCAATATATATTTAAGCAAAAGGACTTAAATTTGAGGAAGCGAAGGTGGCTGGAGCTATTAAAAGATTATTACATTGATATCCTGTATCATCCCGGTAAAACAAATGTAGTAGCTGATTGTTTAAAACGTACAGTATTAGAAAACACTTATAGGCAGTTTGTGGAACAATAAGGAATAACTAAGGATCTATGCAACAAGCTAGCTTGGAGGTTCGCCTTTTTGAATCTCCAAACAAAGGGGTTATTGTGAAAAATGCGGCAGAATCCTCATTAGTAGTGGAATGAAAAGAGAAGTAGAACATTGATCCGATTATTTTAAAACTTAAGAATAATGTACAACATGTTATGACAAAGGCATTTAATCTTACACAAGAAAGAGTACTTCGATGTTAAAACAAATTGTGTGTACCTAATTTAGATGAACTAAGAAAGAGGATCATAATGGAAGCACATTATTCAAGATACTCTATTAATCTGGGATCAACTAAAATATATCATTACTTGAAAGAAATGTATTGGTGGGGTACATGAAAAAGAACATTGCATAATTCGTGGCTCAATGTCGAAATTTTCAACAGGTAAAAGTAGAACACAAAAAGCACAGAGGTTACATGCAGCGTATAGCAGACTTCAAGGAGTATAAAATCACAAAGATTTTTGTGTCCAGCAGAAACACAGATTTAATAATTTCCTTAAGATTGTTTGTCAATCTGTGATATGAAAATCAGAAATTACTAGTTGTAATAAATCATTCAGAAACACGAAGTAACTGAGATTTTTAGAACCAGTAAGCAAGATGAACAAAAATTTATTTGTAAAAAATAATTGAATTTGTAAAAAAATTACCAGAATCTGGAATACTCTTTTTAATGTTTGGAAGAAAATCAAGTCCACTTAATTCATAATGTCCCCTTAAGGAAATTATTTCACTATTGTATCCGAGGTTTGATTTGGAATATAACCTCCCAGGATAAAATGATCTTAATTAGTAGATTTTAGATACCAAAAAATCTACTGTCAGCGGATCAATCCACAATAGGAAAGTACACGAAGAAATATGTGTTTAGAAGAAGAAGGAAGATTAGAAAATTCGTAGGGATATATTTTTAAGAGTAGATGGTATTTATAGGCAAGAAGAATATATTCTGAAAGGTTGCAAGCTTTCAAATGGTATTCACTGTTCCTGAAAGTTGCAACCTTTCATAACTGCATGGCCAAATTTTAAAATATAAAGGAAATTAATACGAGTCACGCGCGCCTACTTGATTATCAAGAAGAGTCCACCCACATCTTGATATCTTTGTAAATATTTCATGAATTTATGAAATTTTCAAGATCCCTCTCTAAGGGATACACTACACTTTATATAGTGTAAGCTAGGACTAGTTTTGAAGAAGGCCTAATTGAAATTTGACTTATCTAGTAGAGTTCCACATAAATTTGATGTCTACTATTGTCGAGTTTTTGGATCTAGATTTAAGATTGATCGCACAAACAACGAACCCAATAATATCTCCTAACACATTTTAAAAGTAGTTTTTGTTGGGTATGTAGCCAGAAGATGGAAAATAGAGGAAAGGGAGGAATTTGAAAAGTTAAGAACTTAAGCAGTTTGGAACTTGAAAAGTCCCCTTATGATTTAATGAAATGGTATTTGTCCCTCATCGGTGGTGGAACGAAAAATATGAGAGCTTAAAAGTAAAGGCAAAAGTCAAGTAAACAACATGGAGATGATGGAAGATGCAGATGGCTTGTGTGCAATGATCTCAGAGTGTTACTTAGTTGGAAATCACAAGGAGTGGTTTCTCCACTCAAGTGCCACTAGACATATCTGCTCTGCAAAAGAAGCCTTTGCAACGTACACTCCTGCTGAATACGATGAAGATTTGTTCATGGGAAACACAGTAACAACAAGGATTGCAGGAACAGGGAAATTAATGTTGAAAATGAAATCCGGCAAGGTGTTGACTTTGAACAATGTTCTGCATGTCCCTACTATTAGGAATAATTAAGTTTATGCTTAACTACTCGTTAAAAATGGGCTTAAGTGTGTCCTAGTTGGTCTTAAAGCTATAACAAGTAAGAATGAAATGTTCATAGTAAAGGGATACCTCAATAAGGGTCTTTTCAAACTGAATATAATGGTTGTTAATAGTATTGATAAGGGTCTTTTCAAACTGAATGTAATGGTTGTTAATAGTATTGATAAAAATTCTGCTTTTGTTTACTTATTGAAGTTAAATCATTTATGGCATGCCCTTTTGGGACATGTGAATTACAAAGCCTTGCGAAAATTGATTAATCTAGAAGTATTGCCTGATTTTAAATATGATAAATCGAAATGCAAAATTTATGTGGAAAGTAAGTTTGTTAAAAATCCTTATAAGTCTATTGAATGAAATTCTAAAACTTTAGACTTAATTCATGGAGATATGTACGATATGATTTCAACACCATCTCATGGTGGGAAAAAAGTATATTATAACTTTTATTGATGACTGCATTCAATTTTTTTATGTATATTTGCTTAATAGTAAGGATGAAGCATTTGATGCATTTAAGCAATACAAAAATGAAGTGGAGAACCGATTGAATCTAGAGATAAAAATGACTAGGATTGATAGGGGTGGAGAATATGAATATCCTTTTGCAGAGATATATTTGGATTATGGTATTATTCATCAAACTACTGCACCTTATACACCACAGTCAAATGGTTTGGCACAATGGAAGAACAGAACAATAATGGAAATGATGAATGCCTTAATGATCAATTCTGGTTCTCCCCGAAACCTTTTAGGGGAAGCCAGCCTTACAGGAAATAAATTACTCAATAGAGTACCCCATCGAAAAGCACAAACATTTCCATATGAGTTGTAGAAAGGAAGGAAACCCAACTTAAAATATTTCAAAGTGAGGGGGTTTTTAGCCAAGGTAGAGGGTCTTTTACTGAAGAGGATAAAAATTTGACCCAAAATAGTAGATTGTGTCTTTATTGGGTATGCTTTGAACAGTAAAGCCTGTCGGTTGTTAGTTCACAAATCTTATAATCCTGAGATCCATATTAATACCATAATTAAACCAGATAATGCAGAATTTTTTGAAAGCATTTTTCCGTATAAAATATAATGTGAGTCAACAAGTGAAAGATCTAAAAGACCACGAGAAGCAGCAATGCAAAATATTCTAACTAGAGAGGAACCTAAGCGTAGTACTCCCAAAAAAATATGCTTATTTAGGACAAGATTTTGTAGCAGTTATGTCTTCGTCTTAGTCAACTTATTGGAAAGAAGCAGTTAATCGTGAGATCAAATCAATTTTAAGTAATCACACTTGGGAATTTGCTAATATTCCTCCAGGAAATAAACCTTTAGGATCAAAGTGGATCTTTAAAAGGAAAAGTAAATGTGATTGGACTATTGACAAATATATGGCTAGACCCGTAGTCAAAGGGTACAGACAAAGGAAGGTCTGGACTACTTCACACATACTCTCTAGTAACAAGGATAACATCAATTAGGATGTTAATAACACTAGCAGCGGTGCATGATCTTAAAATCCAACAAATGGATGTAATGACAACCTTCTTAAATGGAGAGTTTGAGGAAGAAATTTATAATGAACAACCTGAAGGGTTTATAGTTCCTGGTAAAGAAAAGAAAGTGCGCAGACTTGTGAAATCACTTTATGTACTCAAGCAAGCACCTTAACAATGACATGCAAAATTTGACCAAACAAGGTTGGCAAATGGATACAAGATTAACGAATGTGATAAATGTGTTTACATTAAAAATATTATTAATCATGAAGTCATTGTTTGTTTGTATGTTGATGACATGTTAATAATGAGTAAATACATTGACGATATAAATGATACTAACCGCATGACGTCCAACAAGTTCAATATGATGGACATAGGAGTTGCTGATTTGATCTTATAGGTCAAGATTATCAAAACTCCCTAGGGACTAGCATTATCTCGATCTCGTTATATTGAAAATGTATTTGATAAGTTCAAGTACATGGATTTTAATGTTGTTAAAATTCCAATTGATTTAAGTTGTACATTTAAAAAGAATGAAGGAATCTCAACCTGAATATGCCAGAGTGTTGGGAAGTTTGATGATGTATATTATGGATTGTATGCGACCAGATATAGTATGTGCTATTATTAAACTAAGTCGGTTCACTAGTAATCCAAATCAAACTCACTGGATAACAATCAAAAATGTGTTAGGTTATCTAAAATATACACAATATTATGCTTTGCATTATAATAAATATCATGCTGTGATTGAAGGTTATAGTGATGCAAGTTAGATCACCTAGTCAAATGATTAAAAATCCAGGAGTCGTTATGTATTCATACTTGGTGGAGGAGCAGCCTCTTGGAAATCGTTCAAACAGACATGTATTGCTCGCTCCACAAGGGAATCTGAATTCATTTCTTTGTATAAGGCTGGTGAAGAAGTTGAATGGCTCTGAAATTTCCTAGAGGATATTCCATTCTGGCCCAAACATGTTCGACCTATTTGGTTACATTGCGATAATCAAGCAACAATAGGTAGGGCAGAGAGCGTTATGTACAACAGAAAATCTTGTCATATACAACGGAGACATGACACCTTAAGACAACTTCTCTCTAGTGGAATTATCAAAATTGACTATGCATAGTCAAGAGATTATGTGTCAGATCTACTAACGAAAGACCTACTGAGAGAGGCAGTTAAAAGATTATCTAAAAGAATGATTTTACGTCTTAGGACAAGTCAACATGACGATAACAATATCGAGCAGCCTGGAGATCCAAAGAGCTAGATTCATGGAGAAAAATAATGTTGTGGCTTACGGTTCGACATTGTCAATTAACTTAATCCATTCTCATGATGAAGACAATGTTCAGGAACAAGGTTATGACTTTAAGGCTTGTTAATGAGGTAATAAATCTTAAAGTTTTAAATGATTTGCTAAGTTCGTAGATTTGACCAAATAGTGTATCTACGAGATTACACTACTTGAAATCACCTATGTGATTGAGAAGTTTAAGCCGCGTCAAAGAGAATTTTATGTCAAAATCATATTCTCTATGTACTCATGAAACCAGGACGTGTTCATGGCTGAACTCAACACAACCCTAAGAACCATAAACAGTAAAGGGTTAATTGTGTGACATATGGTTGTCTAGGTATACACAAAAGCTCGACGATTAAAAGATATCACATCTATCGATTGGCCTAGTATATCCGACATATGTTCACTCCGGAATGTCCAAGGGGAAACCTACTCATCCAGATGCAATTAATTCTTGTCCATAAAGTACACAATTGTCCATGAATTCCAATGTTATAACCATTCCCCATCAATGTCGTGGATTGTTGGGTATGTAGCAAGAATTGTTGGGAAATAGACGGAAAGAGAGGAATTTGAAATGTTGAGAACTTGAAGAGTTGGGAATTTGAAAATTCGTCATATGCTTTAATGAAAAGGCATTTGTCCCTCATTGGTGGTGAAAAGAAACTTCGAAGAGTTTAAATACAGAAACAAACCTATTAATTGTTAATAGGGTTAGAAAGAGGGACCCCCTTCGCGCCGTCGTCGTTGTCGCTCGCTTGTCTCAGCTTCGGCTTCGGCGAATGATCAAGAGATTATTTTTTGGACATATTTAATTTAATTAATTAATTAGTTAACTGACTAAAAATGTTTTCAATTAATTAGTTGATAATAGAAGTTGAATAGTAGCCGAAATGTTTCAACTTTAGTTGACAAATCCGACATGACTCGGATCCGTGCGCGACCCGTTTATTTTGAACATTCCTATTTTATTTAAATTTTCCGCAATGACTGTTATAAAAGGTTGCAACATTCACAAACATTAAGTACCATTTGAAAGATTGCAAACTATTAATGGTCATGTCAATTCAGAAAGGGTTGCAACCTTTCGGAACCTATTCGTCTTGCCTATAAATACCACTCATTCTTCCGAATATTTACTTACTAATTTTATGATCTTCTTCTTCGTCATCATCAGCACACATTTTCCTTCGTGTACTTTCTTACTATGGATTGGTTCACTGACAGTAGAGTTTTTTGTACACTATGTTGATTAAGATCATTTTACCCTACGAGGTTATATTCAAAATCAAACCTTTGATTCTAGAGGGGAATAATTTCCTTAAGGGGACACTGTGTGTTCAGTGGACTTTATCTTTTTCCGATTCAAAAGGTTTTTAAGATTCTACTATGTTTTTTTACAAATTTTACTTATTTTGAATTAAATTTTTTTTCATCTCCCTTACTGGTTCTATAAATTTCAATTACTTCATGTTTCTAAATAATTTATTAGAATCAGTAATTTCTGATTTTATAACACAAATTTGAAACAACTTCAGCCTCCTATACGATCGTAAAACAAGATTTGATTTTCAGCAATCCTCAATAGTATGGTCTTTGCAAATTTGGCGAGGCATCAGGAAGAAGGTGCTTGTGCATGCCAACCTTTTTCTGCAGATTGAGCATATCATTCATTGTTAATAGAAGCATACATCATATCAATAATTAGTCATGGAATCAGTTTGAATAGTAGAAATAGATATACGTTGTAATAACTTAATCTAACATTGTATCTCAGAGAATTCCTAGTGTTGATATCATTGTGGAATCTCATGTAGCTTGTATGATCCTTGAGTTAGAGATTCAACATGCAGTGGAGGATCATAAAACTTGTAATGTAGTAGGGATTCAAAGTACCAGACATATTAACTTCTTTCTAAACATTGATAGGGAAGTGTCTTGTCAGCGGTGAATCGACGAAGTTGCAGTGCAACAAAAGTCATTTCATAAATGGTAAAGCCTCTACTTCCCCACACAAGTTGAGGTAGGAACCTATTACTTCCTCAACCACATCAACTACTTCTTACTATTTCTAATAGTTTGTCTTAGCCTACTATATATTTTTATTGAAGTCATTAGGAACTCTTAACAAAAGTAATGAACTTTAGAATTATCATCAAGAATGATTCACATTTAAAGATTGAATGGTTCATTATAGATGAATTTTGATATTTTATGAGCACATTAAAACTTTCATAGTGTAACATTGGAAATGATTTTAATCTTCTTAATTTTGAGAAAACCCTCGTGATGACTTTCATAACTCTTAAATAATTGTATATAACATCACATTTGAGAATAGAGTCTCCAAGTTTCCCAAGTTATTCCAAATATAACTTCTAGAGGAATTTTTTCTTATCATTACTTGCACAACCTTAACAATTGGGATACAATGTTTTCGCTTGCTGTTCAAGTTAATTCTGCATGACTGCTTCCCATATAAAACCTTAAGGTTATAGCATGACAGATAGGTATTAGGAGACATTCCAAACTTTCAGAATATTATGAATTCTAAGGTATACATTTATGGCAGTGAATCTTTTATATTCCACCCCAACAAATTGACTCTGATACGTGTATAACTTAGATTCATAAGATTCTTTAGGACAAGAATCTTTCGCCAATTTCTATCTGTCTTCTACAACCTTTGGACTTTATAGGGAAAATTAAAATATATCCCAACTTTTAAGGTTTTGAAAGTGTTGACAACAAAGAAATGCATGTAGAAGTTTCATTTGGAATCACTTAGGTAACTTGGAGACTCTTTTCTCAAATATGCTATCAGCATACATTTGGTTAAGACTTATGAAAATCATCATGAGGGTCTTTCAATATTCTATTAAAATAAATTAATTTGGAGTGTTACATTGTTCAAGATTGGATGTCTCGTAAAATTTTGATATTTATCCATAATGAACAATTAAATCTTAAAATGGGGTTCATTCCTAGGGATAATTCTCAAGTTCAAAACTTTTTCAAAGAGTTTGCCTTCGGTAAAAATGTATAATCGGGTAAAGTAGGAGATTATAATTAAGATAGTATCTAATGTGGTGAGGCACTAATAGGTAACTATCTAAGCTCACGCGCGGAAGTAGCAACTTTATCATTTATTGAAATGGATGTGGATGGACATATATTTTATTGATGCACCTATGATAAGGAACTTCCTCATAAATGTTGAGAAGCTAGTCAATATACGGTACTTGGAAATCAATGCTACTTTACAAGTTTTGTGACTCTTTGTTGTTTGTTAAAGCTCTAACTCACGGTTCTTACATGTTACCTGAGATACCAAGATGCTATTAGCACTGGAATTTCGTGGAGATGTAGTGCTATATTATGTTGTTACAAAACATATTCGACACTGATTCCAATACTAATTACTTATTTGCGGTCTACTTTTGTAAATAATGAATGTTATGCTCAATCTTCAGTTAAGGCTAGCCTGCATGAGCACATTATTCATTCATTGCTAGATCTACAAAGCCTATGTAGTACTTTTAAGAATATTGAGAAATTAGATCTTGTGTCCACGTTTAGATGGGATAGTGTAATTACTTTCCCAAAGGTGATTGGAGATGATTTTTAGTCCCTTGCTAGAGAGAGATCCTTTTTAATACTAGCTTCGACAAAGATATTACATTTCTAAGCATAAGACCTCTTCTGGATAGTTGATTAAACCTCAACCATTAAAACTGTATCAAACAATACTATTAAGCGAACTATGAGTCCCAAAAAAATTCATGGGATAAAAAGTTGACATTAAGGAGACATGAAAATTTTGTGGGACTCTACAAGAAGATTCCAATTTCATTTTGGGGTTTCGGAGACTACATACCCTAAACTCTATCTCGCACTTATATAACTCTTATATAAAGTGCATACATTTCTTTGAATATGCATCTCTAAAATTTCATATATTCATGAAGTGATCAAAATATGGGCGCAATGTTCTTGACTACAAAATACATTAACAAGATCGGTAAAATCCTTTCACAAAGAGAAAATAAATTATTAGAAGGTCCACATCATACTAGTTTGGGTGACACTAATAGCGTTTGAATAGTGGAGTAATCTTATGAGAGGGTAATGAAGGGATAAACATATATATACACATAATTTTTATGGATAAACTCATTCTTTTTTATATATTCAGTGATTGCAAAATTTTTTTACTATTTTTAAAAAAATTGCAACTAACTTGCATGCCTAGTTTGACCTAATTTACTTGCCATCTCCTCTCTTGCAAATAAAATGCAAACATCAAGCCACATACTTTAAAAATTGAAACTCCATTCTATGGGTACTTCAAGTATCATCTTTGAGTTTATAATGTTTACACTCTGACAAGCCTTGAAGATACAACATGACAAAGTTGATCTTGTTTTTGTCACTCTTTATCGAACTACACTAGAAGTAATTTTCCAACTGCCATAATAAGTTCTCCCATTCTTGGGCGTCACGGATGCCTTTGAACATATGTGACTTGTGATCCTCGACCTTGGATTCCCTATATCGGTCGCATGATGTTGATCCTTTAGCTTACACGCCCTCATTGCATGCTTTATTCTCGACTCTTATTTATGCAATCATACTTAGCGCATCAATGAGCCGACATTCCAAGAAAGTGACAACCTCCTTCATCTCGAAATAGGCATCCTGGCGTCCCTCCAACTCCTTGCGGATGTTGTTGTTTCCTAAGGTTGAAGTCCTTTAGAGTCTTGAACATTTCATCAACCTCATCCAAATGCCGGCCTAATATCTCTATGGTCAACCCTCTCCATTTGAACCCTTGTGACCCATTCGTCTCCGATGGTTGCGTCAATAGACTCATCACCATAATCATCCTCACTTTTTTCAATGGTCAAATGTGGGTGACATGTTAGTGCCTTTCTTGGTGTAGGGTTGAACAACTTTTCCTTATTACTCTGGTTGTGCTTATTTCCCTTGCAGATCTTACTTCCACCATCCATCTTGATTGTTGTGGTGATAGTAACATTTATATATCCTTCATTGGTCATTCCCTTACTGCAAACCTTTGATATGATACCACATTGCAGGAGACTTAGAGTGTAACGAATGTTTCAAGCAACACTTGACAACTTACAACATTTCACGGTCTTGTAAGCTCAAGTAAGACTTTTGAATCTAAGACTGCTAAGAGAATGCATGAAAAACATAGAGAAACTTGAAAAGCTTTCAAAAAAGGCTTAGTATTACTTTGTCGAATGTTTTACACTTTTTTGGAACATTGTTTCAATGAGAGGCCCTTTATCTATATTACCTCCTAAAGGCCTGAGTGTAAATATTATCTACTTTAAAGTTTCCTACAGTATTTACTCTTCAGTCCTATTCTAGAATTCTCTAAAAGTTTTAGGGAATTCTAAAGCCGTCTTGAATATATCAAGGATGTTCTACAGTATTTTACCAACCTTTTCATAAATCTAGATTTTCTGCCTTGTCTTGATGCCGAATTTGAACAAGTAAGTGGTGGTACATGACACAATGGATCATTACGGTCCATGATAATCACACTTTGCATTAGTATCTAGATAATAATAACTCCTGCAACACACAATGGTATGAAGTTTCTTCGTATTTCCTTTATTTTTACATAAGCTATGGTTCACTAAGGTCCTAGCCCAATGCAACTTTTCATTAGGTAAATGGACAAAAAAAATCATGAACATCCCTATAACACCCAATGCTAAATAATACAATATGAGAGTATATCATAGCTAAGACTATATGGATCATACTAGTATAAAAGGATGTTTTATGGTAAAGGCATTTGTCAAACAAAAATTGATATAAATAACTATTACGTGTCAATTCTATGGTAGTTCGGGTCAATTCTTTTGGTTTTTTTGATCAAGGCGAGAAGGAATGGATATATAGGTGACATGTATAAGTTATACTTCCAATCCTAGCACTATGATAACCTACTAATTGGATTATGAAGACACAAAGAACTTCATATATTGGAGGTGCACCAAAAGGTACTCAATACCTACCTAGAATAGTAGGTTTCATAGGACATAATAAAAAGGCATTGAATATATTGTTCACTAGAGGAAAAATTCCTTCTAAATCAGAAATATAGTTTTTTAGAATACAATAAAAGTATTACCTGGTCAACAAGGAAGTGAGTAGAGAACTATGAGGTATCAAGTACAATATTCACCAGTGTAAAAATTCTAGGTGATTTCTTCTATTTATGACTTGATGGATAGATTTACTTAGTAATACGATCAAGCAAACAAGATATATGATTTAGAAATATAAAGGAAGAGGGAGACATACTTGATGTAATTGTAGGTGCAAGAACAATAAAGGAAACAAAATATACTATTAAGAATAGAAAGAAAGACGGGGAGATTTAGCAGAAAAAGAGGATGATCTATTAACTAAAACGCAATTAATTACTAGAGTAAAATCTAAAGGTGAAAGAGATTAAATTCATAAAAGTTAAGACTTACCCAAATAATCAAGAAGGTTTAATTGAACAGCTGTAAGGGTTTCCAAAATTCACAATGTAGCCTAAACATTAAATGTGCATTGAAAAACCAATCCCTAAGACAAATCCTAGTTTCTGCTATTTATAATAGTAGATAAACAAACCTAATCTAGTTACAATAATAATCTTGAGCTGAAACGAAGAAAAGGCAAGCCGAATAATTATTTAAAATCTAGTCACCTCTTGCTTAATTTTCATTTTAGTGTATTTTAAACCTTCCATGCTTGTTTTATTAATCTTCTAAGGTATCCAAATTACTTCGAATCGACTATATCAGTAATGGACAAAGGACTGGAAAAGATAGGAGTTGTTACCTTGGTTGACAGACACTTCTTGTATGAGAATAAGATATATAAAAACATTGGAAAAGAGAGCTGGTACAGCCCACAAGAATCGATAAGAGTAATAGTCAGCTGCGATCAAGGAGGCAACAAAGTGAGAATATATTTATAGTTAGGGTTAATAAAAGTCGTCTTTACCCTAATCAGATTAGGTTGGTCTTGGGAAAAAACTTTATTTTCATTTTTTATAATTAATTAAATGGTCTATATGGCCCCAAAAAAATCTTTAAAAAAAGGTTTTTCGGGGTAATTTAGGGAGTATAAAAATATCAAGTATCGTAAAGAAATGTCAATAACATAATATTTTCAAAACAGTTAAAATAAAAAATTTCCAAGATTTTCGTGAGTTTCTCATATAGAAAATACTTTCATCCCCCTTACCAAATACTAACATGCAGATTGTCTAGCAATATAAGAAATTAAAAGTTCATCTATAGTATATTATGAAAAGAGATTTATTGCTCACCAAAGATGAAGTAATCCTTAAGAGTTTTCTAGCTCCTCCAAAAATTTGAGAACAATATGAATCGATTTGTTGATTCTCTCAATGAACTCCCAGTATGCATAATGACCAATGATTATTTACTCTTTATATATAAAACTCTAATAAAGAGTAATCAAGAAAATCTAAAGACATTATGTCCCCCTAACCATTAGACTTATATAGTAGAGGAATATGGTATTCATTGAAACACTGCACATGTTCAAGTACTTATGTCACAAATTTAAGAATGTGCAAACAAGTAAAAATAGATGTGGATGATAGTTAGATGACAGGTCTCCAACTTATCGACTATACCTTCAACCTTCTTTTAGCTACAAAAAAGGAAATACACGTATCAAATTAGGAGGGCACAAAATTATCATCTCCAGAAAATGGTCCACATTCTCTTTCATCATTAGCTAAAGGGAATATGAAGAATTCTTACCTTACCTATATTTCCATCTTAAGTATTGGCGCATCTACTTTGTATAAGCAAGACTAATTAAGTAAGAAATTTGTATTGCAAGTTAAGGAAAATTAGTCTTTAATGGAGAAGAAGTAAATTTCAAAGAATTTACTATTTTGTATGGTCATAGTATTTTCACAATATCGTTATAACGATAAATATTGAATAGTGCAAAGAAATATACGAACAACGTATTGGGATAACTCAAAACATAAAAACATTTCAATGAATTGATGACAAAGAATGGGAGCAAAAAGGAAGAACTCCTAGATTACCATAATGGAATATACGAATGTTAATTAAGAGTTCTTAAAGTTACAACCTTATTGGAAATGTCAAGAAAAAGAAATGTTAACTAACCTTTAAAATGAATTTAAGAAAATATTGATAGATAAACTAGCATTTCAAATAGTTATCCTAGTGTCCTTCACGGCTTTATTTCTCATAGCTACCAGTTCTACAAGTTCATCACTCGTTGTCCCATAACTGGTTAATTCATCACAAAGTTACTTAGCTAAAATGCCAATATTCACCGTGTTTGACCCATTGTAAAGAGAGATTTCAACCCGTACAACCAATATACTCATGATTAGTACAGTAAAACCTTCCATTGAAATGGGCTTGAGAAGTTCTACATACACATTACTATATCATTGAGTTGTCAAGATCATAGTTTCAGTTTAATAGCAAAAGGATGATTTGATTTTTTTGTAAAACTACAAAGTATAATTGAACGGAGTAGGAAGTGTATCAATTCCACTTACTTCAGAAATATGTTAAATATATCAAGAGACAAATCAATCAATATGACATTTCCGTTGATGCTGAAAATATTGTGGCGAACTTGCAATGCATCCATATTTTTGTGGACAAAATTTTGACGACCACCATAACTTTTTGTAAGGCAATTTGTCAAGATTTATGATCAATTTTTTGAACATCACTCTTTGTCAAGATTTATGATAAATTTTTTGAAGATCACCATAACTTATGCTAATGAAGTCTTGCTCAATATCATATTTTAATAGTAAAAACATATTAATGTATAGTTGAGTCTAAGAGGGTTTAAAGAGGATTGTGTGTACGCAATGTTACCCCTAACAAGACGTTTCCAATAGACCCCCAGCTCAGAACACAACAATTGATTCCTACCACAAAATCAAAATTCACCCATTTCTCAAAATGTCAAAATTTCTTCTTCCTTACAAGCAGATTAATCAAAGGGGCACCTAATTGGTAAATAAATCACTTCCATCAACAAAAAAATCAATTCCAATCACATAATCAAACACCCATTACGAATTTTCTTCTCATTTTCTGCAAAGATCTGTACTCCAAACAAACATTATACAATTAAAAGTGAGGAGGAGAGTACTAACTGACGAAAAGTGTTCTTGAAAGAGTCCATTTTTTAACACGACCCACAAAGGAAAATGGCAACCAATGAGTTGGGATGAAGGAATGAAGCAGTGATACGGTAGCAATACATCTGATCTTCGACAAATCTTCTGCATTAGACCCATTTTCCATCCTTAAATTTTGCTTTTTTATTCAAAAAAACATCAAATTTTTTAGATTCTTTTTTCTGGGAGAATTTGAATCCTAACAGAAAAATGGCTACAGAGTGTCAAATGGCAATACAAAGGTTGTCAATTAGGTTTTTGTGGACTCGGATTAATCACGCATTTTAACTGTGAAAACAATATTCAATATAAATATTTATAAAAATTACGACTTACAATAGACTCTTGCTTTTGACTTTCTTCAATTCGAATAGTGTACCGGATTTTCATATTAAAAAAATAGTTTAGTAATTAGTTAAATTTCAAAAATGGAATATCACAAGAATTGAATATACGTACATCTTGCCATTATCTCGTAAAGGTAAAAAATTATTTCTGAAAGACTCTTGGCTCAAGTAAAAAAAATAGTAAGTAACAAGGAAACGATACAAACTCTCGCAAGGGTGTAGAGACAACAACATTGTAATACGACAATGCATGAACAATTTACTGGTATAGAATATTTAAAATAAGAATAAACAATTGTATATATACAATGACAAACACCAACCATTGTAAGCAACATATCCATACACCACCGAATAACCTGATATCCTGATATTTATCCTCCATAGTTTTCTATATAAAGTCATGTCCTCTGTAATATGAAGTTGCATTAAATTCTATTTTATCACCTCTCTCCAATACTTCTTCTGTCTACCTATGTCTTTCCTTACACCCTCTATAGCCAACCTCTCGAACCTCCTGATCGATACATCATCTACACATCTTATCTTCACATGTCCAAACTATCTTAGTTTTTAAAAGATAATAATATTAAAGATGGGAAACAAGCGCATATATAGAAGCAACACACCATTGTTATATCCACAAGATGGATCAGCTCCATCCATAGAGATAGTTCTCATAATTAAATGAAATGTGACATCTCTATTGTGACATCTTATATGAATGAACAATGTTAATTATACTAATTGAGGTCAATCTTAATATATTAGGTTAAAATTCATCAAATTTTTTGTATCTCCAAACTTTTTGGAGATAAATACTATTTAGAAGGGATGAGATAAACACTCGATCTATCTTTACTCTCGTCTGGTTAATTAATTTCATCAAACGATCTATTTGACTATTTTGTGAATAATTTGATAAATAAATATTCAATCTTTTTACATTGTTGAATGGATTTTGACCAAATGTTCAACTCGGATCCAACATATTAAACCCCAAAATAAAATAATAATTTTATTTAGGGTTCTAGGAGATAATTTTTTTGAATTAAATTTTATGTATAAAGAAACAATAATGTTGTATTAATTAATATTTTTATTAAGTTCAATTTTGTCCCTTTCATGATTCTTATGTTGGATAATTTGCATCTAAAATGAACTTTATTTAATCTTCATATAAATAGGATTTTGTGGACTTTCATGAAGTATTTTGTTGTCATGAATAGTCCGCCCACATCTTGATCTTTTTGTAAATGTTCCATGATTTTATGAAATTTTCGAGATCCCTCTCTAAGGAATATAGTACCCTTTATATAATGTGAGCTAGTATTAATCTCCAAGAATTCTAACTGAAGATGGACTCATCTGGTAGAGTCCCGCACAATTTGAATGTCTACAAATGTGGAGTCTCTGTTTTATGATGAATTTTATTTTTTTTAAATAATCTTTCTAGGCACATAGTTCACTTAACTCTCTTATTGGTTGGAGTTATATTGTTTGAATTGTAACCAACGGTTGTACAAGAGGTCTTATGTTAAGAAATGTATTAACTATCATTGTCGAAGCATAAATTAACAAAGGTCGGACCAACAAAATCTCCAAGAACTTTTGAAAAGTAGTTTCAGCTTCCCATTCAAACGTGGACAGAAGATCCAAATTCTCAAATTCTCAACAGTACATCTGTCTCTGAAGAATTGGCGAGGCATTAAAAAAGTGTTTGTGCATGCCAGTCTTAACTGTAAATTGAGCATATCAGTCAGTGTTTACAGAAGCAAACCTCAAATCAATTATTAGTCATGGAGTCAATTCAAATATTTGAAATAAAATTTTGTTGTAACAACATAATCTAGCATTGCATCTCCAAGAATTTCTATGGTTGATATCATCGTGGAATCTCAGGTAGCATGTATGATCCTTGAGTTAGAGCTTCAACAAGCACTGAAAGATCATGGAACTTGTAAGTAGCAGGAATTAAAAGTACCAGACATTAACTATCTTCTTAGCATTCACACATTTTAGGTACATCAATAAAATCAATGTGCGATCCAAACCATTTCAGAAATGATAAAGTTTATACTTCCCAACAGGAGTTGAGGCACTAATAGGTGCCTACCTCAGCTCGGGCGGACAAAGTAGAAGCTTTATCATTAATGAAAGGGATTGAGGTGGACATTTATTTTATTGATGCACCTATGCACAATCACTTCATCGTGAATGCTAAGAATCTAGTCAATGTATGACACTTTGAAATCACTACTACATTACAACTTTCACGACACTTCGCTGTTTATTAAAGCACTAACACACGGATCTTACATTCTACCTGAGATTCCACGATGCTTTTAGCACTTGGAATTTCTTGGAGATGTAGTGCTAGATTATGTTGTTACAACACATCTCTATTTCAAATATTCGAGACTGATTCCATGACTAATTACTTATTTGCGCTCTACATTTGTAAATAATTGCTCAATCTTAAGTTAAGGCTAGTGTGCTTGAGCACATTGTTCATGCCCCGCGCTAGATCTGCAAAGGAAGATATGTTGTACTGTCGAGGAATATAAGAAATAGGATCTCGTGTCCACATTTTGATGGGAAAGTAAACTACTTTCCCGAATGTGCTTGAAGGTGTTATGGAGTACCTTCCTAGAGTGACATATTTGTAAATATTGGCTTGTACTAAATACTACATTTATAAGCATAAGACCTCTTCTGGAATAGTCAGCCGAACAATAGAACTCTATCCAACAAGACAGTTAAGTGAACTACCAAAAAGAATTTCATGTGACAAGATGAGTCCAATTTATTTAAGAATTTGACATTTCAGATATCAAAATTATGTGGGACTCTACAATATGAGTTCCATTTTATTTAAGGTTCTTATAGACTACTTATATATAGTGTAATATATTTCTTTGAATAGACATTTTTAAAATTTCATATATTCATGAAATATTCGTAAAGTGATGATGATGTGGGTGCACTCTTCTTTGTAATTTTTTTTTAATAAGATCCATAAAATCATTTCATGGAGATCAAATAAATCCTAAGGAGGTCCACATCATCCCTAGTTTGAGTGACAATAACAACCCTTGAAACACGGAAAAATTTTAAGAGAGAGGAAACAAGTAATAAACATATTTTTACTCACAATCTTTATGAACAAAATTATTATTATTTAGTACTATTTGATTGAAATATATTTTTTGTATTTGGTACAAACAAATTTAAATAAATTGGCACACTTAGTCTGACCCAATTTAACCTTCATCTTCTCTCTCTCAAATCAAATGCAAATCTTATCCACTAACAGCAAAGACTAAAACTCTATTTTTAAGGGTACTTCAAGTCTCGTATTCGAGTTTATCGAGTCTACACTCTGACAAGCCTAGATGTAGGGGGCATTTATAGACACCGAAATTTTGTGGAACTCTATGAGATGAATCACATCCACAAGAAAGGTGTAACAATTTTGAAAGTCACAATTATTGGGAACATCCAACCGAACGATCTCAACACACTTTGTAGCTTAGGAAATTTTTTAATTGGGTTTCAATATCATTGTGGTCAACGTACGCATATCATACTCATTCAATATACCAAAGTTCCAGTATTAAATGTCTCAACATTTAATAGATCGCCCAAATACTTAAGTATAGAAAAAAAGGTTATTAATTATTTTTATGTCCTTTATTTTTACATAAGCTATGGATCATTGTGGTACAAGCCAAGTGACTCTTAGCACTAGTTATTTGGACAATTATAACTCCTGCACACCCACTTAATACCCAATGCTATGTAATCCAATACCAAACTAAGAAAAATTTAAGTGAATATAAAAGATATCCGTATATTGACTATACTAGTATGAAATTACATTATGAAGCATTATGTGGAAGTTGAGATAATGGCTGGTTGGGGTCAATTCTGTTAAATTTTTAATCAGGAAGAGAAGGAATGGATGTACAGATTACATGTATACATCCATTACTTCGCCTAATAATTTGATTATGAAGACATAAAGAACTTCAGATATTAGAGGTGCATCAAATTTCAATTAGTACCTACCTAGAGTAGTAGGTTCATGGAACATAATAAAAAGACAATAAAATATATTTTTCAATAGAGAAAATTTCCTTTTGCATAAAAAATATAATTTTTTTAGCATACAATAAAAATATTACCTGGTCGTCGAGGAAGTGAGTTGAGAACCATGAGGTATCAACTACAATTTCCAGCAGTGACAAAAAAATCTTGCTGATTTAGTTTGTTTATGCCTTGAAGGATAGACTTGCCTAGTACCACAATCAAGCAAGCAAGAATTATGGTTTAGAAATAGAAAGGAAGAGGGAGAGTTACCAATTGATGTAATCTTAAAAGCAAAAACATTAAAGGGAAGTACAATCAATCAAACAAAATATACTCTCAAGAAGTAGAAAGACAGAGATATTCAGAAGAAAAAAAAAAGGATGATCTAGCAACTAAAAGATATTTGATTGCTAGAATAAACTCTAAGGGTAAAAAGAAATTGTACTTATACAAGTGAAGACTTATCATGAAGGTTCCATTGAACAAATATGAGGGTTTCCCTAAACTCACAAAGAAGTATAAACATGAAATTTTCATTCAAAAACTAACCCCTAAAATAAACCCTAGTTTCTACTATTTATAATAGTAGATAAACTAACCCAAACTAGTTACAGTAACAACCTTGATCTAAAACAAAGAAAAGTCTAATCTATTACTTATTTGAAATGTAGTAATCTCTTATTTAATTTCCATTTTAATCTCAAATAACTATATATATATTTGTAATGTGTAATGAGTACATGTGTGTTTTGGAAAAGAGTAACATCTTCTAGGTAACAAATTGAAGATTTTCCTTTGATTCTCGTATAGCCAATTTTTAAACTCGAAAGAAAATTTCAAAATTCTAGATAAGTTTTTCAATTAAAAAAGCTCTTTAACCTGGAGAAACAACAAAGATTGAACGGTGATGAAAAAGAGAAGGAAAAGATAGGAGTTACATTACCATGGTTGATTGACACTTCTTCTTTGAGAAGAAGAGACACAAGAACGTATGATTAGAGAGCTGGAACAGCACACAAGAGAAAAATAAGTTGAGTAACATTCAGCCGTGAAAAAGGAGGCAACACAGTGAGAAAAAAGAAAATGAGCTCAAGTGAAAGCTGCAATTAGTATTTATAGGTAGGGTTAATGAAAGTAGGTTTTATCCTAATCATAATAGAAATAAATTATTTTGATTTTCCTTTTTGGCTTGGGGCTAAATTTTATTTTTGTTTTTGGTTAATTAATAAAATGGCCTATACGACCAAAGAAAAATCTTTTTTAAAAAAAGATTTTTGAGGGTAATATAGCAAATATCATAATATGATAAAGAAATTTTAACCTTGTAATATTATCAAAATGGCTAAAATATAGATGGAATTGTCATGATTTTCGTGAGTTCCTCATTTTGTAAATACCTTCATCCCCCTTTCACAACTACAAACATTCGGAATTTGCGAGAATATAATTAATCGAATTTCTATCTACTGTAGATAATGATAGAATGGGAAATATACTGATCACCAAAGATGAAGTAATCTTGAAGAGTTTCTAGTTCCTCCAAAATTTTTAGAAAAATATGAATTGAATTTGTTGATTGTCTCAATGAACTTCTTACAAAATGACCATGGATTATTTATTCCATAGAGGAATTTGGTAAACATTGAAACCCGTCTCATGTTCAAGTACTTATGCCACAAGATTAAAGGTAGAAATCCTTCCCTTTAATTTGAACCTCCATGCTTCAAGAATGCGCGAACAAGTAAAAGTACATGAGGATGATGTTGGGTTTTAGCAAGTGTGAATGGGAAAAGAAAAGAGAAAATATCAAAAGTGAGGGAACTACTTTGGAGAGAAAATAAAAAGTCATTTGCAAAGTGCAAATGAAAAGTCATTTCTTATAAATTTGCAGGTAACGGTAACATTCTGAAAAGTTGTTACTCTTTCCGAAAAGTCGTTACTTTTCGAAAAGTCATTACTTTCCAAAAAGTAGTTATTTTCCTAACAGACACAATTTTTTGAAAAGTTGTTATTTTTTCCAAAAGACACAACTTTCTGGATAAAATGGGTCTGAATAGATTTCACTGAATAGACATGTTCCTTGCTGAAAATGGCTATAAAAGGAAGTCAATTTTTGATTTTTTAATTACTGAAAATTTTTCACTCTCTGCATTTATTTTTCTCTCAAATAAAATCAAAGTGTCGATCGACTGAGTCTGTGTGACTTGTTGCTGTTCTTAAGTTCGTTGAAGTTAAAGAAGTTTGAGGTACCGCTATTTCTTTAACAGGTTTAATCCGTTTTATCTTGGGAGAAATTAATCCATAACCTTGGGTACAGTGAGGGGATTAAATTTCTTAAGGACACACAGTAGTTTCTGTGGACTCGGATTAATTCTTGTATTCTATATTATTTTCTGCTTCATCTTATTTCTGTTTCTGTTTATTAACTTTATAAATACAAGTTGTTGTAAGAATAACAATCTTAAGAAATTTAACAGTTTCTGTATTTGAGGTTTCTGGAGATTAAAACCTTTATGATTTTCTACTCTGCTTGAATTTTTAAAATTCATTCGATTAACGATTAAAAGAACATAAAAACTTTATCGTTAAATCAGAAACAGTTTGTGCAAAGATTTGTTCTTTACTGTTAGTATTTTAAATACTTAATTTATCTGCCATTTGTGACAGAAAAAAAATGACTAATTCAAGTCAAACAAATGCTGGAACAGTAAGTGCTGCAACAACAACGGTTGCACATAATCGTTCAAATGTCAGCTTTAGCACCTACCGAGAAACCCGCAAAGTTTTACGGAGTCGACTTTAAGAGATGGCAGCAAAAGATGTTCTTCTATCTCACTACGTTGAGTCTGCAGAAGTTCATCAATGAGAATGTTCCTGTTATGTCAGATGAAACTCCGGCTGATGAACGATTCTTGGTAACAGAAGCATGGACACACTCAGATTTTTTGTGTAAAAATTATATTTTGAGTGGTCTACAAGATGATCTGTACAATGTGTACAGCAATGCAAAAACCTCAAAAGAACTCTGGGATGCTTTAGAAAAGAAGTACAAAACAGAAGATGCCGGAATGAAGAAATTCATTGTGGCAAAATTTCTGGACTTTAAGATGATAGACAGTAAGACTGTCGTCACCCAAGTTCAAGAATTGCAGGTCATAATCCATGATCTCCTTGCTGAAGGATTAATTGTGAATGATGCTTTTCAAGTGGCTGCAATTATTGAAAAGTTACCTCCATTGTGGAAGGACTTTAAAAACTACTTGAAACACAAACGCAAGGAGATGACTGTTGAAGATCTCATAGTAAGGTTGAGAATCGAAGAGGATAATAAGGCTGCAGAAAAGAGGTCACGTGGTAATTCAGCAATATCTGGAGTAAATTTTGTTGAAGAAGATTCCACAAAATTAAAGAAAAGAAAGAAAGCATCTGGTCCAAAAAGCAATCCTCCTAAGAAGAAATTCAATGGAAACTGCTTTAATTGTGGTAAACATGGTCATAGGGCTAATGAATGCCGGGGTCCTAAAAAGGACAAGAAAAAGAAGGATCAAGCAAACTTGGCTGAATCCAAAGGAGAAATGGATGATCTCTGTGCAATGCTTTCAGAATGTAACTTGGTTGGAAATCCAAAAGAATGGTGGATAGATTCTGGTGCCTCATGCCATGTTTGTGCCAACAAAGAATTATTTTCATCATATACTCCAGCACTTACAGATGAAAAATTATTTATGGCAAACTTCGCTGTTGCAAAGGTGGAAGGAACTGGCAAAGTCCTATTAAAGATGACATCAGGCAAGGTGGTGACTTTGAATAGGGTCTCATATGTTCCAGAATTGAGAAAGAATTTAGTTTCAATTCCAGTTATGACCAAGAATGGATTTAAATGTGTATTTGTTTCTGATAAAGTAGTAGTAAGCAAAAATGATATGTATGTAGGAAAAGGCTACCTTAGTGATGACCTTTTCAAACTCAATGTAATTGCAGTTGATATGAATAAAGATTTTGCTTCTTCTTACTTGCTTGAGTCTAAATGTTTATGGCATGAACGTTTGGGACACGTTAATAACAAAACCTTAAAAACCGATTAACTTAATTATTTTGCCAAAATTTGAGTGCAATAAATCAAAATGTCAAATTTGTGTTGAATCTAAGTATGCTAAGCATTCTTATAAATCTGTTGAAAGGAATTCAAATCCTTTAGAATTGATTCACACTGATATTTGTGACATGAAGTCAACACCATCACGTGGTGGGAAAAAGTATTTCATAACTTTTATTGATGATTGCACTAGATATTGTTATGTCTATTTGCTAAATAGTAAGGATGAAGCAATAGATGCATTTAGGCAATATAAAACTGAAGTTGAAAATCAGTTAGATAAAAAGATCAAAATGATCAGAAGTGATAGAGGTGGAGAATATGAATCTCCATTTGCAGAAATATGTTTCGAAAATGGAATAATCCATCAAACTACTGCTCCCTACACTCCTCAGTCTAATGGAATTGCAGAAAGAAAAAATCGAACTTTAAAAGAAATGATGAATGCATTACTTATAAGTTCAGGTTTACCACAGAACTTGTGGGGGGAAGCTATCCTTACAGCAAATCAGATACTTAATAGAGTGCCTCACTCAAAGACAAATGTAATTCCATATGAGAAATGGAAAGGTAGAAAACCCAATTTAAAATATTTCAAAGTGTGGGGCTGTCTAGCCAAAGTCCAAGTTCCTATACCTAAGAGGGTAAAAATAGGACCTAAGACTGTGGATTGTGTATTCATTGGATATGCCACAAACAGTAAGGCATGTCGTTTTTTGGTTCATAAGTCAGAACATCCGGATATTCATGATAATACGGTAATGGAATCAGATAGTGCTGAATTTTTTGAACATATCTATCCGTATAAAACTAGACTTGAGTCATCTAGTGGGGGATCTAAACAACCCAGAGAAGAACCAAAAGAGAATGAACAAAATGAAGAAAGTCCAAGACGCAGTAAACGTCAAAAGACATCTACTTCATTTGGATCAGATTTTGTAACATTTCTTCTTGAAAGTGAGCCTCAAACATTCAAGGAAGCAATGTTGTCTAGCGACTCAACCTCTTGGAAGGAGGCTGTTAATAGTGAAATTGAATCAATCTTAAGCAATCATACTTGGGAGTTGGTTGATCTTCCTCCAGGGAACAAACCGTTGGGTTCAAAATGGATCTTTAAAAGGAAGATGAAAGACGATGGAACTATTGACAAATATAAAGCAAGACTTGTTGTCAAAGGTTTTAGACAAAAAGAAGGTCTTGATTATTTTGACACATATTCGCCAGTGACTAGGATTACATCAATTCGGATGTTAATTGCACTAGCTGCGGTATACGGTCTTGAAATTCATCAAATGGATGTGAAAACAGCCTTCTTAAATGGAGAGCTTGAAGAGGAAATTTACATAGAACAACCTGAGGGTTTTGTAGTTCCTGGTAAAGAAAAGAAAGTGTGCAAACTTATTAAGTCACTTTATGGGCTAAAACAAGCACCTAAACAATGGCATGCAAATTTTGATCAAACCATGTTGGCAAATGGATTTAAGATCAATGAATGTGATAAATGTGTTTACATTAAAGATACTCCAAATCAGGAAGTTATTTTATGCCTATATGTAGATGATATGCTTATAATGAGCAAAGACATTGCTAATATAAAAGCTACAAAGCGTATGCTTGCTAGTAAGTTTGATATGAAAGATTTAGGAGTTGCTGATGTGATATTAGGAATTAAAATTCTTAAAACTCCTAACGGTCTAGCATTGTCTCAAACTCATTATATTCAAAAGATACTTGAAAAATTCAAATTTTTGAATTTTAAAAGGGCAAAGACTCCAATTGATGTAAATCTTCATCTTGCAAAGAATAAAGGCGAAAGTCAGTCTCAATTGGACTATGCTAGCGTATTGGAAAGCTTAATGTATGTCATGAATTGTACACGACCCGACATAGCTTGCGCTATCAGTAAACTGAGTCGATACACAAGCAATCCTAATCATAATCATTGGTTAGCAATGAAGAGAGTTTTGGGATACTTAGATGACACTCAAAACTATGCTTTACATTACAACAGATATCCAGCCGTTCTTGAAGGATATAGTGATGCAAATTGGATTACTGGGTCAACTGAAACAAAATCCACAAGTGGATACGTTTTTACTATTGGTGGAGGAGCAATATCTTGGAAATCATCCAAATAAACATGTATAGCTCGCTCTACAATGGAGTCTGAATTCATTGCTTTAGACAAGGCAGGTGAAGAAGCTGAATGGCTCCGGAATTTCTTAGAAGATATTCCATTTTGGCCCAAACCAATGGCCCCTATATGCATACATTGTGATAGTCAAGCTGCAATAGGAAGGGCTGGAAGCATTATGTATAACGGCAAGTCTCGTCACATAAGACGAAGACATAACTCTGTGAGACAACTACTCTCTAGTGGAATTATCACAATTGACTATGTGAAGTCAAAAGATAATGTGTCGGATCCACTTACAAAAGGCCTAAATAGAGAGGGAGTTGAGAAATCATCGACAGGAATGGGACTATGGCCGAGAACAAGTCATCGTGGCGGTAACTCTACCTAGAAGACTGGAGATCCCAAGATCTAGGTTCAAGGAGATAAAACAAAGTCATTGATGACGGTTCAACATTGTCAAAGGAAAAATAAAATAAAATATTATTATTATTTTATGGTCCATTCTCATGATGAGACAATGTTTAGTAACTAGGATAAAGACATAAGGACTTTTTAATGGTTTCTAAGTTTGATACAAGGAATATCAAATTGTGTATCTATGGGATAACACATTTAGAAATCACCTATGCAAGTGTGAAGTGTAAGCCGCTTCAAGGAGAATCCGGTAAGGCCAGTTCTTTAAGCACTTACTATCCAAGATGTGTTCATGGCTGAAACGAACAAAACAATGAGAACTAAGAACAGTTCAAGGGTTGATTGTGTGACATATGTTGTCTAGGTATACACCAAAGCTCGACGGTTCAAAGATATCAAATATACCGATTGACCGAGTATATCCGATATATGTTCACTACGGAAAGTTTAAAGGGAAACCTACTTATCTAGATGCGATTAACCTTTACCTACAAGACACACAAGTTTTTTCATGCATATGTTTTAACAAAAGCCTTCCCCATTCATGTGGGGGATTGTTGGGTTTTAGCAAGTGTGAATGGGAAAAGAAAAGAGAAAATATCAAAAGTGAGGGAACTACTTTGGAGAGAAAATGAAAAGTCATTTGCAAAGTGCAAATGAAAAGTCATTTCTTATAAATTTGCAGGTAACGGTAACATTCTGAAAAGTTGTTACTCTTTCCGAAAAGTCGTTACTTTTCGAAAAGTCGTTACTTTCCAAAAAGTAGTTATTTTCCTAACAGACACAATTTTTCGAAAAGTTGTTATTTTTTCCAAAAGACACAACTTTCTGGATAAAATGGGTCTGAACAGATTTCACTGAACAGACATGTTCCTTGCTGAAAATGGCTATAAAAGGAAGTCAATTTTTGATTTTTTAATCACTGAAAATTTTTCACTCTCTGCATTTATTTTTCTCTCAAATAAAATCAAAGTGTCGATCGACTGAGTCTGTGTGACTTGTTGCTGTTCTTAAGTTCGTTGAAGTTAAAGAAGTTTGAGGTACCGCTATTTCTTTAACAGGTTTAATCCGTTTTATCTTGGGAGAAATTAATCCATAACCTTGGGTACAGTGAGGGGATTAAATTTCTTAAGGACACACAGTAGTTTCTGTGGACTCGGATTAATTCTTGTATTCTATATTATTTTCTGCTTCATCTTATTTCTGTTTCTGTTTTTGTTTATTAACTTTATAAATACAAGTTGTTGTAAGAATAACAGATGATAGATCGAGGTCAGGTTTCCTACTAATCTATTATACTTTTCACCTATTTTGTATCTACGAAAATAAATTATGTGCATCAAATAAGGAGGGCACAATATTATCATCTCGTGAAAAATCGTCCACATATTCTTTCCTTATTAGCTAAAGGGAATATGGTGAATTCTTACCTTACCTACAGTTTCATCTTCAATATTGACGTATCTTACTTTCTATAGGAAAGACCATTTAAGTAAGAAAATTGTATTGCAAGTGAAGAGGAGTGAGTATGTAACAGAGATGAGTAAAGTTCAAATTATTTACTTCTTTTTTGGTCAAAGTGATTTCACAATATCATTTTTTACTATAAATATTGAAAAGTGCATTGAAATATAGGTGAGATGCTTCCTCGTAAATTTACGGATAACATATTGGGATAACTAGAGAATTAAAACTTTCAATTGATTGAGGATAAAGAATGAGAATTCCAAGAGTAGCAATGTTGAATATAAAAATTAGGGTTAAGAGTTTTTTTTAAGTTATAATCGATTGACAGGAGTCTTCACTAAAAAATTCAAGAAAGAGCATATAAGAAAATAAATTTAAGAAAATTTTAATGGATAAACAACATTCCACATTATTATTATAGAGTATTCACAACTTTCCTTTCCAATAGCTACCATTTCTACAAGTGCATCACTCATTATCCCATAATTGGTTAATTCATCACAAAGTTGCTTAGCTAAAAAGCCAAACATCAAAGTGTTCAACCCTTTCAAAAAGATAGATTTCAACTCATAGAACCAAGTTATTTATGATTAGTAAATAAAAGATATTTCACTGAAGTGGCTGGAAAAGTTCTACACACACATTAATATATCATTAAGTTGTCAAGATCATAGTTTTAGTTTAATAGCAAAATAATGATTTGATTTTTCTAAAACTACAAAGTATGACTGGACGGAGCTCAACAATTTTAGTAGGGAGCGTATCAATTCCACTTACATATGAAATATGCCAAATGTATATGGAAACAAATCAATCAATATGATATTTTTGTTGTTGCAGAAAATATTGTGGCAAACTGGCGATACATCCATATTTTTGTGGACAAAATTTTGACGATCACGTTAACTTTTTGTAGGGAAATTTGTCATGATTTATGATCAATTTTTTAAACATCACCATAACTTAAGATAATGTAGTCTTCCTCCATATCATATTTTAGTAGTTAAAACATATTAATGTATTGTTGAGTCTAAGAGGCAAGATGTACACAAATCTTACCCTTTTGTGGAATAAAAAGATTTTTTTCTAATTGATCCAAAATACAAAATGTGGGTTTATCCAAACCCCTTTTGAAGTCGGTTTTTCTAATAGTGAACATTTAGTATAGTCCTACAAGTGAATTTGAGGAGTGTAAGACTAAGATGTACACATATTTTATTCCTATCTTTGTGTGATAATGATATTTTTTCTAATAGACCCACAATTTAAAAGAAAATTTCCGTACATTGTTGTAAGAAAAAACTATGACAAAAAAATAGCAATATAGAAAACAAATTTAGGTTTACACATAGATAGTCTTCAAGTAATTAGATAACACAATCTTTGTTAAAAAATAAAATAAAAAGTTGTAGGATGATTACATTTATATGGGAAAGTCAACAAGTTTTTGTTGGTGAAATTTTAATATTACAATTTAAAATTAATTATCTTAAGGTAGAGAAATGGATATATATTATTGTTTTTAAGGATATTAAAGCTCATGAAAAGAACTCTTTTGAAAAATCTAGCAATAATCTTTTTAATTTCTCCCCTCCATACAACATACCTAAATTTCGAAGTACAAATAAATAAATATTGAACAAGAGTTGAATCCACAACTCTATAATAAGAACATTGATTTCAAATCAATTTTATGCACACTATATTTTCAAATTCACAAAAAAATTAAGATCATCACTATTTGTAGTAGAGAAATTCTTCCTTGCAATTAATAGGAAGATTATGAGGTAGTAAATTGGGTAGAAAAATGAAGCAGATGTTACATGAGTGACAAGACATAAAAAGATAAACTAATGAGTGAAATAATAGAGTTTCAATGAGAAGGTATGAGCAATATGACTGTCCATGTTCAATCACTAAATAAAATTTAATTACTCTCAACATTGTGCTAACAAAGTAAGACCATCACTGTTTATAGGGGAGAAATTTTTTCGTGCAAATGAATAAGAAGATTACGGAGTAGTAAAA
This sequence comes from Solanum arcanum, assembly GCA_027789145.1. NCBI lineage: Eukaryota > Viridiplantae > Streptophyta > Magnoliopsida > Solanales > Solanaceae > Solanum > Solanum arcanum. The sequence continues at coordinate 24,012,639 of CM050933.1, forward strand.
TTGGTAGATAAATGTCGTAGAGGGTAACTACATAAGTTTGAAGACATATAAAGATAGAACAATTATTGAAATAATGGAGTTTCCATGGATCTTATGGCCAATATGGTTGACCGCGTTCATTCATAAAACAAACGACAATTACTCCCAAGGTTCTCCTACCAAAGTAAGACCGTCCTTATTTACTTGCAATGAATAAGAAGAATGCGGGATAGTTAAATGAGTGGATAAATGGCTTAAATGCTACATGAATTACAAAACATAAAGTAGAAAGGAAATTGTTGTCCTTATATTAAGAAACACTTCCTTTAATACTTAAATGTTTTACAAGAAGGTGCCTCCTCGCGCCGTCGGTGCTCGATCGACCTCTGTTTCGGCTTCAAATTTGGATTTGAATTTGACAATTCATGTGACCTTAACCAATTTCTTTTCTCATATAAGTTAATTTAGAATGAGTTAAATAAAATAATTAATTTTGACGTGACAAAATTTATTTGAAATTCGCGTGCAACGGTCATAACGGTCTGATTTCCTGTAACGACCGGTTTAGTCATTTTGAGGAGCAGAATTTATTTCTGGAAAACTGGCTGAGACGACGGACCCCACGACGGACCATCATGGGCACGACGGACCGTCGAGGGGGTCTCGTTTTAAAACACATAGAAATTCTAAAATTTGGGTACTGAAATCGACTCTCTGAACTTCGTGACGACATAGCAGGACGGACCATCGTGGGCACGACGGACCGTCACAGACTCTTCAAGGAAATTGAGTCTCTGAAATCTGTGACGGAGCAGCAGGACGGACCGTCGCAGGCACGACGGGCCATCACAGGCTGCGTAATCCCAGGCTGGGTCGGATTTCTTTAAATGTTTTAAGGGACGTTTTTGGACTATTCCTGCTATAATTATAAATTTCGTGGGTTAATATTAATAACTCAATTTCATGGGGGGTTAAAAAAGATAACCTTGAGTTAATTAGTGGGTTAATTCCTCATCTTTTATACTTAATTATATGCTAATTAGGGTAAAAGAAAGAGGGTTTGAATAAGAAAAATAGAAAGAACAAAGAGAGGGAAAGAGAAACGATCGAGAGAGGAGAAACGAAGAGGAAAAACACAAAGCTTTGGAAAATTGCTTGCTTGATCACGAATCTTCGATGCAGGTAGGTTATGGTTTTTATGCTATTCGTAGTAAACTCTTAATAGCGAATGATATGTATTGGTAGTATTGTGAAACCCTTCTATATTCTTAATTGTATGCTTGCATGAATATGATTATTTAATTGTGATAAAATAAGCATGATGAAGCTATTGAATCCTAAATCTTGAAAAGAAACCCTAATCTACTTTGTTAATGATGATGCCTTGGTATAAAAGAAGGCTTGATGAACGAAAGTAGTGAGATTAGGGGATCGGGTGCCACGTTCCGGTACCAGGATAGAAATAGAGGATCGGGTGCCACGTTTCGGTACCAGGATAGTATATGAGGATCGCAGTGTCACGTTCCGACAACAGGATAGTATATGGATCGGGTGCCACGTTCCGGTACCAGGATAGTATATGAGGATAAGAGTGTCACGTTCTGACACAAGGATAGTATATGGATCGGGTGCCACGTTCCGGTACCAGGATAGAATGAGGATCGGAGTGCCACGTTCCGGCACCAGGATAGAATATGGATCGGAGTGTCACGTTCCAACACCAGGATAGTATATGGAGCGGAGTGTCACGTACTGACACAAGAGAAATAAAGAAAATGAATCTTGAAAGATGTTAATATACTCAATCTAATGAACCTAATTCCCAAATTAGTATGATATTGAGGCTTGAGTCCTCATGTGTGAACTTGGCGGTACTTATTAATGATTATAGAACTTGTTGTTGCTGCATGTTGAGTATTGTAGTTGATTTTATAATATTACTTGATATATACTGTTTTCTATTTTGAGTTGGCCGATGATACCTACTCAGTACTTGTGTTTGTACTGATCCCCTACTTTTTATGTTTTCTTCCTTGTTATTTATGGATTGCAGCAAACGGACCATCGTCTTCAACTTTATCGCAATTCTAGCCAGTCTTCGTCACACCGGATCTTCAGGGTGAGCTAATGCTTCTAGCTTGGACGGGATCTTCTTCCTCATGTCTTGATGCCTTGAAGTTCCGGCATGGACTAGCTTTTACTTGTTTTAGTTTCTTAGAATACTCTTAGTTTAGTAATTTGATCATAGATGTTCTTGTGGTGATGACTTCCAGATTTTGGGGAATAATAGATGTTGAATTTTAGAAGTTATTTATTGGTTATGTTAATGAGTTTTTAAGTCTTCCGCATTATTTTCTGTTTATTGTTGGTAAATGTTGGGGTTTAGATTGTTTGGTTCGCTCACATAGGAGGATAAGTGTTGGTGCCACTCGCGACTCGTTTTGGGTCGTAACAAACTTGGTATCAGAGCATTAGGTTCGTTGGTTTCATCACACAAGAACGAGTCTAGTAGAGTCTTAAGGAACGGTAGGGGTACGCCTTTACTTTTCTTTGAGAGGCTATAAGACTTTAGGAAAATTCCATTCTTTCTTTATTTATTTCGTGCTATTACTTGGATCCAATTGGTATCTAGGTGATACGAATTGGTATCTGACCATCTTTAATCTATTTCACAAATGGTTAGAACTAGAGCCACGACTGCGCCAACACCAACCCCGGCAAGGCAAGATACATCTGAGCCAGCCACTGGGGTTGTAGTTGAAGAGGAGTAGCGGCAAGAGGCCGTGGAAGAGGTCGTGGGAGGACGTCCTCTAGAGGAAGACGACAAGCACCTAGCCCATCTGGTACCAGGGCGGTGACTCCTCCACCGACTGAGGAAGTAGTAATAAAGGGTGAGGAAGGGGAGAATGAACAAGTGCAAAATGAGGAATTTCCACCCCAACCTACCCCAGAGATGATCAATCAGGTTCTTGCTTATCTTAGCGGGTTATCTGATCAGGATCAGGCACCTCCAGTGTTTTCTGACCCAACACCTCCGGTTTCAGAGGTACGACATGCCGCTGCTTGGGCTCCCCGCATGGATGCCTCATTGGAAATAGGCACGTTTCCTCGTCTGACTACAGGGCCTATAATGACAAATGATCAGCATGAACTCTTCAGTAAGTTCTTGAAATTGAAACCTAGTATTCAAGGGTGCTAAATCTGAGGATGCCTACGATTTTCTTGTTGACTGCCATGAGCTACTACACAAGATGGGTATAGTAGAACGGTTTGGTGTTGAGTTTGTGACTTATCAGTTCCAAGGGAACGCCAAAATGTGGTGGCGGTCATATGTTGAGTGTCAACCAACAGAGGCACCACCTATGACTTGGGCCTCATTCTCTAGCTTGTTTATGGAGAAGTATATCCCCCGAACTTTGAGGGATAGAAAACGAGATGAGTTCTTGAGCCTAGAGCAAGGTAGGATGTCAGTTACTTCATATGAGGCGAAGTTCCGTGCATTATCAAGGTATGCCACCCAACTTTGTTTCAGTCCACAAGAGCGGATTCGCCGTTTTGTGAAGGGGTTTAGGTCAGAATTGCGGATTTCAGCCTTACAGGTAGCGGCTACGGCAAAATCCTTCCAAGAAGTGGTAGATTTCGTGATAGAGGTGGAAGGAGTGAAGCCAGATGAATTCACCATGGCATCAACATCAAAAAGGTTTCAAAAGGGAGGTGAGTTTTATGGTTCTTACTCTAGAGGACAGGGTTCCAGAGGTTACTCAGTTCGACCAATTCAGTCTTCACTACAAACTGTAGTTGGGGGTCCACCTCAGACCGGTCAACACTTCTCTGAGAGACCTATTCTTGACTCTAGAGAGTGTTATTGATGTGGGGAGACTGGACATATTAGGAGGAATTGTCCAAAACAGAGTTATAGACCCCCAATAGCTAGAGGCAGAGGTGGTCATGGTAGAGGTCGTTATTCCGGAGGACGCGGTGGTCGAGGTAATGGTGGTCACCAAAACGGCCGGGGTGATGGGCAAATTTGAGCCACTACATCACAACATGGTAGGGGCAATGGACAGACAGGCGATAGGGCCCATTGTTACGCTTTCCCTGGGAGATCTGAAGCGGAGGCATCTGATGCTTTTATCACAGGTAATCTTTTGATTTGTGATTGCATAACTTCTGTATTGTTTGATCCTGGATCCACATTTTCTTATGTATCTTCCTCATTTGCTAATGGTCTAAATTTACATTGTGAATTACTTGACATGCCTATTCGTGTTTCTACTCCGGTGGGTGAGTCTGTGATAGTTGAGAAAGTATATAGGTCTTGTTTGGTGACTTTTGTGGGGAGCAACACTTATGTAGATTTGGTTATCTTAGAAATGGTTGACTTTGATGTAATTCTGGGTATGACTTGGCTTTCTCTGAATTTTGCGATCTTGTATTGTAATGCTAAAACTGTGACGTTAGCCAAGCCTGGGACAGATCTGTTAGTGTGGGACGGCGACTACACTTCCACTCTAGTGCGTATCATCTCCTTCCTTCATGCTAAGAAAATGGTTAGTAAAGGGTGTTTAGCTTTATTGGCACATCTCAGGGATGACACTACCCAAGTACCTTCAATCGAAACGGTTTCGGTAGTCCGTGAGTTTCTGGATGTGTTCCCTGCAGATCTTCCTGGTATGCAACCGGATAGAGATATTGATTTTTGCATCGATCTGGAACCGGGTACTCGCCCCATTTCTATATCCCCTTATATAATGGCTCCCGCGGAATTAAGAGAGTTAAAGGCTCAACTTCAAGAGTTGTTGAGCAAAGGCTTCATTAGACCAAGTGCATCTCCTAGGGGTGCTCCGGTGTTATTTGTGGAGAATAAGGATGGGAGTTTTCGGATGTGCATAGACTATAGACAACTGAATAAGGTAACTATTAAGAACAAGTATCCTCTTCCTCGCATTGATGACTTGTTCGATCAGTTACAAGGTGCTTGTGTCTTCTCTAAGATTGACTTGACATCCGGTTATCATCAATTGAAAATACGGGCAACGGATGTGCCAAAGACTTCCTTTCGAACCAGGTATGGGCATTACGAATTTGTAGTGATGTCTTTTGGTCTTACGAATGCCCCTGCTGCGTTCATGAGTTTGATGAACGGGATTTTTAAGCCATATCCGGATCTCTTTGTGATCGTATTTATTGATCATATACTGATATACTCTAAAAGTTAGAAGGAACATGAGGAGCATTTGAGAATTGTATTGGAAATGTTGAGGGAGAAAAAGCATTATGCAAAGTTCTCTAAGTGTGAGTTTTGGCTAGATGCAGTGTCCTTCTTGGGGCACGTGGTTTCTAAGGATGGAGTGATGGTGGATCCTTCTAAGATTGAGACAGTGAAGAATTGGGTAAGACCTACTAATGTGTCAGAAATAAGGAGCTTTGTTGGTTTAGCTAGCTATTATCGTCGATTTGTCAAGGGATTCTCTTCCATTGCTTCCCAATTGACGAACTTGACTAAGCAGATTGTTCCATTTGTATGGTCGGACGAATGTGAGGAAAGCTTTCAGAAGCTCAAGAATTTGTTGACTACTGCACCAATTCTCACCTTGCCCGTGGAAGGTAAGAATTTCATTGTTTATTGTGATGCATCCTATTCGGGTTTGGGTGCAGTGCTAATGCAAGAGAAGAATGTGATTGCTTATGCTTCAAGACAATTAAAAGTGCATGAACGTAACTATCCAACTCATGATTTGGAATTAGCCGCGGTAGTGTTTGCATTAAAGCAATGGAGGCACTATTTATATGGGGTTAAGTGTGAGGTCTATACGGATCATCGTAGCCTACAGTATGTCTTTACTCAGAAAGATTTGAACTTGAGACAGAGGAGATGGATGGAACTACTGAAGGACTACGACATCACTATCTTGTATCATCCGGGAAAAGCGAATGTTGTGGCGGATGCTTTAAGTAGAAAGGCGGGAATCATGGAAAGTCTAGCTCACTTGCAAGTTTCTAGACGCCCATTGGCTAGAGAGGTTCAGATTCTGGCTAATGACCTTATGAGGTTAGAAGTAAATGAGAAGGGAGGATTGTTAGCTTGTGCGGAGGCAAGATCTTCCTTCCTTGACAAGATTAAGGGAAAGCAGTTTGATGATGAGAAATTGATCCGGATCTGAGATAAAGTGTTGAAAGGAGAGGCTAATGAAGCAACAATCGATGAGGAAGGTGTTTTGAGGATTAAGGGAAGGGTATGTGTACCCCGCGTCGATGATTTGATCAACACTATTCTTATGGAGGCTCATAGTTCAAGGTATTCTATACATCTGGGTGCAACCAAGATGTACCGTGACCTAAAGCAACACTTTTGGTGGAGTAGAATGAAGCGGTATATTGTTGATTTTATTGCCAAATGTCCAAATTGTCAACAAGTAAAGTATGAACACCAGAGGACCGGAGGAACACTTCAGAGAATGCCCATTCCTGAATGGAAGTGGGAGAGAATTGCAATGGATTTTGTGGTTGGTCTTCCAAAGACAATGGGTAAGTATGACTCTATTTGGGTGATTGTTGATAGGTTAACTAAGTCTTCTCATTTCATTCCGGTCAAGGTGACTTACAATGCAGAAAAGTTAGCCAAACTTTACATCTCAGAGATTTTTCGGTTGCATGGGGTTCCACTCTCCATCATATCAGATAGAGGTACGCAGTTTACTTCTATGTTTTGGAAAACATTGCATGCGGAATTGGGTTTTAGGTTGGACCTTAGTACTGCGTTCCATCCTCAGACCGATGGTCAGTCTGAGTGAACGATTCAAGTGTTAGAGGATATGCTTCGTGCATGTGTGATAGAATTTGGTGGTCATTGGGATAACTTCTTACCCTTAGCGGAGTTTTCATACAATAATAGTTATCACTCAAGTATTGACATGGCCCCATTTGAAGCATTGTATGGTAGGAGATGTAGGTCTCCCATTGGGTGGTTTGATGCATTTGAGGTTAGACCCTGGGGTACTGACCTTTTGAGGGATTCATTAGAGAAAGTGAAATCTATTCAAGAAAATTTTTTAGCGGCGCAAAGTAGGCAAAAGGAATATGCGGATCGAAAGGTTAGAGATTTGGAGTTCATGGAGGGTGAACAAGTCTTGTTAGAGGTTTCGCCCATGAAAGGGGTGATGCAGTTTGGTAAAAGAGGTAAGCTAAGTCCAAGGTACATTGGACCATTTGAAGTACTTAAGCGAGTAGGGGAGGTGGCTTACGAATTAGCCTTGCCTCCAGGGCTGTCCGGAGTGCATCCGGTATTTCATGTGTCTATGTTGAAAAGATACCATGGGGATGGAAACTACATCATTCGATTGGATTCAGTTCTGCTTGATGAGAATTTGTCTTATGAGGAGGAGCCTGTTGCCATTCTAGATAGAGAAGTCCGTAAGCTGAGGTCAAGGGAGATTGCATCCATCAAAGTTCAATGAAAGAATCGACCGGTTGAAGAGGCTACTTCGGAGAAGGAGGCTGATATGCGAGAAAGATACCCATACCTGTTTACAGATTCAGGAACTCCTTCTCGCCCTTGTATTACTTCCTCTGATCGTTCGAGGACGAACGATGGGTAAATTGGTATCTATTGTAACGACCTGTTTAGTCATTTTGAGCAGCATAATTTATTTCTGGAAAACTGGCTGAGACGACGGACCCCACGACGGACCGTCATGGGCACGACGGACCGTCGAGGGGGTCTCTTTCAAACACTTAGAAATTCTGAAATTTGGGTACTGAACTCGACTCTCTGAACTTCGTGACGACATAGCAGGACGGACCGTCGTGGGCACGACGGACCGTCACAGACTCTTCAAGGAAATTGAGTCTCTGAACTCTGTGACGGAGCAGCAGGACGGACCGTCGCAGGCACGACGGGCCGTCACAGGCTGCGTAATCCCAGGCTGGGTCGGGTTTCTTTAAATGTTTTAAGGGACGTTTTTGGACTATTCCTGCTATAATTATAAATTTTGTGGGTTAATATAAATAACTCAATTTCTTGGGGGGTTAAAAGAGATAACCTTGAGTTAATTAGTGGGTTAATTCCTCATCTTATATACTTAATTATATGCTAATTAGGGTAAAAGAAAGAGGGTTTGAATATGAAAAATAGAAAGAACAAAGAGAGGGAAAGAGAAATGATCGAGACAGGAGAAACGAAGAGGAAAAACACAAAGCTTTGGAAAATTGCTTGCTTGATCACGAATCTTCGGTGGAGGTAGGTTATGGTTTTTATGCTATTCGTAGTAAACTCTTAATAGCGAATGATATGTATTGGTAGTATTGTGAAACCCTTCTATATGCTTAATTGTATGCTTGCATGAATATGATTATATAATTGTGATAAAATAAGCATGATGAAGCTATTGAATCCTAAATCTTGAAAACAAACCCTAATCTACTTTGTTAATGATGATGCCTTAGTATAAGAGAAGGCTTGATGAATGAAAGTAGTGAGATTAGGGGATCGGGTGCCACGTTCCGGTACCAGGATAGAAATAGAGGATCGGGTGCTACGTTCCGGTACAAGGATAGTATATGAGGATCGGAGTGTCACTTTCCGACACCAGAATAGTATATGGATCAGGTGTCACGTTCCGACACCAGGATAGTATATGGATCGGGTGCCACGGTCCGGTACCAGGATAGAATGAGAATCGGAGTGCCACGTTCCGGCACTAGGATAGAATATGTATCGGAGTGTTATGTTCCGACACCAGGATAGTATATGGAGCGGAGTGTCACGTAGCGACACAAGAGAAATAAAGATAATGAATCTTGAAAGATGTTAATATACTCAATCTAATGAACCTAATTCCCAAATGAGTATGATTTTGAGGCTTGAGTCCTCATGTGTGAACTTGGCGGTACTTATTAATGATTGTAGAACTTGTTGTTGCTGCATGTTGAGTATTGTAGTTGATTTTTAATATTACTTGATATATACTGTTTTCTATATTGAGTTGGCCGATGATACCTACTCAGTACTTGTGTTTGTACTGACCCCCTACTTTTATGTTTTCTTCCTTGTTATTTGTGGAGTGCCGCAAATGGACCGTCGTCTTCAACTCAATCGAAATTCTAGCCAGTCTTCGTCACACCGGATCTTCACGGTGAGCTAATGCTTATAGCTTGGACTGGATCTTCTTCCTCAAGTCTTGATGCCTTGAAGTTCCGGCATGGACTAGCTTTTACTTGTTTTAGCTTCTTAGAATACTCTTAGTTTAGTAATTTGATCATAGATGTTCTTGTGGTGATGACTTCCAGATATTGGGGAATAATAGATGTTGAATTTTAGAAGTTATTGAATTGGTTTATATTAATGAGTTTAAGTCTTCCGCATTAATTTCTGTTGATATAATATTGAAATGTTAGGGGTTTAGATTGGTTGGTTCGCTCACATAGGAGGGTAAGTGTGGGTGCCAGTCGCGTCTCGGTTTTGGGTCGTGACATTTCCAAAATTTTTCTCAAAAGACACATTTTTCCTAAAAGTTGTTATTTTTTCCAAAAGACACAACTTTCTGGGGAAAAAATTGGTCTGAACATACTTGTTTGAACAAACACGTTTCTTTCGCAACGTGGCTATAAAATAAAGTCATTTCTCATTTTTTTCAAAAATTGGAAATTTTTCTTCTTTGCATATATTTTTTCTCGTAAACAAAGTGTCGATCAACTGAGTCTGTGTGGCTTGTTACTGTTCTTACGTTCACTGAAGTTATAGAAGTTTGAGGTACCACTACTTCTTTAACAGGATGAATCTGTTTTTTCTTGGGAGAAATTATCTGTAACCTCGGGTACAGTGGGGGGTTTCAATTTTCTTAAGTAGACACAGTAGTTTCAATAGACTCAGATTATAAGTACATTCTGACAATTTCATTTTGATTCTGTTTGTGCAATTTTGACTAACCTTAATACAAGTGATAATAGTAAATTGGGTAGATAAATTTCCTATATATTACATCAATTACAAATATTAAAAATATAAAAGAATGAGTGAAATAATGATGTTTTAGTGACAAGCTATGGTCTTGACTGATCATTTTAGTCACTAAACTAAAGACAAATATTTACAACGTTCTACTAGAAAGAGTGGGCAATAGAGAATGATATCGTAGGAGACAATTAAATAATAACTATTATTAAAATGATCAAATGTACTAAAAAAAATTGAATTTAAGTTTTTCCTAGTAAAAAGGAGGTTGATGCAGATCATGTATCAAACAATCGTTCACATTATCACTGAACGATGTTAATTCAATTATATGACCTTTTTTTGTTCAAAATTAAACATAAAATCTTGATATTAAAAAAGGCACATGACAAGGGTTAGGAGATTAATTATAGTCTCTAATCTACATTGATAATAAATATAATCTCACTCTCATATTGCAATTAATTAAAATTATAAACACTCGATAGAAATGAAGAATAAATTATGCATTTGAAGAGAGATTGTATATAATGTTATAGATTCATTGAGAAATAATGATCATTACATACAAAGAATTGCTAGTTGAAGAATCTTAGTAGTTATGTTGATTGGCTAGCAGAAGATTTAATTTATTGGTGAGGGTTCAATTTCTACTTTGTAATCCCCTCCGACATTTTCACTTTCTATAACCCTAATTTTATTTTATTTTATTTTTTAAAATAAAGAAGAATTTCTAGTTTGGAAAGACACCAACAATAATATGATGTTTTTTCTCTTGGAATATTTACGCAATTTGACTTGTCAGAATTTATTTTTTACTTTTGAGATTTATTTTAGTGTACCAAGAAAATAAATATGCAACATCGATTTTAATACTGAAAGTAGAAAAAACTAATGAAGAATTATTTGGAGCCGATTATCAAATCTAACAATAAATTAGTGATATTAATAATAAAAACATGAATTAGCTAGGAAATTCTTTATTAAAAAGTATATAGCTAATAGTATTATTTGACAATTTTTCCATATATATTTTAACAATGGAGTTTTGATGTTTAGTGGTTGTGGGATTATTATTTTGTAATAATAAAATGAAATCAAAAACATTTTATTTGAAAAAAAAAAATTACTGCAGATTGTACCACTCTGTGATACTTTATTTGTCCTCCAACACATAAGGTTTAGAAAAGATAATACTTTTACGAAAAATACTACAATATTGATATTAGATTGGAATTATAATGTAGTAAAGAACTTGTCACAAAAACTGTGTCGTGGAAAGCCATTGCATTGAAAGCGATTGTGGCTTGACTCTGATGCAAATTGTTATAGCCTATCGCTCCCCAAGGTTTCATAGTTACTCTCAAACATGTGCACTCGTGGCTAAGAGTTTGGAGGTTGCAAAAAACATAATGCACAAAAATATTAAAAGAATATGATGAAAGAAGGAAAATGATTTTTTTTCTTTTCCTTTATTGTTGATGTTTATTTTTTATGCTCACAAATTGTCATTCTTATATAGATATTTCAAGAGGAGGAGTTTCAAATTGAGGAGGTAATTTTTCTTTTTCATTTTAAGAAATGGATTGTCAAGATTAATGGCATTAAAGGCCTATATTTCACATTTATTGAAACCTCTTGTTTGTTTATTGGAATGGATATGTTCTCTCCTTTGAAACATACTATTGTTATTTCTTTGTAATAGACTTAATTAACATAGTTAGAATTAAATCAACTATAGTATTAACTCAACAATCCCCCACCAATGCAAAAATTAAGAGTAAGAACTGACTTTTGGACAAAAGGAAGGAACATGTACTTAAGTGTCCATATCTTTTGATTTGAATTAACCCATAGTGAAAATGGGACAACAACTCAATATCCACAAAGTGAAGTACTCTTGAACTTAATGAATATAAATTTAGACCTCAATAACACATACTATATCCATAAATTTTAAGCAACCTCCGTTATACAAACAAAGTGCTTTTATGGTCATGCACACACCTTAGGTCTTATGAGTGCTCTAGAAAGACGACCCAAGTCTTTCTTAAAAGGAGACCATACCTTTACACTCACGTAGCTGACTGCATCAAGTCTATCTCAAATAGATCACCTTTCGACTATAAAATCATTAAGAGAAAAATAAGTTCAACCTTATAAAACACTACCTCATGTACTAGGGATAGAAATGGGTGTATATTGAGGCCTAACTGGTCCACCACATAACCTCAATCAATCGTATTTAGCTCCCTCCCCCTCTACGTTTCAAGGATTATTTTAGTTTCAAGCCCTTGGTCATACGATTTTCCAAATTTCATTTGGACCTTACATATTCCAAGGAAATAACACCCAGTTTCAACAACTGTTTAAATGCACCATGTCTGATGCGAATATATCTCTTTTTTCCATTGTACACACTATTTTTTGCAATTTCAATTACTGCTTGTGAGTCACAGTGAAGAGAAACTGGTGAAGCTTGTCTTCCCCACAAAGGCGTATCTTCCAAAAGATTTCTCAGTCGTTCAGGTTCTTACCCTACCAACTCGAGATCAATTAATTCTTATTCCATGGTAGAATGTGCTATACAAGTCTTTTTAGAAGACTTCCACGAAATAGCGCCTGCACCCAAAGTAAACACATAGCCACTTGTGGAGCTAAGTTCATCATTGTCAGTTACCCAGTTTTCATCACAAAAACCTTCTAAAACAACAGAAAATTTGTTAAAATCCAGACACCAATTCATAGCACCTATAGAATACCTTAGCAACCGATGAAGACCATTACGGTGTTTCCAACTAGGATTATGAGTATATGAACTCAATCTACTAACAATATAAGCTATATCAGGCCCCGTATATTTCATGAGAAACATTAAACATCCAATTATTTTAGAATATTTAGTTTGAGAAACACTAGATTCATTATTCTTCTTCATGTGTACGCTAGGATCATAAGGAGTTCTCACAGGAACTACATCAAAACATTCAAACTTTTTCAACATCTTTTCGTTGTAATTCGACTGACACAAAGAGAAACCATTAAGAGTTCTTTTGATTTTAACTGCCAAAATTACATTGCTTCACCAAGGTCTTTCATTTTAAATTTAGAAGACAAAAAATTCTTAGTCTCATTTATAACATTCACATTAAGACAGAAGATTAACATGTCATCAACATAAAAACATATAATGACACAATCTGAACCTATCATCTTAGAATAAACCCATGTATTAGATGAATTTACAACAAAGTTATTATACACCAATGTGATATTAAAATTTTTCATACCATTGCTTAAGTACTTGTTTTAGTCCATACAAGGACTTTCTCAGTTTGCATACTTTATCCTCTTGTCCTGGAACCTCAAAACCCTCAAGTTGATTCATATAGATCTATTCCTTTAAATCACCATTTAGAACTGCTTTTTTTACATCCATTTGATGTACCACTAAGTCGTGAATAGCGGCCAAGGCAATTAGAGTTATAATGGTCGCTATTTTAGTCAAAGGAGAATAATTATCAAAGTGATCCAATATCTTTATATAGAAAATTACTTCTTTTTTTTGTCGAATTCCTTTCCTTATAGTAAGTGGCGGAATGCCCAGTTCCGCTTGTTCCCGGCTATTGCATCTTTCCTGCCTTAAAAAGAGCTTTCTTTTGGTTAAAACCCCTAATCACAAGTCTAGCCTTATATTTTTCAATTGTACAATCATGTTTAAATTTCTTCTTAAATATCCACTTGCTACTTATGGTCTTACAACCTTCCGGTAAATCATACAAGCCCCAAGTGTGATTAGAAACTATGGAGTCTAATTCTCTTTTAATAGCGGATTTCCAAAATATAACATCTTTTGATATCATTGCTTCATCATAAGTTTTAGAGTCTTCTTCTATTAAATAAATAGACACTAATTCGTCATTTAAAATATGAATATCAAAATTTTCAGTTATGAAAGTAGTGATAAAATCAGGACAAAAACATGTCTCAATTCTATTACTCTTACTCCTTCTAAGTTCATTTTCATGCTCATTAGAAATAACTCTAGAAGAAGGTACAACATGAGAATTAATAGACATAGACATAGAAGCATTATTTTGCGCATCATTCGGCACATTATTTTTCAAAGGAGAAATATACTCAAAAAAATATGCATCTCTAGATTCACGAATAGAATGATCATTTATAGACATAAATCTATATTCAACACAATTTTGAGCATAACCAATAAAGATAGTATCAGAAGTCTTAGAACCAACATTTAGTGGCTTAAAATCAGGTAGATCAACCTTAGCCAAACACCCACACACTTTCAGAAACATCAAGTTAGAAGCAAACCCTTTTCGACAACTCATATGTGGTCTTGTCTTACTTCTTATGCGGGACACTATTAAGAATATAACCTGCAGAAAAGATTGTTTCACCCCACATATCGTTAGATAGACAAGAGCTTAAAAGCCTAGAGTTGATTATTTCTTCAAGGGTTCTATTTTTCTGTTTGTCTAAACTATTTTGTTAGGGAGTATATGGAGAACTTACTTCATGTATATTACCATTTTTCTCAAAAAAATCTTCTAGAGTTTTAGTACTATATTCACCACCCCTATCAGATCTAAACTTCTTTATTTTCCACTTCTTCTTGAAATTTCAAAACCTTCTTTCCGCTTCATATTTGGAGATAAGAAGATATATCTTACTTTATCTAGAAAAGTCATCAAGAAAAGTAATGTAATACTTTTTCAAAGTTTGCTAACAGTTTTCTTGAAATCTGCTAAACCTGAATGTATTAGTTCAAGTAATTCATTATTTTTACTAATAATAGATTTGAAGGTTTCTTGGAATGCTTTGCTTGTACGCACACATGACATTTAGAAAAATCATCAGTTTTTATCATAGGAATTAATTCCATTTTTCTGAGCATTTTAATAGAAGCAATATTAAAATGACCTAGTCTACAATGCCACATATTAATAGACTCAACAATATAAGAAGAATTTGAAATACTTGCATTATTGAAAATCTCTTGAACAATGTTTAATACAAATAATCCTCCACTTAGATATCCCTTCCAAACAAAGTACCCTCCTACATTTTCTCTTTCTCTAACCCTAATTTTATTTTATTTTATTTTTTTAAATAAGGAAGAATTTCTAGTTTGGAAAGACACCTACAATAATATGATGTTTTTTCTCTTGGAATTTTTACACAATTTGACTTGTCAGAATTTATTTTTTCCTTTTGAGATTTATTTTAGTGTACCAAGAAAATTAATATGCAACATCGATTTTAACACTGAAAGTAGAAAAAACTAATGAAGAATTATTTGGAGCCGATTATCAAATCTTACAATAAATTAGTGATATTTATGATAAAAACATGAATTAGCTAGAAAATTCTTTATTAAAAGTAAATAGCTAATAGAATTATTTGACAATTTTTCCATATATATTTTAACAATGGAGTTTTGATGTTTAGTGATTGTGGGATTATTATTTTGTAATAATAAAATGAAATCAAAAACATATTATTTGAAAATTAAAAAAAATTAGTGCAGATTGTACCAGTATGTGATACTTTATTTGTCCTCCAACACCTAAGGTTTAGAAAAGATAATATTGTTAGGAAAAATACTACAATATTGATATTAGATTGGAATTATAACGTAGTAAAGAACTTGTCACAAAACTGTGTCGTGGAAAGCCATTGCATTGAAAGCGATTTTGGCTTGACTCCGATGCAAATTGTTATAGCCGGTCGCTCCCCAAGGTTTCATAGTTACTCTCAAACACGTGCACTAGTGGCTAAGAGTTTGGAGGTTGCGCAAAACATAATGCGCAAAATTATTAAAAGAATATGATGAAAGAAGGGAAATGATTTTTTTCTTTTCCTTTATGGTTGAGGTTTATTTTTTATGCTCACAAATTGTCATTCTTATATAGATATTTCAAGAGGAGGAGTTTCAAATAGAAGAGGTAATTTATCTTTTTCCTTTTAAGAAATGGATTGTCAAGATTAATGGCATTAAAGGCCATTATTTCACATTTATTGAAACCTCTTGTTTGTTTATTGGAATGGATATGTTTTCTCCTTTGAAACATATTGTTGTTATTTCTTTGTATTATACTTAATCAACATAGTTAGAATTAAATCAACTATAGTATTAACTCAACAATCCCCCATCAATGCAAAAATTAAGAGTAAGAAATGACTTTTGGACAAAAGGAAGGAACATGTACTTAAGTGTCCATATCTTTCGATTTGAATTAACCCATAGTGAAAATGGGACAACAACTCAATATCCACAAAGTGAAGTACTCTTGAACTTAATGAATATAAATTTAGACCTCAATAACACATACTATATCCTGAAATTTTAAGAAACCTCCGTGATACAAACAAAGTGTTTTTATGGTCATGCACACACCATAGGTCTTATGAGTGCTCTAGCAAAACGACCCAAGTCTTTCTTAAAAGGAGACCATACCTTTACACTCACGTAGCTGACTCCATCAAGTCTATCTCAAATAGATCACCTTTAGACTATAGAATCACTAAGAGAAAAATAAGTTCAACCTTATAAAACACTACCTCATGTACTAGGGATAGAAATGGGGTGTATATTGAGGCCTAACTGGTCCACCACATAACCTCAATCAATGGTATTTAGCTCCATCCCCCTCTACGATTCAAGGATTATTTAAGTTTCAATCACTTGGCCATAGGATCCTCGAAATTTCATTTGGACCTTACATATTCCAAGGAAATAACACCCAGTTTCAACAACTGTTTAAATGCACCATGTCTGATGCGAAAATATCTCTTTTTTCCATTGTACACACTATTTTTTGCAATTCCAATTACTTCTTGTGAGTCACAGTGAAGAGAAACTGGTGAAGCTTATCTTCCCCACAAAGGCGTATCTTCCAAAAGATTTCTCAGTCGTTCAGGTACTTACCCTACCAACTCGAGATCAAATAATTCTTACTCCATGGTAGAATGTGCTATACAAGTCTGTTTAGAAGACTTCCACGAAATAGCGCCTGCACCCAAAGTAAACACATAGCCACTGGTGGAGCTATGTTCATCATTGTCAGTTAACCAGTTTGCATCACAAAAACCTTCTAAAACAACAGAAAATTTGTTAAAATCCAAACACCATTTAATAGCACCTATAGAATACCTTAGCAACCGATGAAGAGAATTACATTGTTCACTACTAGGATTATGAGTATATGAACTCAATCTACTAACAATATAAGCTATATCAGGCCCCGTATAGTTCATGAGAAAACTGCCAAAATTACATTGCTTCACCAAGGTCTTACATTTTAAATTTAGAAGACAAAAAATTCTTAGTCTCATTTTTAACATTCTCATTAAGACAGAAGATTAACATGTCATCAACATAAAAACATATAATGACACAATATGAATCTATCATCTTAGAATAAACCCATGTATTAGATGAATTTACAATAAAGTCATAATACACCAATGTGATATTAAAATTTTTCATACCATTGCATAAGTACTTGTTTAAGTCCATACAAGGACTTTCTCATTTTGCATACTTTATCCTCTTGTCCTGGAACCTCAAAACCCTCAAGTTGAGTCATATAGATCTCTTCCTTTAAATCAACATTAAGAACTGCTTTTTTGACATCCATTTGATGTACCACTAAGTCGTGAATAGCGGCCAAGGCAATAAGAGATATAATGGTCGCTATTTTAGTCACAGGAGAATAATTATCAAAGTGATCCCATATCTTAATATACAAAATTACTTCTTTTTTTTGTCGAATTCCTTTCCTTATAGTTAGTGGCAGAATGCCCAGTTCTGCTTGTTCCCGGCTATTGCATCTTCCCTGCCACAAAAAGAGCTTTCTTTTGGTTAAAACCCCTAATCACAAGTATAGCCTTATATTTTTCAATTGTACAATCATGTCTAAATTTCTTCTTAAATATCCACTTGCTACTTATGGTCTTACAACCTTGAGGTAAATTATACAAGCCCCAAGTGTGATTAGAAACTATGGAGTCTAATTCTCTTTTAATAGCCTCTTTCAAAAATATAACATCTATTGATATCATTGCTTCATCATAAGTCTTACAGTCTTCTTCTATTAAATAAAAGTCTTACAGTCTTCTTCTATTAAATAAAAAGACACTAATTCGTCATTTAAAATATGAATATCAAAATTTTCAGTTATGAAAGTAGTGATAAAATCAGGACCAAAACTTGTCTCAATTCTATGATTCTTACTCCTTCTAAGTTCATTTTCATGCTCATTAGAAATAACTCTAGAAGACGGTACAACCTGAGAATTAATAGACATAGACATAGAAGCATTATTTTGCGCATCATTCGGCACATTGTTTTTCAAAGGAGAAATATACTCAAAAAAATCTGCATCTCTAGATTCACGAATAGAATGATCCTTTAGAGACATAAATCTATATTCAACACAATTTTGAGCATAACCAATAAAGATAGTATCAGAAGTCTTAGAACCAACATTTACTGGTTTAAAAATCAGGTAGACCAACCTTAGCCAAACACCCACACACTTTCAGAAACATCAAGTTAGGAGCAAACCCTTTTCTACAACTCATATGAGGTCTTGTCTTACTTCTTATGCGGGACTCTATTAAGAATATAACCTGCAGAAAAGATTGTTTCACCCCACATATTGTTAGATAGACAAAAGCTTAAAAGCCTAGAGTTGATCATTTCTTCAAGGGTTCTATTTTTCTGTTCGTCTAAACCATTTTGTTAGGGAGTATATGGAGCACTAACTTCATATATATTACCATTTTTCTCAAAAAAATCTTCTAGAGTTTTAGTACTATATTCACCACCCCTATCAGATCTAAACTTCTTGATTTTCAACTTCTTCTTTAAATTTCAAAACCTTCTTTCCGCTTCATATTTGGACTTAAGAAGATATATCTTAGTGTATCTTGAAAAGTCATCAAGAAAAGTAATGTAATACTTTTTCCAAGTTTGCTAACAGTTTTCTTGAAATCTGCTAAACCTGAATGTATTAGTTCAAGTAATTCATTATTTCTACTAATAATAGATTTGAAGGTTTCTTGGAATGCTTTGCTTGTACGCACACATGACATTTACAAAAATCATCATTTTTTATCATAGGAATTAATTCCATTTTTCTGAGCATTTTAATAGAAGCAATATTAAAATGACCTAGTCTACAATGCCACAAATTAATAGACTCAACAATATAAGCAGAATTTGAAATGCTTGCATTATTGAAAATCTCTTGAACAATGTTTAATACAAATAATCCTCCACTTAGATATACCTTCCAAACAAAGTCTCCTCCGAGGCATTATTATTTTATCTGCTTAAAACACAAGTTTAAGACCTACTTTGGTCATATGTGCTCAGGAGTATAATTGATTATTCTTCTTCATAAGTTCCTTTTTCTAGACATTCTTGTATTTGCTAACATGTCTTTCGCAACAATACTAGAAGATTAAAGAAGATTAGATTTAGAGGAATAAAGAGAAAGTCCTCATGTGACTTATAGGTTCTCGAAGGGTTAAACTATTCTTCTTATGTTTTAACTTGTTTTTATAATCACCCCAAGATGGTTCTCGTTGAGAAAATCATCAGTAAAGTTCTCATATTCGTGAACTTGTACCATTATTGGATTATTATAAACCATTTTAAATTTAATCCACTCATAGACAACATATTTTTTCTTTCCTGCATCATCAGCAGCATATTTCTTTTCCAAACAATCCCATATTTCTTTGGCATATATATAGTTTAAAAATAAATAAAACAAAGGATTAGAAATGTCCTCTTAAAATTTTGTTATCCTTTTCAAACTTCTATTTAACAACATCATCAACAGTTATAACATACCTAGAATAAGTATTAGTGTTAGAACTAGTCATACAAGGTTCTGTAAATAAAACATAATCAACTTCTAATTGGTTCAAAGAATATTAAATGTTTTTGTGACCATCGTTTAAATTATTTCCATACAAAGGCTCATGTTTTGACAAATCATTAAAAATTTTGTTCAAAGAAATAGCAATTTATAAATATTATATGTTAGGAAAAGAACTTTCAAATTGTTAGTAAAAATACTACAATATTGATATTAGATTGGAATTATAAAGTAGTAAAGAACTTATGAGAAATACTGTGTCGTGGAAAGCCACTGCTTTGAAAGCGATTTCGGCTTCACTCCGATGCAAATCGTTATAGCCGATTGCCCTCAAGGTTCCACAGTTGCTCTCAAACATGTGCACTCGTGGCTAAGAGTTTCGAGGTTGCCTCAAACAAAATTTCTAAAAAAATCCAAATAATATGATGAAAGGAGGGAATTTTTTTTTCTCTTTTTCTTTGTGGTTGATGTTTTATTTTATATGCTTACAAATATTCATTCTTATATAGATATTTTAAGAGGAGGATTTTCAAATGGAAGAGTTAATTTTTCTTTTTTATTTTAAGAAAGAGATTTTCAAGATTAATGGCATTAAAGATCATTACTTCACTTTTACAGAAAACTCTTGTTTGTTTATTGGAACGGATATGTATTCCTTTGTAAAACATAATGTTTTTATATCTTTGCATTAGACATAATTAACATTTCTAGAATTAACTCAAGTATAGTATTAACTAAAAAAATACATCTTTGAATATATTTTGTATCTCCTAGAAAATTTGATTCTGTAAAAACTATCATAAATGTGGATCAAACAAAACATTAGTGAAACTCATAATTCTTCAAACATCATCATGAGAAATACAGAGAGATTTATGAAAAAGATGGAGTATCCTTTCGTTTGTCGAATAATCTCTATAAGTATTTGTAAGTTTATATGTCACAACTTTATGAATGCACTCTCATCATCTTCTTCATCCATAAAATTTGACTGATCTAAGCACTTACAACGTCCTTTTAAATTTTCATACTTAAACCTAACATTCTACTTACGAAAATTTGAGATTACATCGACGTCAATTGGAAATGGAATGTGAGAATTTTGAACCATCATTTCTGATTTTCTAATCCATGACGTCGGGCTGAACATGCCAATACCATATCTTCATCAACTATATCCATTTTTAAAGAAAAGTTTTGAGTGTTATTTTAGAGGATCTAAATAACTTGGTAAATTATGATCCAATTTTTTTCTTTTTCAAATAGACATACCTTGAATTATTGAGTAGTTGTTAGATTCATAAAGAAAATTAATTTGATCAAATATTAATTGAATGAATCAAGACCATTTAAGGCGAATGAGGTAAAAAGAAATATGTGTTTTCTTGTTCATTGTTATTTTCTCATAAAAGTCATGGTATATAAATTATATTCACTTTCTTTAAATAACATTTCATTTTATAATATTAGTGTTTTGCGATGAAATTGTTCATTTTTTCCAAGTTGAATTTGAATATTTTACTCTGTTTTTAAAAAAAAGAACTTCCCAAACTTTATATTGTAAAAACATAAATGAATCAACAACGTTACAAAACATTATTCAAACATTATTGATGTCGGCCTCCTTCTCCAAGTCTGGAGGAATATCTATTGATTTTTCCTAACTCACCACACTCATAGTGGGACTAGGAACTACCATGTACTAACAAAAATCCAAATACATTGAATGGTCACCGTAACCTGAAACCTTTAATAGCAACCCTGATAAGTCTTGACCCAACTTGTAGAAACTTTGTCCAATATTACATCCGTCAGACACTTACATAACTACATGAACATGTATATTGAACCGAGGATGAATATCCATCCTTAATGATCCCCCTCCAGATAAGGTACAACTAAAATAACAACAAGGGAAAGACTTATTGTATCCCAAATCCCTAAATTCCATGCGGCACATAAGATCCATGACGACCATTGACTGCTCTTTGAAAAGAAGCTTCAGACAAGGTTGTTTGATAAGATTCTTCAGCAGATATTATAAGTCAAACTTCTCATGAATTGAAAAATTCTTAGTATCATCTGGTTAAATCACCAAAGCATGGTGAGATAATGCATGAAATCTTTCAAAAAATTGATCTCAAATACCATCTTAAGTCAAGTTCTCAAACTAAAGTTACATGGAATGAACATGTTGTTCTAGTATCGACATCAGACTGCCACCACTTCCTAGATAGGCCTCACATGTTAAAAGTAGTGTAATCGACTCAGTCAGACTCCACCAACTCCACATTTTGTAACATCTCATGACAACTTAGAAGAAACAATTTAAAGTTAAACTTCAGTAAATCCTGTGTGTGTATATCTATCTATTTGTCGATAAATACTACATTGAAGGTATGACATGACCCTAAAGACACTTAATCTATCATTACACTCTCTTGTTAATAAATTTTTTCAAGCTTTGTATTTGACTATTCAACGAAGGACTTGATCAATGAACATTTAGTTCTTTCAACAAGTCGAATGGATTCTTACCAATTCTTCAACTCGGATCAAACTAATTAAACCCCAAATAAATTATAAATTTTAGTTAGGGTTCTAGGAGACAATTTATTTGAAACAAAAAGTATGTATTTAAAATAAACTCCAACTAAGAAATAAATATGAAATATGTTACTCATTAACAGTTTGGGTACAATTTGTGCATTTCTTAATTCTTCTGTAGGATAACTTGCACCTAAAAATGGATTTTATTTGATCTTATGTAAAGATTATTTGTGGACTTTCATGAAGTATTTGTAGTCACAAAGAGTCCGCCCACATCTTGATCTATTTGTAAATTTTCCATGAATTTATTATATTTTTGAGATCCCTCTCAAAGGGATATAGTACCCTTTATATAGTGTGAGTTAGGATTAGTCTTCAAGAATTAGGATTAGTCTTCAAGAACTCTAAATGAATTTTGACACATCTTGTAGAGTCCCACACAATTTTTATGTCTAAAAATGTCGAATCTCTGTTTCATGAAGAAACTGATTTCTTTTTTAAAACACCTTTCTATCCACGTAGTTCACTTAACTCTCTTATTGGTTGGAGTTTATTGTTTGTGGTGTAATCAACGGTTCCAGGAGAGGTCTTAAGGGATCACACCAACAGAGGACCCAACAACATCTCCAAGCACGTTTCAGATTCCCATCCGAATGTAGACACATGGTCCAATTTCTCAAAACTCCTCAATAGTACAAAATATCTGTCTTTGCATATTTCGTGAGGCATGAAGAACGTGGTTATGCATGCGAGATTTAAGCGCAGATTGATCATATTATTCATTGTTTACAGAATCTTACCTTGAATCATTAATTAGTGATAGTGTCAGTTCGAATATTTGAAATATATATGTGTTTCACCAACATAATCTAGCACTGCATCTCCTAGAGTTCCTAATGTTAATATCATTGTGGAATATGATGCGTGAGTAAGAGTTTCAACAAGCCATGAAGGATCATGGAAATTGTAAGTACCAAGGTATCAAAGTATCACACATTAACTAGCTTCTCGGAATCAACAAAATCAATGTGCAACCCAATCAAATTCATAAATGGTAAAGTCACTACTTCCCCACACGAGTTAAGGTAGGCACCTATTACTTCCTCAACCACATTAACTACTTCTTACTATTTCTAATCTTTTGCCTTATCATACTATACCTTTTTATTGAAGGCAAAGGGAACTCTTAGTCGAAGAACCTGAGAATTATCATCAGGAATGATTCACATTAGAAGATCAAATGGTTCATTATGCATAAATTCCATATTTTACGAGCATATCAAAAGTTGCAAAGTGTAACCTTGGAAATAATTTTATTTTTTTAATTCTGAGTGAACCCTCGTACTGACTTTCATAATTCTTAAATAGTTTTATACTAATATCACATTTGAGAAAAGAGTCCCCATGTTTCCCAAGTGATTCCGAATGAAACTTCTAGAGGCATTTCTTTATTGTCATTCCTTCAAAAATCTTACCAATTGGGTTACATAGTTTTAGTTTGAAATCATCCAAAAGTATTATTTTCAAGTTTATTCAATATGAATGCTTCCCCAATAAAATCTAAAGATTCTAGCACGGCAGATAGTTATTGGAAAAATATTCTTGACCTCGAGAATCTTATAAATTCTAAGGTATATACATATAGTAGTGAATCTGTTCGGCTAAGTTCTGTGATTCACTACCATATGTGTATACGTAGAATTCATAAGAGTTTGGGGATTCACTACCATGTAAATAGGTTTCTATGGATTTTTTTTTAAAATTTTTTGGTTATCAAGAAGTCTCCACCCACATCTTGATATCTTTGTAAATATTTCATGAATTTATGAAATTTTCAAGATCCCTCTCTAAGGAATATATTACACTTTATATAGTGTAAGCTACGAGTAGTTTTCAAGAAGGCCTAATTGAAATTTGACTCATCTAGTAGAGTCCAACACAAATTTGATGTCTACAAATGTTGAGTGGTTGGATCTAGAATAAACAAAGATCGCACAAACAACGAACCCAATAATATCTCCAAACTAATTTTTGAAGTAGTTTTGGTTGGGTATGTAGCCAGAATATGGGAAATAGAGGGAAAGAGAGGAATTTGAAAAGTTGAGAACTTGAACATTTGGGAAATTGAAAAGTCCTCTTGTGATTTAATGAAAATTTATTTGTCCCTCCTCGGTGGTGGAAAAATTTGAGAATTTAAAGGCAAAGGCAAAAGTAAAGCAAACATCATGGAGAAGATAGAAGATTAAGATGACTTGTGTGCAATGACCTTGGAGATTAACTTAGTTGGATATCAACATGAATGCTTTCTCGACTCAGGTGCCACTAGACATATCTGCTCTGCAAAAGAAGCCTTTGCAACGTACACTCCTGCATGTCCATACTATTAGGATGAATTAAGTTTATGGTGCACTACTTGTTAATAATAGGTTTAAGTGTGTCCTTGTTAGTGATAAAGCTCTACCAAGCACTACACTATTTTCAGCCTACAGCAACACCACGTAAGTGTAGCCTAAACTAGCAAAAAGTGTGGCCTTTGAGAAAAGGCTACACTTTTGGACATTCAGCAACACTTTTTAGGGGCTGCCCAAAAGAAGCATAACCTATGACATTAGCCAACACTTTTTAACTGTTTCCATCTTTGGCAACACTTATAAAGCGTAGCCAAATAGGTATAAGGGCACGCTTTGAAGACGTGCATTAGCAACACCTATTTTTTGTTAGAATACACTTAAAAGCGTTGCCTTTTCTGATTTATTTGTCACACTTAAAAAGTGTTGCCTTTTATTGGTCATCTATTGCAACATTCATAAAGTGTAACTTTATATCTCATCTATTGCAACACTTATATGGTGTTACTTTATATGTCAGCTATAACAACACTTATAAATTGTTACTTTATATCTCATCTATAGCAACACTTATAAAATGTTGATTTTATATCTCATCTAGAGCAACACATACAAAGTGTAACTTTATATCTACCTAAAGCAACACTTACAAAATGTAACTTCAACATTTATAAGCCTACATGTAGCACAAATATATAAAATATATTTACATACATACAAGTGACCTAAAACACAAAATGAACTAATTAATCATTAAATTGAAGCTAAATATTTCAAATAATGTTCGAGAAATATTTCATGTACAACCAAAACATAGAAAATGATTGCTTAAAGATCTCTAATATCAACAAGTTCCAAAAACCCAAAAGTGTCATTCAAACGTATATGAAAACAATACAAAAATTTCTTCATCTTTTGCCACAATGGATCGAGTTAACTTCTGGCAAAATTAAAATTCAATTACCTATATTTTTGTGCACATTTAAAAAAAATTTATAAGTTTGTGAATTAATTGTGGAAGTGCATAATCAGAGAGAATTCACTATAAGACAACCAATCCAAATCTAAATACAATTTCAATGTAAAAATTACACATTATAAGGACTACAACATCTGTGCAGTCTTCTGTTGTTGGCTCTCAAAAATTAAACTTCAAAAGTTTAATTTGTGCAGTCTTCTGTTGTAAACTTCAATGTAAAAATTACACACAAGTAGTTCAAACAAACCAGTGATGACCACTGGAAATAAGGTTTATAACATAGTTTAGAAGTGTCCACAAAAATCAATGCATAACAACATGACATGATATTTTCAAAGAACTGCAGCATAGTGCAGCAGCTGAAGGAATATGGGGAAGTCTGACCAAGTGTGGGGTTACGGAGACCACGACGGTCCGTCGTGACTGTGACGATCCATCCTGCAGGTTCATCATGATGTTCAGAGAAGTAATCCCAGTACCCATATTCCAAGAGTTTAACTAAGTGTGGGGTTACGGAGTCCACGACGGTTCGTCGTGACTGTGACGGTCCGTTCTGTAGGCAAATGAATCATGATATCAAAAAATGAAGAAGGAAAAATTTGCTCCAACTGATTTACTGTATCTATGATCCCTACTTCTAAGCAATCCAGTTCCTCCAATGTGATTACTTTTTGGCACAAACAATGGTAGAAGGAACTTAGACGAATCAACGGAATAGCCTTATGATCATGAAGAATGCTTTTAATTGTTATTCGGAGCAAGCAATGTAACATGAAATGAGAATCTTGGGTTTTACAATTAGACACCTTTCTTTCATCCAAGTGCACACACCTAGATATATTTGAGGCACTACATTCAGGTAGCTTGGTTGTCTTTAAAACTCCACAAAGATGGATTTCTCTCCATTTGTCATTGAGAAGCACGCCTTCGTAAACTTTGTTCTCTTACTATCTTCTTTATCTTGTGGATGAAGGTTCTTCCTGATTCCCATATCTTTCAAATCGTACCGTGCTTTTGCATGATCCTTTATTTTTCCTGAAGTATCCAAAAGAGTTCCAAGTATGCTACCAACTATGTTCTTCTCTATGTGCATTACATACAGGTTGTGACGTAACAAGTTGTGCTGCCAGTAAGGTTATTAAAAAAAATTGACCTTTTTTTCCATGGGCCATCATTTGATCTCTTTTTCTTCTTCCCAAAAAGATTTTCAAAATCACGTAAGCTATTAAGAACATCAATTCCCTTTAAAGGAGCTGGAGGAGGCCTACATTCAGTTTTCCCATTGAATGATCTTTTGTTTGATCTCCATGGATGATCCATTGGTAGAAAAACACGATAATCCATATAGCACATTTTCCGACAATGTTTAAGATAGCGAATTAGTGCCATAGTTACAATACCGGCAAGCAAACTTTCCTTTTGTACTCCAACCAGATAACATAGCATATGCAGGAAAATCATTGATTGTCCACATTTGAGCTGCCCGCATTTCAAAATTGTCATTTCTTGAAGCATCATATGTTTCAATCCCAGAATCCCATAATAATATTAACTCGTCTATCAATGTTTGTAAGTAAATATCAATGTAATTTCCAGGTGATCGCGGTCCAGGTATAAGTAAAGAAAGTATGGAATATTCAGATTTCATTCACATCTAAGGCAGCAGATTATAAATCATCAACATAACTTGCCATGTGCTATGTGATATACTCATGGTTCGAAATGGTTTGAATCCATCACTTGACAAGCCAAGTCTCAAATTGTGACAATCTTGTGCGAAATCTGGATGCACCCTATCAAAGTCTTTCCATGCTGGACCATTAGCGGGATGCCATAACTTTTCATCTTTACAACGTTCCTCTTCATGCCACCTCAAAGAATCTGCCGTGTTTGAACACATAAATAGCCTTTTGAGTCTATGAATTAATGGAAAGTGTCTCAAAGTCTTTGCACAAACTCGATGTTGTTTTTTTGAAGACTCAAGCTCACTATCAACTTTAGGACCTTGAATATATCGTGAAGCTCCACAAGTATGATAAAATTTGTCATCCTTATGATCATTCATGAACTACATTCAATCATTTGGACATGCATCAATTTTATAATAATCCAGACCAAGATTCTTAACAATAGACATGGTTTTATTATAAGACTGAGGAATGTTCAACTCCGGCATCGCCTCTTTTAATAACTCTAGAAGAGAATTGAATGATTCATTTCTCCATCCATGTAAACACTTCAACAAATATAAACGAAGTGTGAATCATAATTTAGAGAAACCTATACAACCAGAATATAATTCTTGGTTTGCCTCTTCAAGTAAGCTATAGAATTCCTTGGCATCTTTATTTGGACCATCATAAACTCTTCCAGCCTGTGCAACATCTATAATTTGATCATTCAACAACCCATCAATATCATCACACGAGTAATCCATATCATCATCAACATTCAACTTGATATTCCATTCCCCGTGATTGATCAATCTAGTATAGCCTTTAACGAATCCATGGCATATTAGATGATCATACACTACATTCTTTCGGTTCCAAAGAATATTACAACATTTCACACATGGACACTGAATTTTCTCTCCATGAGGATCTCCATAAGAGTAAGAAAAATCTAGAAATGATTCAATGCCATCAATATAATCTTTGCTATACCTTGCTATATTCATCCAATCCTTTGATGCGATATGTGAACTCCTAGAAGAATATATCAATATTTAGTCTTTCAGCAATAATCATTAACCAGTTAACAAATAAGTTTTAAAAGTCACGAGTAATCTATCTGAATCATGTGTTATGAGATGATAAAAGTTTCTTACATAGTCATGAGGCTTTCGCTATGTCAAATCAAACCTTTAATCCTCCACAAATGTTTTTCGATGATGATGATACTATAAATGAAAAAATAAGTACAATTAATAGGATATACATAAATCTGTCCATAGATAAATGCGGAGATTTTGAGCGAAGAAATGCAGAAGAGACCACCTACGGAGCTTGTGACGATCTATCGTGCTTGTGACGGTCCATAGGTGGCAGCGTAGTGCACTTGCTGAAGGAAGATGGGGAAGTCTGACTAAGTGTGGGGTTACGGAGCTTTTGACGGTCCGTCGTGCTTGTGACGGTCCGTAGGTGGCAGCGCAGTGCAGCTGCTGAAGGAAGATGGGGAAGTCTGACTAAGTGCGGGGTTACGGAGACCACGACAGTTCGTCGAGTGTGTGACGGTCCGTCCTGCAGGTTCATCATGAAGTTCAGAGAAGTAATCCCAGTACCCATATTCCAAGAGTTTAAGTGTTTTGGAACGAAGACCCTCGACGGAACATCATGCTTGTGACAGTTCGTAGGTTGCAGCGTAGTGCAGCTGCTTAAGGAAGATGGGGAAGTCTAAGTGTGGGGTTACGGAGTCCACGACGGTCCGTCGAGCCTATGACGGTCCGTCCTGCAGGTTCGTCATGAAGTTCAAAGAAGTAATCCCAGTACCCATTGTTAGACGCTGGATTATTAGTTAGACTCTGTAATATTATTAGGTTATCTTGAGACTTTTATCATTGAGTGTTGGTGATTTTTGTTGACTAACACTTTCAGCAATCTCAACAAGAAATTGCATCTCCTTCTTGACAAGAGAAGCAAGCTTAGATCATTCTTCCTCTCCCACCACCCTTTCTGTGAGTGCAATCAATTGGAATTGTTGAAAAGTGAATCAAGATCATAGATCCCTTGTTACCACCCGAAGGCAACCTAAGAGAGAACGAATGGCTCTAGCAAAGTCAACCTAAGAGAGAACTCTTACGGATTTCGTATTATAGGAATCCAAGGAAATCTAGTATATGCAGAAACACAAAGCATAGGCAACACGACAAATATTGAAGCTGAAATAACAGCAATTTTGAAAGCACTAAGTTATTGCAAGAGGTGTGGGATCACAAATTCCATTTTAGAGACTAACTCTCTAAGCCAATAGAACATGATTCAATGAGAGTGGAGGTTTACTTGGAGTTTAATTTATAAGATAGAGGAGATGCATATGATTATGGGAACAATTCAAATCCAGATAGTACATTTATTTAGAGAAGTTAATCAATTAACTAATTGCATCAAAAACATATCTATTAAGCAAGAAAACAGGCAGCGGTATCACAGATTTCAAGATCTACCTAGTAGTGCAAGAAAGATATTAAACATGGACAAGCAACAGTACCAACAATCAGACTAAGAACAAAGAAAATCCTAAGCATCTGCAGAAATTAACATGAAATGCAAAGGAATAACCACAGAGTCACCTATTTACAAAATCATTTATGGCCAAGCAGGGGAAAAGTATTTGTTTACAAACCCACAACCCCCACCTGAAGATAGATCGATATTTGATATCTGGCAAAAGAAAAGAGATCATCTAAATGTGCAGATTGTGATATATTACTCATGACGTAGCACAACAAATCAAAACCTCATAGTTCTCTTCAATGTGCATATTGTGATATTCAACTGTGTGCACTACTATATTTACAACAACAACAAAAAGTGTAGCCCCACGAGTGGGTCAGGGAATACAACAACATACAAAACATGATTAAACAAGTCGAGTAAGTGGAGGGTAGAGTTAATATTCACCAAAAACTATGAGGAAAACAACATTACCTTTCTTCAGGCAATGAACTGGAAGGGGACGAGTAGCTTTCTTCAGGCAGTGAACTGGAAAACAACTAAACCTGTTTGAAATCGTGTTCTTAAGTGAGAAACTTGAGACAAAAGTGTAGCTTCAATTCATCATCTTTCCAACAACCGAAAAGTATTCATTCTTTCTAAACACAAAACAAGAAATCAAACACTTCAGCAACGTATTGAAAAAGAGAATCGTACTTACTATTGAAGAAATCGTTATTGGAGAAAACGACTTGAGCTCTTCAGCTCTTCACCTCTTCATCTCTGTTCTGGGTCGACTTCTACTCTTCACGTTGTTCTTCAGCTTTCTTCACGTTGGTTCTTCAGCTCCTTCAGTTGGTTCTTCACTTCCTTCACAAAATCAGAAAAGTGAAAGAGGAAAGCTGAAGGAGGGAGTAAAGAGTATAGAGTCAAAAGTTAGATGTTTTATGATTTATTAATGTTTTTTTGGCCAATAAAAATTGGAGGGAGAGTTGAAAATAATTGGAGGGAGAGTGAAAAAATTAAATGTTTTAGTGAACATTTTGAAGGCAACACTTATAAAGTGTTGTTTTTTCAATTATAAAAATAGGACATTTTAAAAGTGTGGTCATACATGTAAATAGGTGTTTCCAATTATTTCATATTTTAACAACACTTATAAAGTGTAGTTTATCCCATTAAAGAGTACACTTTAGAAGTGTTGCTAAAATTAATGTAGCTAAAAGTCAAAATCATTGGCTACACTTTAAAAGTGTTCCTAAAAGTATTTTAGGCAACACTTTATAAGCGTTGTCAAGATTTAGTGTTGCCGTAGACCTAATATGGTGTAGTGAAGTACGAATGATATGTTCATAGAAAAGGGCTACCTCAATGACGGTCTTTTCAAACTGAATGTAATGGTTGTTAATAGTATTAATAAAAATTCTTCTGATGTTTACCTATTGGAGTTAAATGATATATGGCATGCCCGTTTGGGACATGTAAATAACAAAGCCTTGCGAATATTGGTTAATCTAGAAGTATTCCCTAATTTTAAATATGATATATCGAAATGCTAAATTTGTGTGGAAAGTACGTTTGTTAAAAATCCTGATAATTGTATTGAAATAAATTCTAAAACTTTTGACTTAATTCACACAGATATATGCGATATGAAGTCAATACCATCTCATGGTGGGAAAAAGTATTTTATAACTTTTATTGATAACTGCACTCAATTTTGTTATGTATATTTGCTGAATAGTAAGGATGAAGCAATTGATACATTTAAGCAATACAAAAATGAAGTGAGAACCGATTGAATCTAAAGATAAAAATGACTCGTAGTGATAGGGGTGGAGAATACGAATATCCTTTTGCAGAGATATATTTGGAATATGGTATTATTCATTAAACTACTACACCTTATATACCACACTCAAATGGTTTGGTAGAACGGAAGAACAGAAAATGTCACAACCCAAAAATGGGCGTGATGGCACTCGTCTTATCCCACCAAGACAAGTAAGCCTAAAACTCAACTATTACAATAAAAATGCGGAAAATTTACTATCAACTTACATTATACCCCAAAACCTGGTTGTCACGTGTACAAGCCTCTAAAGTATTACAATCGGATCAAAAAAAATATAAGTCTCATATGATATTGTTTCTAGAGTAGAACAAAATCATAAACAAGAGTAAGGAGGGATGTTGAGATGACCAACAACTACCTCACAAAATCTCCAGGAAGCCTCGGAAAAGAAGAGAATATATCATAAAAGTCCGGGCTAGTAACCTACAAAAATTTGTAGAAGCAAGGGGTGAGTACCAAACCACACGGTACTCAGCAAGTAAACCTCTAAACACAAGTTAAGGGGATGAAATACGGGTACTCCTACCACCACTAACCGAACCTCCACAACTCCAACCTGCATAAGCATCAGCCCAACCTAACAGCTCACAGTTTACATAGAACGTAACTCAACAAAAACATTTAGACAAATTACATATCCTCCACAACAACACTTTAACAAATTATATATCCTCAATAACAAGCTCAGTATTCAACATTCACAAGTTCCGCAAAAAGGCAATCACTAGATCAGCAAAACACAATATCAAGTTCACTAATGATAAGTATGTGCAATGTAATGGAATGCAATGTCAAGTATAATGATGCATGTCTGACCTAATGATACACACCATTGTCTTTCGGTCAGGGACCCATGGGGACATATCATCCCGTGCATGCATCTGTCGCGGCGCACGACACGACCCTCGATAACAGTAACCATCGCGGCGCGCGATACGTCCCTCGAAATATAGTATCCATCGCGGTGCGCGATACGTCCCTCGAAATATAGTATCCATTGCGGCGCGCGATACGTCCCTCGAAATGGTACATCCTCTTTAAGTTATCATTCTTTCTCAATGCACATAACACTTTCACAACCATGTCTCAGAATAATGCAATGACATGTTCACACAAATAATGAGGAGATGACCATTTTCATAACATTGCACAGTTCACAACCACACAAACATGAAATCACATCAACAATGATTCAACAAGCCATCAAACTTTTCTCAACACATCACACATAAATAATTAATCACATCGCCTTTTGTTATCCCTTTTATTTCATCATTAGAATTAATCAATGTGGACAAGTCAACCCATCACCAATCCCGTTACTCCCAAACATATATCACAATGAAATACACGCATTCCATACACTTAACAAGAGTTTAGAATTCCACTTGCCTCAAATAGTCGAACAATGACTCCAAAACTTGAGCCTTCCTCTTTTGGTTGACTTCCAAACCAATAAAATCTATTCAAATAAATAACCACGATATGATTTCGAAACTAACAATATTCATATTGCTATATCTCTAGCTTACACCCAAAACTCATCCAAATTTATAATAAAATTTCTAAATCTTTATTCCAACCAATTGATCAAATCTCATATTTTCTGAATTTCTAGTTTAGGGTTAAATCTTAATTCTCTGAATAACATAATTATAATGATTTTTATATATCATAATGCACCCACTATTTAACACATATCTCAATATATCAAAACTTGAATCCTAATATGATAATCAAATGAAAATAATTAAAGCCAAAACTAACTGCCCAACACATCAATGGCGGACTACAAAACTATCTGCTGAAACCACTTATTTTCAATGTTCAAATTCATATTTATCGTTCCACTATTAATAACCCTAATCTTTTAGTAATCATTGTCCAATGATTAGGACTAATCATTGTTCAATGATTGAACCATAATACTTATACACATTTATAATCTCAATTTCACAAGTTCACATATTAGTATAAATTATACACGTTTTAACCTAAAAATCTATTCCTAGTTACACAAAATTTAATAGAAAGGATAAGAATAATTACCTTGACGCCTTGAGATGAAAATATTGATTTTTCTCCTCCTTTTCCCTTTTCTTTTCTCCCTTTCTTTTCTTTTCTTCACTGCGTTTTTTTTTTCCAGATCGTTCTTTCTTCTTTCTTTTTTTTTCTCACAAGCCGTTGCGGCTTCATTCATTTAGGGCTTTGCCCCTTTTTTTTTATTATTTTATTATTATTTGTTTATTTGATTTTCTGTTTTTTTCTTTTTTTTTCTTTTTTTTTCATTATTCTTAGCAACAAAATAATCCTTTATTAATTCTAAAAATTATGTCACTCATTCTTATAAGTCATATAAATTATTTACAAAATCTACTGAAGAGGTTAATATAATAATGTTGGTTAAAATTTTTAAAACGACTAAGAGGATCATTACATTATCCACCACTAAAAATCATGTTCGTCCTCGAACATAAAGTAGGAGAAGGAAGAATAACTAACATGACCAAAAACTTGAGGTATGATTTTCAAAGTCGTGTTCATCTCTCCAAGTGATCAATTCATCTTTAGCACGTTCCATTAAATATCCACTACCAAGAACTGAAGTTTTGAATGAAACTTCGGAAGATTTACATATCACGCCATAAACCAACCAATTAACCCAATCTAAACTGAAACCCACTGGAACATAACACAATCATCACAACAAATCTTTTCTTACATAACAAGGATAACGTTCTGAATCCATACCCACTACAATCTGAAGTGAACCTAGATTAACGATCACATACACCTATTACACAAACCATTATAGACCTTATCAAGATTTCCTTGTCACAACCTAATCTTTTCATGAGCTTAAACTATGAAAATCTGATCTTTAGACATCGAATACTCATCAAGGGATAATCAAACATATCTAATCCAATGAAGAACAAGATCAAGTAAGCACCCTACAAATGGTACACGCTAGGATGCAGAACCTTTTACAACACTGTTGGATAACCATAACTATTCATGAAAGCTCTTTTGTAAGTTCCCATAAGCAAGGTTGTGCATATAAAAATAGTGATATATTTCTTATTTTTCGAACAACATCAAATATGTCATAACTGAAGTGAACAAGTCTAACCAAGGATCCTACCCTATCAAGAAGACATAAGAGGATCGGTACATCCGATCCACCACTAGGAATTCACCCATAGATGTAAAAAAAAATGTGGGCATATACAATGAATCATACTCCAAATCATGTCCGAAACGAAGTAGATGGTCAACTTAAGAATATACGGAATCAAGATCGAATAACACTAGATACTCTCTCCATAATTTCCATATCAATATTTTCATTCATCTGACTACATCCCTCAATTTTATTTTATTTATTTAATTTTTTTTTTCCCACCCAAAATCAACCAATCTGATCTCCATTACAATTTTACACGTGCTGGATTTGCCAAACCACGCATACTTCTCACAGTACTCCATCAAAGCCAACACTATTAATATTAACAAATATCATAACCACACCAACCATTTACCTTACTTTCACACCGTCAGTAGTATCACATTCTCCTTAGCAAGCACGTTGTAGTCTCCAAGACTTTGAACTATGGTTTCTTATCTTTCCATTTAAGCGCCCCATGATAGATATAAGTCACACCCAAGACCGATAACACTAATTTCAAATCTATATTTCTCCTTTAGGGTAAAATAATTAAGTCACACTTAATGTCAACTTCACCTAAACTTTCATATACCATTTTTAATCACCATCTGTACCATCATTTACCTCATGCGATAACTCAAAGAAACCCTTGATCACTCCAATATTTATGTATACTATAAACTCATAACCTCTACTCACCATAAAATGCCTGTGTAACACATTATAATAATCTATTTTGTCTCGTCAACAAAATAATTTTAATCCCCTCCAATCCTCATTAATCATGTAAAACTGTAGGTCCATACTATTTAACATCCATTTGTCACTTAACAAAATCTTAACCGTTTAGCTCCACATAAAAACACATACTCTTACACATCTCACGGGTTTTACCCAAATCAACACTCAATCTTCATAAAAAAAGTTGTTGATAAATTCCTAGTAAGTCTATAACAAATTGATTCACAATCATAGTCATATTAGAACTATATATGTCCATTCATAGACCCTTTAACTCAGAACCAAGAGTATTCTTATTCCTTCACATCTTCTAAATTCTTTCGATGACGCAAATTTTAAAATACCTTGAACTCTTCAATACACCAAACTCTTTTTCTCTTCGCTGACTTGCTTACCAATCTTATCCTTGAAATAAAAACATTACATGAAATCCCATTTAGGTATAACAATCAAAAGTAACCAAATTTACTACTCAAATTATTTTTAAGTCCTTCAAATGCTTCATACTCAATGTGATCAATCATTTCTTACCCCTTACCAATTCATACCTTGACAAAACACACTACCACAAATCTAAACTCACAATGAAAAACTTGAATTTTGAATTCAATTATGTAACTCAATCCTTTTATCTATTGAAAATAGCTCATACATAGAAAATATTTACAAATTTGGACATCTTAGCTTATTATTGATCGCCTATCCATCGACCTTGTCATACCCTTTCTTAAAAATCCAATGGTACCTGTTACAAAATTTGAAATTATAAAAGAGCTTATCACCACACTCGAGTCCAACTGTGTAGGTTTCTTTCTCAATTCTTACCCAATATATATATTATTATATTTTTGTATCAATCTAATGAACGTGTGACACTATTACCATAATCAAAATGAAACAGATGAAATCGCATATCCTTGAACTAAATTCTCAACTCTCTAAAGATATATCTTTGTTCTTTATAATTATAGTAAATATCATTTTTCTCGATTGTCTCTTTCCAATGACTAAAATACTTTCCACTAATTTTTTTCCATTTATGACCTAGCTTCTTTCAATTCTATTCAAGATGAAATTTTCAACACATCATACAACTTTTCATACAACTATATTGTTCATCAAGTAGTGAAAAACCACAACCTTAGATGCTCGCAAGTCGTTATTACCATAAAAACTCGTTTAACCCTTAATTCTTATTTTATGATTTAGTCTCAATCGCAATCCATCACAAACTCCTATTACCATCATGCTTAGTTAGCTCTTGTTATCACCACGAAGTCAACTATTTCATCAATATGAATCCTTAAACCAAGTTATACCAATCCAATCCAAAGAACTAACCCACTTTTATCCGCACTTTCTTACTAAAACTCTTAATTGTCTTCACATAAGTATACTCTTTAGGACTTCCTTTACCCATATGCTTGTCATTCAATATTGATCCAATTTCTTGGACATTACGATGAAATCACCACTCATTTAAAAATTCATAAAATACATTTCACAATATGAACATATCAATATCATACCAAAGATCCACTACTAAAAGCTTCCTTATAAATAATGTTTAACACATTCACCCGTACCAACAAGCAAGTTGGGTTCTCAAATATGAGTTCAACACCAAATCTTATCATATGAGCATGTATACCATAGATAACTCCTTAAGTAGTTAATATTTGCACTTAACGATCAATATGTCCGTTTTCATGTACCACTAGTAACACATCGTGAAAATTCATTACATCTACCACTAGAACATATCATATCTATTGAGAAGATCATTTCCAAATAGGTCACACACTTTATCCATCAAATAGCTGTAAAATATTATCAGATTAGTTTTATATCTAACCCAAGCTATATGTATTCTTTCGTAAGCAAGGTCAATATCAAAAGTAACACACTCCATAATTCTAACCAAGTACCCATCAGTACCATTGTAATAGTCGTATCATGACCTTCTTTGGTATACACTCAATCTGTGAAACCACAGAAGGGATTCTGACTTGAATCGGTGCAACATCATTTTCTAAGCAACCCATTAATGGTATGACAACTATATCAATTGCATTACACTATTTATTATCTAGTCAATTCTTCAAACATTTAACTTCTAATTGTCGAACCACTCCATATTTTGCTTATACCAGATAAGTACTATATTTATTATTATTATTTTACAATGATAACTAACCTTACTCAACTCTTTCAAATATGATCAAGCAATTGTTTCATAAGTATATCATTTCCACCTTAATACCAGATCTAACATCAAACCAATACACGACATGCCAATGATTCAAAAAAGGAACTACGCACGAGTCATCACATAAATGAGAGCGAATGGAGTGAAGCGATAAGAATCAAAATGGGACCAAGTACGCACAATAGAGATCCAAGAAGTGAAGATATTTCCTAAAAGTCACTACAGCCTCTCGAAGATAGGTACAGACGTCTCCGTACCGATCATCGAGACTCTATTTAGACTCGACTTGTACACACGTGAGACCTATGAACCTGGGGCTCTGATACCATTTTGTCACGACCCAAAAATGGGCGTGATGGCACTCGTCTTATCCCACCAAGACAAGTAAGCCTAAAACTCAACTATTACAATAAAAATGCGGAAAATTTACTATCAACTTACATTATACCCCAAAACCTGGTTGTGACGTGTACAAGCCTCTAAAGTATTACAATCGGATCAAAAAAAATATAAGTCTCATATGATATAGTTTCTAGAGTAGAACAAAATCATAAACAAGGGTAAGGAGGGATGTTGAGATGACCAACAACTACCTCAAAAAATCTCCAGGAAGCCTCGGAAAAGAAGAGAATATATCATAAAAGTCCGGGCTAGTAACCTACAAAAATTTGTAGAAGCAAGGGGTGAGTACCAAACCACACGGTACTCAGCAAGTAAACCTCTAAACACAAGTTAAGGGGATGAAATACGGGTACTCCTACCACCCCTAACCGAACCTCCACAACTCCAACCTGCATAAGCATCAGCCCAACCTAACAGCTCACAGTTTACATAGAACGTAACTCAACAAAAACATTTAGACAAATTACATATCCTCCACAACATCACTTTAACAAATTATATATCCTCAATAACAAGCTCAGTATTCAACAATCACAAGTTCCGCAAAAAGGCAATCACTAGATCAGCAAAACACAATATCAAGTTCACTAATGATAAGTATGTGCAATGTAATGGAATGCAATGTCAAGTATAATGATGCATGTCTGACCTAATGATACACACCCGCTGTCTTTCAGTCCGGGACCCATGGGGGACATATCTGTCCATGCATCTGTCGCGGCGCACGACACGACCCTCGATAACAGTAACCATCGCGGCGCGCGATACGTCCCTCGAAATATAGTATCCATCACGGTGCGCGATACGTCCCTCGAAATATAGTATCCATCGCGGCGCGCGATACGTCCCTCGAAATGGTACATCCTCTTTAAGTTATCATTCTTTCTCAATGCACATAACACTTTCACAACCATGTCTCAGAATAATGCAATGACATGTTCACACAAATAATGAGGAGATGACCATTTTCATAACATTGCACAGTTCACAACCACACAAACATGAAATCACATCAACAATGATTCA
The DNA here is from genome assembly GCA_027789145.1 of Solanum arcanum. Classification (NCBI taxonomy): domain Eukaryota; kingdom Viridiplantae; phylum Streptophyta; class Magnoliopsida; order Solanales; family Solanaceae; genus Solanum; species Solanum arcanum. The sequence continues at coordinate 24,051,923 of CM050933.1, forward strand.
ACAAGCCATCAAACTTTTCTCAACACATCACACATAAATAATTAATCACATCGCCTTTTTTTATCCCTTTTATTTCATCATTAGAATTAATCAATGTGGACAAGTCAACCCATTACCAATCCCGTTACTCCCAAACATATATCACAAGGAAATACACGCATTCCATACACTTAACAAGAGTTTAGAATTCCACTTGCCTCAAATAGTCGAACAATGACTCCAAAACTTGAGCCTTCCTCTTTTGGTTGACTTCCAAACCAATAAAATCTATTCAAATAAATAACCACGATATGATTTAGAAACTAACAACATTCATATTGCTATATCTCTAGCTTACACCCAAAACTCATCCAAATTTATAATAAAATTTCTAAATCATTATTCCAACCAATTGATCAAATCTCATATTTTCTGAATTTCAAGTTTAGGGTTAAATCTTAATTCTCAGAATAACATAATTATAATGATTTTTATATATCATAATGCACCCACTATTTAACACATATCTCAATATATCAAAACTTGAATCCTAATATGATAATCAAATGAAAATAATTAAAGCCAAAACTAACTGCCCAACACATCAATGGCGGACTACAAAACTATATGCTGAAACCACTTATTTTCAATGTTCAAATTCATATTTATCGTTCCACTATTAATAACCCTAATCTTGGAGTAATCATTGTCCAATGATTAGGACTAATCATTGTTCAATGATTGAACCATAATACTTATACACATTTATAATCTCAAGTTCACAAGTTCACATATTAGTATAAATTATACACGTTTTAACCTAAAAATCTATTCCTAGTTACACAAAATTTAATAGAAAGGATAAGAATAATTACCTTGACGCCTTGAGATGAAAATATTGATTTTTCTCCTCCTTTTCCCTTTTCTTTTCTCCCTTTCTTTTCTTTTCTTCACTGCGTTTTTTTTTTTCAGATCGTTCTTTCTTTCTTTTTTTTTCTCACAAGCCGTTGCGGCTTCATTCATTTAGGGCTTTGCCCCTTTTTTATTATTATTTTATTATTATTTGTTTATTTGATTTTCTTTTTTTTTTCTTTTTTTTCTTTTTTTTTCATTATTCTTAGCAACAAAATAATCCTTTATTAATTCTAAAAATTATGTCACTCATTCTTATAAGTCATATAAATTATTTACAAAATCTACTAAAGAGGTTAATATAATAATGTTGGTTAAAATTTTTAAAACGACTAAGAGGATCATTACAGAAAAATAATGGAAATGACGAATGAATTAATGGTCAATTCTGTTTCACCATGAAACTTTTTGGGGGAATTCATTCTTACAGGTAATAAAATACTCAATAGAGAATCCATCGAAAAAACACAATCAATTCCATATGAGTTGTGGAAAGGAAGGAAAGTCAACTTAAAATATTTAAAAGTGTGGGGTTGTTTAGCCAAGGTAGAGGTTACTTTACCAAAGAGGGTAAAAATTGGATGTGTTGTGAACAGTAAAGCCTGTCGGTTTTTAGTTCACAAATCTTATAATCCTAAGATCTATATTAATATCATAATTAAATCAGATAATGCAGAATTTTTTGATAACATTTATCCGTATAAAATAGAAAGTGAGTGGACAAGTGAAAGACCTAAATGACCACGAGAAGAATCAATGGAAAATATTCTAACTAGTGAGGAAGCTAGGCATAGTACTCGCCAACAAAAATTTGCTTATTTCGCACAAGATTTTGTAGCACTACTGCTTCAAAATTAGCCTCATACATTTAAAGCAGTTAGGTCTTCGTCTGAGTAAACTTATTTGAAAGAAGCAGTTAATCATGAGATCAAATCAATTTTAAGTAATCACACTTGGGAATCGGCTGATCTTCCTCCAAGAAATAAACCTTTAAGATCAAACTGGATCTTTAAAAGGAAAATGTAATGTGATGTGACTATTGACAAATATAAATCTCGACTCGTAGTCAAAGGGTACAGACAAAAGGAAGGTCTAGACTACTTTGACACATACTCTCCAGTAACAAGGATAACATCAATTAGGATGTTAATAGCACTAGAAACAGTGCATGATCTTAAAATCCACCAAATGGATGCAAAGACAACCTTCGTAAATGGAGAGTTGGAGGAAGAAATTTACAATGAACAACCTGAAGGGTTTATAGTTCGTGGTAAAGAAAATAAAGTGCGCATACTTGTGAAATCACAATATGGAATCAAGCAAGCACCCAAACAATGACATGCTAAATTTTACCAAACAATGTTGGCAAAGGGATTCAAGATTAACGAATGTGATAAATGTGTTTGCATTAAAAATGTTATGAAACATTAAGTCATTGTTTGTTTGTATGTTAATGACATGTTAATAATGAGTAAAGACATTGATGATATAAATGATACTAAGCGCATGATGTCCAGAAAGTTCGAAAAGAAGGACTTAAGAGTTTGTGATTTGATCTTAGAGGTCAGGATTATAAAAACTCCCTAGGCACTAGCATTATCTCAATCTCGTTATATTTAAAATGTATTGCATAAGTTCAAGAACTTGAATTTCAATGTTGTCAAAACTCCAATTGATTTAAGCTGTAGATTTTAAAATAATGAAGGAATATCAATTGGAATATGCCAGAGTGTTGGGAGTTTGATGATGTATATTATGAATTGTACGCGAGCAGATATAGCATGTGCTATCAGTAAACTGAGTCGGTTAACTAGTAATCCGAATCAAACTCACTGGATGGCAATGAAATGTGTATTAGGTTATCTAAAATATACACAACATTATGCTTTGCATTATAATTAATATCCTGTTGTGATTGAAGGATATAGTGATGCAAATTGGATCACCTGTTCAAATGATGTAAAATCTATGAGTCGTTCTGTATTCATACTTGGTGGAGGAGAAGCCTCTTGGAAATCGTCCAAATAGACATGTATTGCTCGCTCCACAATGGAATATGAATTCATTGCTTTGTATAAGACTAGTGAAGAAGCTTAATGACTCCGAAATTTACTAGAGGATATTCCATTCTGGACTTAACCTGTTGGACCTATTTCTTATAATTTGATAGTCAAGCAACAATAGGTAGGGCAGGGAGCGTTATGTACAACGGGAAATCCTTGTCATATGCGACGGAGACATGACACCGTAAGACAACTACTCTCTAGTGGAATTTTCACAATTGACTATGTAAAGTCAAGAGATTATGTGTCAGATCTACTAACGAAAGTCCTAGTGAGTGAGATAGTTAAAAGATCATCTAAGGGAATGAGTTTACGGCTTAGGACAAGTCAGCATGACGCTAACTCTATCTAGCAGAATAAAGATCCCAAGAGCTAGCTAGATTCATGGAGAAAAACAAAGTTGTGGCTGGCGGTTTGACATTGTCAATTAACTTAATCCATTTTCATGATGAAGATAATGTTAAGGTACAAGGTTAAGACTTTAAGACTAGTTAATGAGGTCATATATATTAATCATTTAAATGATTTGCTAAGTTTGGTAGATTTGACTAAATAGTGCATCTGCGAGATGACACGGCTAGAAATCACCTACTTACCCAATACTATGAATTTACGCGACCAGATATCGCATGTGCAATTAGTAACTTAGGTCGGTTTACTAGTAATCCGAATCAAACTCACTAATGGCAATGAAACCTGTGTTAGGTTATCTAAAATATACCCAACATTGTGTTTTGCATTATAATAAATATCCTGCTGTGATTGAATGATATAGTGATGCAAATTGGATCACCTGGTCAAATGATATAAAATTCACGAGTCGTTATGTATTCATACTTGGTGGAGGAGCAGCATCTTGGAAATCGTCCAAATAGACATGTATTGCTCGCTTCACAATGAAATCTGAATTCATTGCTTTGTATTAGATGGTGAAGATGTTGAATGGATCTAAAGTTTCCTAGAGGATATTCCATTCTAGCCCAAACCTATTGGACCTATTTGCATACATTGCGATAGTCAAGCAGCAATAGGTAGGGAAGGGAGCATTATGTACAATGGGAAATATCATCATATACGACGGAGACATGACACCGTAAGACAACTGCTCTCTAGTGGAATTACCACAATTGACTATGTTAAGTCAAGAAAATGTGTGTCAGATCTATTAACGAAAGTCCTAGTGAGAGAGGCAGTTAAAAATCATTTAAGGGAATGAGTTTACGGCTTAAGACAAGTCAGCATGACGGTAACTCTATCTAGCATACTGGAGATCGCATTAACCGAAACTTACTAACGTGAAGGCTTACTTTGTGGGAAGCCAGACATACTAACATGAAGCTCCCACTCTCATTTATCATATTCAATTGGTGCTAAGCTTAAATTCCCTTTTTTAAACATCAGTAAGCCTTTAGATAACATTAGTTCATAATATTAGGATTTAGGGACTTCTCATACATCATATACCTCAAAGGTATCCAAAATGGGAATGTCCTTTCATCGTAAAACCTACATTATGTGAGAATGTCCTTTCACATAATCATATCATATTCATACTATAGTCTAGTTTATAGTACAATCAAGTAACGCCTTTGAAGAGACTCACTGATTTATTAGACTACCATTAATAAACTTCATCCATACATGGATTTGTGTGTCTACATGTGTGTGAGATGTACCTTCTCATAAACACCTTTAGGAACACATGTTCATAACTTCATCAATCATATGCTTTACATTCCTAGAAATAGGTAATGATGCATAAGAGAATTATCTTTTCCTTAGTCATCATGAATCTATCCTATTGATAGTCATGCATGAAGTGTGTGTGTACACTGTCAACATGTTCACACAATGGCTATAAAATAACATTGAGGTAGTCATCCTCTAAATATCACGACACATGTAAAACATACTTCATGTCTCAAGTCATACACACATACAGATTATTCAGGACTATAGACTACACACACTCACTTTATATCATAGGAGATAAGAACATACTCAATCATTATATTAGAAGACTCCTAGCATACTTTAATCGCACATTCATATAGGGTTCATATATGTAGGGGTTATGCTACAAGGATATTCATCATCATTAGCCATATAGACCACACCTAACCCTAACATGATCATCACCCATATACATATAACATCATCCCCACACCTAGTTCATGCAACTAGTTTTGAAGGCTATTCATATACTGCACATAAACATCAATTCACTTAGAACTTGATATTATAATCAAGGATAAATCCTTAAACTTCCTACACATGGAAATAATAATATGAATTAATGTTGCATCTATGTTCCTTCAAGGATATGATCATAAAACAGAAACCTGTACAAGAATCTAAACACCGCCACAATAAGTGGACCATACCAATCATCACAGTTCAATATACATTTTAACCCAATAAGAGGAAAATAGGTCAACTTACAAAATATCCAAGACAATGATAATGTTGATAAATTCCCAAATATTCATAATCAATTGCCATAAATGTTTTTAACCAATTCATGATAATCTAAACATAATCTAATCATCATATAATCAAGATCACAAGACCTACATTGTAGGCCAATTTTAAAATTAGGTGGATCATGCGTTCTTCATGAAATTAGATTGAAATTCATAATTAAAACAATAATTAAACATAAATCTATCATTATAGTTACTTTGAAATCAATTTGATAATGAACACATGGCTAGATTGAAATTGAGAATTTTGTTCTTTGAATCACGTTTAAAAGTAATAGATTGAACTCCTTAGATGGAAGATTAATTAATGGAGACCTCGTGAGGTCTCCAAATATAAATGCAGAAAAGAGATCTCATGAGGTCTCTACTTTAAAATAATATAAAATTAAATTAAATAATATCTTAGCGACCTAATGAGGTCTCTTTATTAAAATATAAAATTAAATAATATTATAAAATTGTGACCTCATGAGGTCTCTATATAAAAATATAAAATTAAATTAAGTAATACAATAGTGACCTCGTGAGGTCTCCTTTTTGTAAAAAATCAGATTATTTGTTGGTGACCTCGTGAGGTCTCCGTTTGGCGACCTCATGAGGTGTGTGTAAAAAAGTGACCTGCATTTTACTGACCTAGCGTTGAGGTCTCTTTTTAGGTCTTTTTTTTCCGAAAAGAGACCTCGTGAGGTCTCTTTTCTAGGTCTCTTTTTGGCCTTTTTTTAGTAGTGACATTTTCACTAGAGTTATTAAAAAAGGTCCGACAAAATTTCAATTTGAAAAAATATAGTTCTTTTTCATAGGTCATATGAAGCGATTAACTGATTTCACATTAAAACACAAAGAAATAATTTATATATAATTTATATATATTTTTAATAAAGGATAAATTGGAAAAATGAGATTAAGATCGAACTTAAACCTCAAATGTATTTGAAAATCACACACACACACGCACTATTATTTTCCTTCTATTCTCACTCAATCTTGAAGCCCAAGAGTTCCTAAGTAGCTTGTTCATGATATAAGTCATGCATAAAAGGATAAGTTGCATGTTCAGCATATGTTACACATGTCTTATATTACACTATGTTATGCATATTATGAAAGGTCATTATTGCATGAAAAAGGAAATTTTGATGAATTCGCATATTGCTCATGTTGTTGTGCATCCTTATATGATAAATGTGCGATTTGATCTCCTGAGATAGCTTAGTGAGCATGCTTTATGTCACTTAAATGTGTGGTGCCTTATCCCCACAATGAGAAATTGAGTCTCCCTTAAATAAGAAAAGACAAGTCTTTTTAAAAATGTGTAACCTTTGAGAATTGGAGAGTGTTACTATAGGCTCACTCTTGAGGAGTGATGGTTTGTCTACACTATGTCTTTTGGTGTGCCTATAAGTTGTGATAATTTCCATAAAAGAAGCATGCTTATGAAAATCTACTGATGTGCTAGAATGAAAAAGTTGTAAATTTACTTCCTAATGTTGAGATGTGCTTGGTGTGACTTATTATGTTGATTTCATAAGGAAGGAAGTATAAGCGTAATATGGTTTGGAGTAAAGAAATCCTCCTTAATATGAATTTACGTCAATGCATCGCTTGCATTTGAACTCTATGATGCCATGTGTATATGTTGTGACTAGGAGAAGGTAGTTACTCCTTAAACAAAGCTAAGCATGGTGATTTTTCATATATGACCTTGATGGTATTATGTCTAGACTTTTAGATTGTAGTTAATTAACATTATTCATGATTCTTGTGCAACTAAATGAATTGTTCAAAATTTTCTCATGAGTTGAAGTGTGGATTATTCCTAAGAGTGCAATTGAAATTAATGGTTTGTTAAACATTGTGGTGAAATAATGAACATGCCAAAAGTTGGAGAAGGTAGTTCCTCTATATGGAAATGAATATGAAGAGGTATGTATGCATGCGAAGAATCGTAGAAGTAGTCCATGTTTGATTATGTTGCTTTGAATGCATGTTAGTATAAAGTTGGTGTTCCTTGTAATTTTGGTATATTGACTATTATGTGATAATATATTGATGTGTTGTGAGCTTCTATGAGATTCATTGAGTCTTTTGAAGTGTTTCAAAATGTTTCTAAGTTTCATTCAAGGATGAATGTTTCGAAGTGGGGGAGTATTAGTACACCCTCAAAATGAACTAAGGTAGCTTGAGCCTCACATGTGTTCAAAAAGTTTAATAACATGTTAATAAAATATTTTATAACATGTATAGTTTATTTGAAGAGATTTGAAGGTCAAACGTCCAAGAACGTTCGAGAAGTTCGAAAAGTTAGCCTTAAAACGTGCTAGTGCGTTCTAGTGTGCCTTGGTATGTTTTATGTGTTTTTTGGTGCTCAAATTATAATTATAGGACCCTAACATGATATGATTGTATTTAGGATGGAAATATCCCGGCACGACTCCCCAAGGACCTCCCTAGGGGTCCTCGAGAGGACCACACCTTGGGCCAACAAGCTGCCCAAGGCTGCAACCTTTTGTTCCTACATAAAACATGTACGCGGACTAGGGTCTCCATAGGCAAAAAGTTTCGGACTATACTTACCCAAGAAATAATTCTGAAAATCCTGTGGGAACACCTTTCCGACACGGACTTGTTCCCCGACGAATATTCCAAAAGTGAAAGTTAACTGTGACATGTCTTAAAGTCCAAATAAGTACGTATTGTGGTTAATTTAGGAGGTGCTTATAAGCTGTTTTAAAGATCTATTAAACCCCTTCCCATGTCAAAACCCCAACACCTAATAAGAAAAATTAAAAATACCACAACCTTCTTCTCTCCGAAAACCCCAAAACCTCCATTGAGGACCAAACTCAAGTCGCACCAACAACATCTCCAAGAACCTTTGAAAAGTAGTTTCAGCTTCCCATTCGAATGTGGACTGAAGATCCAAATTATCAAATTCTCAACAGTACATCTGTCTCTGCAGATTCGGCGAGGCATTAAAAAAGTGTTTGTGCATGCTTTTCTTAACTACATATTGAGCATATTAGTCATTGTTTGCAGAAGCAAAACTCAAATTAATAATTAGTCATGGAGTCAATTTAAATATTTGAAATAAAAATGTGTTGTAACAATGTAATCTAGTACTGCATCTCCAAGAACTCCTAGTGTTGATATCATCGTGAAATCTTAGGTAGCATGTATGATCCTTGAGTTAGAGCTTCAACAAGCACTGAAGGATCATGGAACTTGTAAGTAGCAGGAATTCAAAGTACCAGACATTGACTATCTTCTAAGCATTCATAGGGCATAGGTACATCAACAAAATCAATGTGCAATCCAAACCATTTAAGAAATCATAAAGTTTCTAATTCCCCATTGGAGTTGAGGCCATAATAGGTGCCTACCTCAGCTCGGGCGGACAAAGTAACAGCTTTATCATTAATTAAAGGGATTGGGGTGGACATTGATTTTATTGATGAACCTATGAAAATTCACTTCATCTTGAATGATAAGAAGCTACTAAATGTACGACACTCGGAAATCACTGCTAAATTACAAGTTTTACGACATTTCGCTGTTTATTAAAGCACTAACTCACGGATCTTACATTCTACGTGAGATTCCAGGATGCTATTAGAACTTTGAATTTCTCAGAGATATAGTGCTAGATTATGTTATTACAACACATCTCTATATCAAATATTCGAGACTGATTCCAAAACTAATTACTTATTTGCGGTCTACTTTTGTAAATAATAAATGCTCTGCTCAATCTATAGATAAGGCTAGTATGCTTGAGCACATTGTTCATGCCTCGCGCTAGATCTGCAAAGGCCGATAGGTTGTAGTGTGGAGGAGTATGAGAAATTGGATCTCATGTCCACATTTGGATGGGAGAGTTAAACTACTCTCCCAAATGTGCTTGGAGGTGTTATTGAGTACCTTCCTAGAGTGAGATCTTTGTTGATATTGGCTTGTATTAGATACTACATATATAAGCATAAGACCTCTTCTGGAATAGTCAGTCAAACAATAGAACTCTATCCAAAAAGACAGTTAAGTTAACTACCAAAAAGAATTTCACGGGACAAGATTACTACAATTTATTTAAGAATTCGACGTTTGAGATATCAAAAATATGTGGGACTTTGCAATATGAGTCCAATATTATTTCAGGTTCTTAGAGACTACTTATATATAGTGTAATATATTTCTTTGAATAGGCATTTATAAAATTTCAGATACTCATGAAATATTCGTAAAGTGATTATGATGTGGGTGCACTCTTCTTGGCAACCAATTTTTTTAATAAGATCCATAAAATCATTTCATGGTGATCAAATAAATCATAAGGAGGTCCACATCATCCTTAGTTTGAGTGACACTAACAACCCTTGAATCACGGAGAAATCTTAAGAGAGTGGAAACAAGTAATAGACATATTTGTACTCAAAATCTTTATGAACAAAATTATTCCTTTTTATAACTAATTGATTGTAATATATTTTTTGTATTTGGGACAAAAAAATTGCAAATAAATTGGCACAGATAGTATTACCTAATTTACCCTTCATCTTCTCTCTCACAAATCAAATTCAAATCTGAATCCACTAACCGCAAAGACTGAAACTCTATTTTAAGGGTACTTGAAGTCTCGTATTCAAGTTTATCGAGTCTACACGCTTACAAGCCTAGAAGTAGGGGACATTTATAGACACCGAGATTTTGTGGAACTCTATGAGATGAATCACATCCACAAGAAAAGTGTAACAATTTGGAAAGTCACAATTAGTGGGAACATCCTTCCGAACGAGCTCAACACACCTTCTAGCTTAGGAAAATATTAAATTGGGTTTCAATATCATTGCGGTCAACGTACGCAAATCATACTCTTTAAAAATACAAAAATTCTTGTATTAAATGTCTCAACATTTAATAAATCGCCCAAATACTTATGTATAGAAAAAAAGTTTATTAATTTTCTTTTACATCCTATATTTTTACATAAGCTATGGATCATTGTGGTACAAGCCAAGTGACTCTTTGCACTAGATATTTGGACTATAATAACTCATGCACACCCAGTAAATACTCAATGCTAAGTAATCCAATATCACAATAAGAAAAATTTAAGTGAATATCAAAGATAGTCGTATATTGATCATACTAGTATAGAATTATATTATAAGGCATTATGTTGAAGTTGTTATAAAGGCATTTGTCAAATAAATATTGATATAAACAACAACTATGTGTCAATTCTAAGCTAGTTGGGGTAAATTCTCTTATGTTTTTGGATCGGCGCAAGAAGGAATGGAGTTATAGATTACATGTATACATCCATTACTTGGCCTAATAATTGGATTATGAAGACATAAAGATCTTAGATATTACAGGTGCATCAAATTTTACTTAATACCTACCTAGAGTAGTAGGTTCATGGAACATAATAAAAAGACAATACAATATATTTTTCAATAGAGGAAATTTCATTTTGCTTCAGAATATAATTTTTTTAGCGTACAATCAAAACATTACTTGGTCGTCAAGGAAGTGAGTTGAGAACCATGAGGTATCAACTACAATTTCCAGCGGTGACAAAAATATCTTGATGATTTAATTTGATTATGCCTTGAAGGTTAGGCTTGCCTAATACCACAATCAAGCAAGCAAGAATTATGGTTTACAAATAGAAAGGCAGAGGGAGAGTTACCAATTGATGTAATCCTAAATGAAAAAACAATAAAGCGAACTACAATCAATCAAACAAAATATACTGTCAAGAAGTACCAAGAAAGACAGACAAATTCAGAAGAAGAAAAAAGGATGATCTAGCAACTAAAAGATAATTGTTTGCTAGAATAAACTCTAAGGGTAAAAAGAAATTGAACTCATACAAGTTAAGACTTATCAAGAAGTTTCAGTTGAACACATATGAGGGTTTCCCCAAACTCACAAAGAAGTATAAAAATAAAATTTTTCATTCAAAAATCAACCCCTAAAAAGAACCTAGATTCTACTATTTATAATAGTATATAAACTAACCCAAACTAGTTACAATAACACCCTTGATTGAAAACAAAGAAAAGTCTAATCTATTACTCATTTGAAATATAGTAATCTCTTGTTTAAATTTCCATTTTAATCTCAAATCACTAAAGATATATTAGTAATGTGTAATGAGTACATGTGTGATTTGGAATAGAGAAACATCTTCTAGGTAATAAATTGAAGATTTTCCTTTGGTTTCTCTTATAGCCGATTTTTAAACTAGAAAGAATATTTTAAAATTCTAGATAAGTGTTTCAGTGAAAAAAGCTTTTTCACCTTGAGAAACAACAAAGATTTAGAACGGTGATGAAAAAGAGAAGGAAAAGATAGGAGTTACATTACCTTGGTTGATTGACACTTTTTGTTTGAGAAGAAGAGAGACAAGAACGTTGGATTAGAGAGCTGGAACAGCCCACAAGAGAAAAATGAGTTGAGTAACATTCAACTGTTAACAAGGAGGCAACACAGTGAGAAGAAAGAAAATGAGCTCAAGTGTAAGCTGCAATAAGCATTTATAGGGAGGTTTAATGAAAGTGGGTTTTACCCTAATCATAATAGAAATAAATTATTTTGATTGTTTTATTTTGGGCTTGGGCGTAAATTTTATTTTCATTTTTGGTTAATTAATAAAATGGCCTATACGACCAAAGAAAAATCTTTTTTTAAAAAAGGTTTTTAAGGGTAATATAGCAAATATCTGAGTATGGTAAAGAAATGTAAACCTTGTAATATTATCAAAATGGCTAAAATATATATGGAATTGTCATGATTTTCGTGAGTTCCTCATTTTGTAAGTACCTTGATCCCCCTTCCACAACTACAAACATTCAGATTTAGCGAGAATATAATTAATTGAATTTCTATCTATTGTAGATAATAATAGTATGGGAAATGTACTGATTACCAAGGATGAAGTAATCTTGAAGAGTTTTCTAGCTCCTCCAAAAATTTGAGAACAATATGAATTGAATTTGTTAGTTGTCTCAATGAACTTCATACACAATGACCAAGGATTATTTACTCCCTAAAAGAATTTGGTAAAGATTAAAACCCATCTCACGTTCAAGTACTTATGCCACAAGCTTAAAGGTAGAAATCCATCCCTTTAATTTGAATCGCCATGCATGAAGAATGCGCAAACAAGTAAAAGTACATGAGGATGATAGATCGATGTCAGGTCCCCTACTTATCGATTATACTTTTCACCTATTTTGTAGCTACTTAAATTATATGCATCAAATAAGGAGGGCATAATATTAACATCTCGAGAAAACTGGTCCACATATTCTTTCCTCATTAGCTAAAGGTAATATGGTAAATTCTTACCTAACATACACTTTCATCTTCAATATTGACGTATCTTACTTTCTATAGGAAAGACTATTTAAGTAGGGAAATTGTATTGCAAGTGAAGAGGAGTGAGTATGTAATGGAGATGAAGTAAATTAAAATAATTTACTATTTTGTATGGTCAAAGTAATTTCACAATATCATTTTTAACCATAAATATTGAAAAAGGCATAGAAATACAGGTGAGATGCTTCCTCATATATTTAAGGATAACATATTAGGATAACTAGAGAAATTAAAACTTTCAATTGATTGAGGAGAAAGAATGAGAATTCTTAGAGTAGCACTGTTGAATATAGAAATGATGGTTAAGAGTTCTTTTACGTTATAACCGATTTACAGGAGTCTTCACTCAAAATTCAAGAAAGAGCATTTAAGAAAATTTTAATGGATAAACAACATTCCTAATTATTACTATAGAGTTCTTTACAACTTTCCTTTCCCATAGCTACCATTTCTACATGTTTATCACTGATTATCCCATAATTGGTTAATTAATCAAAAGTTTCTTAGCTAAAATGCTAAACTTCAACGTGTTACAACATTTTTAAAAAGAGAGATTTTCATTCGTAGAACAAAGTTATTTATGATTAGTTAATAAAAGATATTTCATTGAAATGGCTGGAAAAGTTCTACACACACATTAATATATCATTGAGTTGTCAAGAGCATAGTTTTAGTTTAATAGCAAAAGAATGATTTGATTTTTCTTAAAATAAAAAGTATAACTGGGCGGAGCTCAACAATACTAGTATGGAGTGTATCAGTTCCACTTCCTTCAGAAATATGCCAAATGTATTGAGTGACAAATCAATCAATATGATATTTTTGTTGTTGCAGAAAATTATTGTGGAACACTGGCGATACATTCATATTTTTGTGGACAAAATTTGGACGATCAGCTTAACTTTTTATAATTAAATTTGTCAAGATTTATTATCAATCTTTTAAACATCACATTCACTTATGATAATGAAGTCTTGCTCAAAATCATATTTTAGTACTAAAAACATATTAATATACAGTTGAGTCTAAGAGGCAGGAAGTAAACAAATCTTACCCCTTTGCGGAATAAAAAGATTTTTTTCTATTTGATCCACATTTCAAAAGATTGGTTTATCCATACCCCTTTTTATGTCGGTTTTTCTAATAGTGAACATTTAGTATAATCCCACAAGTGAATTAGAGGATTATAAGACTAAGATTTACACATATTTTATTCCTATCTTTGTGTGATAATAATATTTTTTCTAATAGACCCACAATTCAAAAGAAAATTGCTGAACATGGTTGTAAGAAAAAAATATGACAAAAAAAAAAAGCAATATAGAAAAAAATTTAGATTTACACGTAGATATTCTTCAATTGATTAGATAACATAGTATTTGTTAAAAAATTAAAATAAAAAATTGTAGGATGATATACATTTATACGGGAAACTCAACTAGTTTTTGTTGGTTAAATTTTAAAATTACAATTTAAAATTAATTATCTTCAGGTAGACACATGGATATATATATTTCTTTCTTTCAGGATATTTAAGCTCATGAATGAATTCTTTTCAAAAATCTAGCAATAATCTTCTTAATTTGTCTCCTCCAGACAACATACCTAAATTTCAAAGTACAACTAAATAAATATTGAACAAGAGTTGAATCAAGAACTCTATATTAAGAACTTTCTTTTAACTCACTTTTATGAACTCTATATTCTCTAATACAAAAAAAAAATAAGATCATCACTATTTGTAGTAGAGAAATTCTTCCTTGCAATGAATAGGAAGATTATCAGGTAGTAAATTGGGTAGAAAAATGAAGTAGATGTTACATGAGTGACAAGACATAAAAAGATAAAATAATGAGTGAAATAATAGCGTTTCAATGAGAAGCTATGGACAATATGACTTTCCATGTTCAATCACTAAATAAAATCCAATTACTCTCAACATTGTGCTAATAAAGTTAGACCATCACTATTTATAGGGTAGAAATTTTTTCTTGCAATGAATAAGAAGATTACGGAGTAGTAAATTGGGTAGACAAATGGCCTAGAGGTTAATTACATGAGTTTGACGATATATAAAGATAGAATAATTATTGAAATAATGGAGTGTCAATGGGATGTTATGGCCAATATGGTTGACCGCGTTCAGTCACTAAACAAACGACAATTACTCCCAACGTTCTCCTAACAAAGTAAGACTGTCCTTAATTACTTGCAATGGATAGGAAGAATACGGGATAGTTAAATGGGTAGAAAAATGGCTTAAATGCTACATGAATTAAAAAATATAAAGTATAAAATAATGAAGTTTCAATGAGAAGTTATCGTCATGTTTGACAACATTAATTTTCTAAACAAAAGATAATTATTCTCAACGTTCTGCTAACAAAGTAAGACCATCACTATTTATCATGGAGAAATTCTTCCTTCAAATGATGAAAAGGAAGATTATAGGGGCAGTAACTGTTAGGTTTTATCAAAGTGCAAATAGGATATGAGAAGAGAAAAATTAAATGACGAGGAACCAATTTTTGAGGGAAAATGAAAGGTTATTTGCAAAATGCAAATTAATAGTTATTTATCCCATATTGGTAGAAGAAAGGAAATTGTTGTCCTTATATTAGGAAACAATTTCTTTACTTCTTAATTGTTTGAGAAAAAGGTGCCCCCTCATGTCGTCAGTGCTCGATCGGCCTCCGCTTCGGCTTCGAATTTTGATTTGAATTTCACAAATCATGTAACCTTAATCAATTTCTTTTCTCTTAATATTAATTCAGAACGAGTTAAATAACAAAATTAATATTCACGCAACAAAATTTATTTGAAATTCGAGTGCAACGGTCATAACGGTTTGATTTTAAAAAAAAAAACGTTAATTTTCTCAAAAGACACATCTTTCCTAAAAGTTGTTATTTTTTCCCAAAAGACACAACTTTCAGGGAAAAATTTTGTCTGAACATTCTTGTCTGAACAAACACGTTTCTTGGTGAACATGGCTATAAAAAAGAAGTCATTTTTCATTTTTTAAAAAATTTGAAATTTTTCTTCTTTGCATATCATTTTTCTCATAAACAATATGTCTATCAATTGAGTCTGTGTGGCTTGTTACAGTTCTTACGTTCGCTGATATTATAGAAGTTTGAGGTACCACTACTTCTTTAACAGGATAAATCTATTTTATCTAGGGAGAAATTATCTGTAACCTCGGGTACAATGGGGGGATTAAATTTTCTTAAGTAGACATGGTAGTTTCAATGGACTCAGATTATAAGTACATTCTGTCAATTTCATCTTCATTCTGTTTGTGCAATTTTTACTAACCATAATCCATGTGATAACAGTAAATTGGGTAGATAAATGTCTTAGATATTACATAAATTACAAATCATAAAAAGATAAAACAATGAGTGAAATAATGATGTTTTAGTGAGAAGCTATGGTCTTGACTGATAATTTCAGTCACGAAACTAAAGACAATTACTTCCAACGTTCTACTAGAAAGAGTGGGCAATAAAGAATGATATGGTAGGAGACAATTAAATAATAAATATTATTAAAATGATCAAATGTACAAAAAAAAATTAATATATGTTTTTCCTAGAAAAAAAGGAGGTTGATGCAGATCATGTAACAAATAATTGTTCACATTATCAACTGAATTATGTTAATTCAATTATGTGACCTTTTTTTGTTACAAATTAAACATAAAATCTTGATATTAAAAAAGGCACATGATAAGGGTTAGGAGATTAATTATAGTCTTTGATCTACATTAATAATAAATTATGATATTACCTTTTTGTTGTCAACTTTTAATTAAAAAATGCATATATATATCTATATACACCTATATATATATATATATATATATATATATATATATATATACATAATTTCACCCTCATATTGCTATTAATGAAACTTATAAACACTCCATAGAAATGAAGAATAAATTATGCATTTGAAGAGAGATTGTAAATTATCATACAGACTCATTGAGAAATAATGATCATTACATACAAAGAATTGCTAGTTGAAGAATCTTAGTAGTTATGTTGATTGACTAGCAGAAGTTTCTATTTATTGGTGAGGGTTCGACTTCTACTTTGTAATCCCCTCCTACATTTTCTCTTTCTCTAACCCTAATTTTATTTTTTTAATTTTTTATTTTAAAATGAAGAAGAATTTCTTTTTTGGAAAGACACCAACAATATTATGATGTTTTTTTCTCTTGGAATATTTACGCAATTTGACTTGTCAAAAATTATTTTTTCGTTTTGAGATTTATTTTAGTGTACCAAGAAAATAAATATGGAACATAGATTTGGACAATGAAAGTAGAAACAACTAATGAAGAATTATTTGGAGCCGATTATCAATTCTAACAATAAATTACTGATATATAATATAAAAACATGAATTAGCTAGGAAATTCTATATTAAAAAATATATAGCTAATTGTATTATTTGAAAGTTTTTCCCTATATATTTTAACAATGGAGTTTTGATGTTTAGTGATAGTGGGATTATTTTTTTGTATTAATAAAATGAAATCAAAAACATTTTATTTGAAAATAAAATAAAATTTAGTGCAGATTGTACCAGTTTGTGATACTTTATTTGTCCTCCAACACTTATGGTTTAGAAAATATAACACTGTTAGGAAAAATACTGCAATATTGATATTAGATTGGAATTATAACGTAGTAAAGAACTTATCACAAATACTCAGTCGTGGCAAGTCATTGCCTTGAAAGCGATTTTGGCTTGACTCCGATGCAAATCGTTATAGCCAGTCGCTCCCCAAGGTTTCATAGTTACTCTCAAACACGTGCACTCGTGGCTAAGAGTTTGGAGGTTGCGCGAAATCAAATGCCCAAAAATATTCAAACAATATGATGAAAGGAGGGAAATTCTTTTTTTTTCCTTTATGGTTGAGGTTGTATTTTTTATGCTCACAAATTGTCATTCTTATATAGATATTTCAAGAGGAGGAGTTTCAAATACAAGAGTTAATTTTTCTTTTTCATTTTAAGAAATGGATTGTCATGATTAATTGCATTAAAGGCCATTATTTCATTTTTATACAAACCTCTTGTTTGTATATTGGAACAAATATATTATCTCCTTTGAAACGTATTGTTGTTATTTCTTTGTATTAGACATAATTAACATAGTTAGAATTAAATCAACTACTGTATTAACTGAACAATCCCCCACCAATGCAAAAATAAAGAGTAAGAACAGACTTTTGGACAAAAGGAAGGAACTTGTACTTAAGTGTCAATATCTTTCTATTTAAATTAACACATAAATAAAATGGGACAACAACTCAATATCCACAAATTGAAGTACTCTTGAACTGAATGGATATAAATTGAGACCTCAATAACATATACTATATCCTTAAATTTTAAGCAACCTCTGCGATAAAAACAAAGTGCTTTTATTGTCATGCACACACACCTTAAGTCTGGTGAGTGCTCTAGAATGACTACCCAATTCTTTCATAAAAGGAGACCATACCTTTACATTCACGTAGGTGACTCCATCAAGTCTATCTCAAATAGATCACCTATCGGCTATAGAATCATTAAGAGAAAAATAAGTCCAACCT
Organism: Solanum arcanum; assembly: GCA_027789145.1. Classification (NCBI taxonomy): domain Eukaryota; kingdom Viridiplantae; phylum Streptophyta; class Magnoliopsida; order Solanales; family Solanaceae; genus Solanum; species Solanum arcanum. Next base: position 24,070,357 of record CM050933.1, read on the forward strand.
TATAAAACACCGCCTCACGCATTAGGGATAGAAATGTGGTGTATATTGTGGCCTTATTTGTCCACCACATTAAATCAATCAATTGTCTTTAGCCCCATCCCCCTCGGCGTTTCAAGGATTATTTTAGTTTCAAGCCCTTGGTCAAAGAATCCTCCAAATTTCTTTCGAACCATAGATATTCCAAAGAAATAACACCCAGTTTCAACAACTGTTTAAATGCACCATGTGTGATGCGAATATGTCTCTTTTTTCCATTGTACACACTATATTTGGCAATTCCAATTACTACTTGTGAGTCACAGTAAAGATAAACTGGTGAAGCTTGTCTTCCCCACAAAGGCGTATCTGCCAAAAGATTTCTCAGTCATTCAGCATCTTGCCCTGCCAACTCGAGAGCAATGAATTCTGATTCCATGGTAGAATGTGCTATACAAGTCTGTTTAGAAGACTTCCATGAAATAGCGCCTTCACCCAAAGTAAACACATAGCCACTGGTGGATCTAAGTTCAACATTGTCAGTTACCCAGTTTGCATCACAAAAACCTTCTAAAATAGCAGAAAAATTGTTAAAATGCAAACACCAATTTATAGAACCTATAAAATACGTTAGCAACCGATAAAGAGCATTATAGTGCTCACTACTAGATAATGAGTATATCTACTCAATATACTAAAAAGATAAGTTATATCAGGCACCGTATAGTTCATGAGAAATATTACACCCCCAATTATTTTAGCATATTTAGTTTGAGAAACACTAGATTCATTATTCTTCTTCAAGTGTATGCTAGGATCATAAGGAGTTCTTACTGGAACTACATCAAAACAATCAAACTTTTTCAACATCTTTCATTGTAATGAGACTGACACAAAGAGAAACCATTAAGAGTTCTTTTGATTTTAACTCCCAAAATTACATTGCTTCACCAAGGTCTTACATTTCAAATTTAGAAGACAAAAAATTCTTAATCTCATTTATAACATTCACATTAGGACAGAAGATTAATTTTTCATCTGCATATAAACATATAATAAAACAATCTGAACCTATAATCTTAGAATAAACACATGTATCAGATGAATTTACAACAAAGTCATTGTCCATTAATGTGATAATAAATTTTTCGTACCATTGCTTAATTCAATTTTTAGTCCATACAAGGACTTTCTTAGTTTGCCTACTTTATCGTCTTGTCTTGGAACCACAAAACCCTCAGGTTGAGTCATATAGATCTATTCCTTTAAATCACCATTTATAAATGTTGTTTTGACATCCATTTGATGTACCACTAAGTCGTGAATAGCGGCCAAAGAAATAAGACTTATAATGTTCTTTATTTTAGTCACAGGAGAATAAGTATCAAAATAATCTCATATATCTATATACAAAATTAATTCTTTTTTTAAAATTCAATTCCTTCCAGTTATTGGCGGAATGCCCAGTTCCGCTTGTTCCTGGCTATTACATCTTCCCTGCCACAAAAACAGCTTTCTTTTAGGTAAAACCCCTAATCACAAGTGTAGCCTTATATTTATCAATTTTACAATCATGTCTCAATTTCTTCTTAACTATCCACTTGCTACTTATGGTCTTACAACCTTCAGGTAAATCATACAAGCCCCAAGTGTGATAAGAAACTATGGAGTTTATTTCTCTATTAATAGCCTCTTTCAAAAATATAACATATATTGATATCATTGCTTCATCATAAGTCTTAGACTCTTCTTCTATTAAATAAATAGACACTAATTCGTCATTTAAAATATTAACATCAAAATTTTCAGTTATGAAAGTAGTGATAAAATTAGGACAAAAACTTGTCTCAATTCTATGATTCTTACTACTTCTAAGTTCATTTTCATGCTCATTAGGAATAACTCTACAAAAAGGTACAACATGAGAATTAATAGACATAGACATAGAAGCATTATTTTGCGCATCATTCGGCACATTGTTTTTCAATGGAAAAATATACTCAAAAAATTCTGCATCTCTAGATTCACGAATAGAATGATCCTTTAGAGACATAAATCTATATGTAACACTATTTTGAGCATAACCAATAAAGATAGATTTAGAAGTCTTAGAACCAACATTAACTCATTTAAAATTTGGTCGACCAACCTAATCCAAACACCCACACACTTTCAGAAATTTCAAGTTAGGAGAAAACCCTTTCTACAACTCATATGAGGTCTTGTCTTAATTCTTATGAGGGACTTTATTAAGAATATAAAATGCAGACAAGACTACTTCTCCCCACATATTGTTAGATAGACCTGAGCTTAAAGTATAGAGTTCATCATTTCTTTAAGGGTTCTATTTTTCTGTTCGGCTAAACCATTTTGTTGGGGAGTACATGGAGAACTAACTTCATGTGTAATACCATTTTTCTCAAAAAAATCTTCTAGAGTTTTAGTACTATATTCACCACCCCTATCAGATCTTAACTTCTTGATTTTCCACTTCTGCTTTAAATTTCAAAACATGCTTTCAGCTTCATCTTTGGACTTAAGAAGATATACCTAAGTGTATCTAGAAAAGTCATTAACAAAAGTAATGTAATACTTTTTCCACCTTTGCTAACAGAGTTTCGAAATCTTCTAAACCTTAATGTATTAGTATAAGTAATTCAATCTTTCTACTAATAATAGCTTTGAAAGGTTTCATGGCATTCTTTGCTTCTACGCACACATGAAATTTAGAAAAATCATCAGTTTTTATCACATGAATTAATTCCATTTTTCTGAGCATTTTAATTGAAGAAATATTAACATGACCTAGTCTACCATGCTAGAAATTAATACTCAACAATATAAGCAGAATTCGAAATGCTTGCACTATTAACAATCTCTTGAACAATGTCTAATATAAATAATCCTCCACTAGGATATCCCTTCGCAACAAATTCTCTTCCGCGATACATAATTATTTTATCAATTTCAAACACAAGTTTAAGGCCTAATTCATTGAGAAAAGCTCAGGAAACTATGTTTCTACAGAGGGAGGGAACATACAAAAAATTTTCAAGGATAATGTCTTTCCAGAAGTTAATTCAAGCAAAACTTTTCCTTTACCAAATACTACAGCAGTAGTGGAGTTACACATATATACACACTATCTATCAGTAGACTACTCAAAGTCATGTAATAACTCTTTATTAGCACAAAAATGCCTCGAAGAGCTTGTGTATAGCACCCAGTCAATTTTATTTGCCACCAGATTTTCCTCAATGACTACAAAACAACCACTTTATTACCTTCAGCAAGATTGGCTTGGACATCACTTTGTCCTTCCTTCTTTGTGTTTTTCCCTTTTCTTTTATTGCACCTGACACCTCTGTGACCAACTTTTCCACAAACAAAACAAGAGCCCCTAATATTTTTAATTTGACTCTCCGGCTTTTTGAATTGATTTTTCTTCTTCATAAGTTCCTTTTTCGAGACTTTCTTCTGTTTGCCTTTTAAGCTGTCTTTCACAACTGTACGAGAAGATTAAACAAGATTATGTTTAGACGAATTATGAGAAAGTTCTTCCATGTTATCTTTGAGATGGTTCGCCTCTTCGGTCTTCATGTGACTTACAGGTTCTCGAAGGGTGAAATTATTTTTCTTATGTTTTAACTGATTTTTCTAATCACCCCAAGATGGTGGAAATTTTATAAGAAGAATATTAGCCTGAAATATCTCACATATCTTCATGTCCTCGTTGAAATTTAATCCACTGACAGACAACATATTTCTTCTTTCCTGCATAATCGACACCATATTTCTTTTCCAAACTATTGCATATTTCTTTGGCATATTTATAGTTTAAAAATAAATAAAACAAAGGATTAGACATATGATTTTGAAAATGTACTCTAAAAATTTTGTTATCCTTTTCAAACTTCTTTTTAACAACATCGTCAATAATTATAACATACCTAGAATCAGTATTACTGTAAGAACTATTTATAGAAGGTTATTTAAATAAAACATAATAACCTTCTAACTGTTCAAAGAATATTAAAAGTTTTTGTGACCATCGCTTGAAATTATTTCCATTCAAAGGCTCATGTTTTGACAAATCATTAGAAATTTTGTTCAAAGAAATGGCAATTTATCAATATTATATGTTAGGAAAACAACTTTCAAATTATTTGGAAAAATACTACAATATTGATATGAGATTGGAATTATAAAGTAGTAAAGAACTTATCATAAATACTGTGTCATGCCAAGCAACTACTTTGAAAGCGATTTCGGCTTGACTCCGATGCAAATCCTTATAGCCGGTCACTCTCAAGGTTCCACTGTTGCTCTCAAACACGTGCACTCGTGGCTAAGAGTTTGGAGGTTGCCCAAAACCAAATTTCAAAAAATATCCAAAGAATATGATGAAAGGAGGGAATTTTTTTTCTCTTTTTCTTTGTAGTTGATGTTGTATTTTTTAAGCTTACAAAATTTCATTCATATATAGATATTTAAAGAGGAGGAGTTTCAAATAGAAGAGTTATTTTTTTTTCATTTAAAAAAATGGATTATCAAGATTAATAGCGTTAAAGACCATTACTTCACTTTTACAGAAATCTCTTGTTTGTTTATTGGAACAGATATGTATTAACTTTTGAAACGTATTGTTGTTATATCTTTGCATTAGAATTCATTAACATAGTTAGAATTAATTCAACTACAATATTAACTCAACAAATACATCTTAGAATATATTTTGTATCTCGTAGATAATTTTTATACTGTAAAATCCATCATAAATTTTGATCAAATAAAATGTTAGTGAAAATTAATAATTCTTCAAACATCATAAGTAAAAAATATTTAAAAAGAAATAAAGAGAGAGTTATGAAAAAGATGGAGTATCGTTTAGTTTGTCCAATAATCTTTATAAATCTTTGTATGTTTATATGTCACAATTTTAAGAATGCACTCGCATCATCTTCTTCATCAGTAAAATTTGACTGATCTAGACACTTACAATGCCCTTTAAAATTTTTCATACTGAAACCTAACATTCTACTTACGAAAATTTGAGAATACATCGACGTCAATTGGTAAGGGAATGTGAGAATTTTGCAGCCAGCATAACTAATTTTCTAATCCATGACATCACGCTGAACATGCCAACACCATATCTCCTTCAACTATATCCATTTTTAAAGAAAAGTTTTGAGTGTTATTTTAGAGGATCTAAATCACTTTGTAAATTATGATCAAATTTTTTTCTTCATCAAATAGACATACCTTGCATTAATGAGTAGTTGTTAGATTCATAAAATAAATTAATTTGATCAAATATAAATTAAATGAATCAAGACCATTTAAGGCAAATGAGGTAAAAAGAAATATGTGTTTTCTTGTTCATTGTTATTTTCTTATAGAAGTAATGGTATATAAATTTTATTCACTTTCTTTACATAACATTTCTTTTATAATATTAGTGTTTTGCTATAAAATTCTTTATTTTTTCGAAGTTGAATTTGAATATTTTAATCAGTTTTAAAGAAAGAACTTTCCAAACTTTATTTTGTAAAAACAGAAATGAATCAACAAGGTTACAAAACATTATTCAAACATTATTGTTATCGGCCTCCTTCTCCATGTCTGGTGGAATATCTATTGCTTTTCCTAACTCACCACACTCATAGTAGGACTAGGAACCACCATGTACTAACAAAAATCCAAATACATTGAATGGTAATCATAACCTGAAAAACTTTAATAGAAACCCTGATAAGTCTTGACCCAAGTTGTAGAAACTTGTCCAATATTACATCCCTCAGACACATACAAAATTGCATAAACATGTATACTGAACCGAGGATGTGTAACGACCTGTTTAGTCGTTTTGAGCAGTACAAGTACTTTTGATAATAACTGACTGTGTCGACGGACCACACGACGGACCGTCATGGTCACGACGGACCGTCGAGTGTCTTCGTGCCAAAACACTTAAACTTTAAAAATCCGGGTACGGAGATCAACTCTCTTAACTTCGCAACGGAATTGCAGCAGGGACCGTCGTAGATACGACGGACCGACACAAACCCCTCTACAGAAATTAACTCTCTGAACTCTGTGACAACCCTGCAGGACGGACCGTCGCAGGCACGATGGGCCGTCACGAGTGGTGTAACCTCGACTGGGTCGGATTTCTATTGAAAGTTTTTCAGAGGCGTTTTGGACTATTCATGATTATAATTATAAAGTTAGTGGGTTAATGTTAATAATTTATTTTGTTGGGGATTAAAGAAGATAATATGGAAATAAATAATGGGGTATTTTTATCATAACGAATTATATGGTAATTAGGGTATAACAAAGAGAAACTGAAAGAAGAGAAAATTAAAAAGCAAAGAAGAGAGAACGAGCGAGAGAGGGAAGAACGATGAGACATCAAGGGTATTGGAGAAGTAGATTGCTTGATCACGATTCTTCGGTGGAGGTAGGTTATGGTTTATGCTATTTCATAGTAAACTCTAAATAGCGATTGATATGTATTGGGTGGTATTGTAAAGTCTTCTATATGCTTAATTGTGTTGTTGCATGTTGTGATTATGTAAATGGTGATGGATTATAATGATGAGGCTGTGAATCTTAAACCTTAATTTCCTCTTTATTAATGATGATGCCTTGACATAAAGGAAGGCTTGATGAACTAAAATAATGAGATTGGGGGATCGGGTGTCACGAACCGACACATAGAATTAGGGGATCGGGTGTCACGGACCGACACATAGAATTAGGGGATCGGGTGTCACGAACCGACACGTAGAATTAGGGGATTGGGTGTCACAATCCGACACGTAGAATTAGGGGATCGAGTGTCACGAACCGACACGTAGTATTAGGGGATCGGAGTATCACATTCCGACACAAGAGGAATAAAGAGATTGAATCTTCAATTATGTTAATATACTCCAATTTAAAGAAAACATTTCCCAAATGAGTATGGTGTGGAGGCTTGAGTCCTCATAGGTGTGCTTGGTGTTGTGGCCAATGGTTCTTGTACTTGTTGTTGTCACCTGTTGAGTATTGTAGTTGATTTTATATTATATTTGATATATATTGCTTTCTATTTTGAGTTTGTCGATGATACCTATTCAGTACGTGTTCTTGTACTGACCACAACTTGTATTTTTCTCTTTGTTATTTATGGAATGCAGCAAACGTGCCATCGACTTCGACTCGTACGCAACTCTAGCCAGTCTTCATCACGTCAGATTTCAGGGTGAGCTATTGTTCCTAGCTCGGACTGGATTCCCTCCTCGTGTCTTGATGTCCTTGAAGTTCGGACATGGACTATTCGGTTACTTATTTTAGTTTCTTAAATACTCTTAGATTTAGTAATTTGAGGATAGATGTTCTTGTGGTGATGACTTCCATATTTTGGGAATAATAAGTATTAAATTTTAGAAGTTATTTATTGGTTATATAAATGAGTTTTAAGTCTTCCTCGTTGTATTTTTTTCATTATGGTTGGAATAATGGTAAACGTTGGGGTTTGGATTTGTTGGTTTGCTCACATAGTGGGATAAGTGTGGGTGCCATTCGCAGATCGTTTTGGGTCGTGACAAACTTGGTATCAGAGCATTAGGTTCGTTGGTCTCATCACACAAGAACGAGTCTAGTAGAGTCTTGAGGAACCGTAGGGGGACTCCTTTACTTTTCTTCGAGAGGCTATAGGACTTTAGGAAAATTCCATTCTTTCTTTCTTTCGTGCTATTACTTGGATCCAATTGGTATCTAGGTGATACAAATTGGTATCTGACATCCTCACTCTATTTCGCATATGGTTAGAACTAGAGCAACAACTGTGCCAACACCAACCCCAGCAAGACAGGATGCGTCTGAGCCAGCCACTAGGGCTGTATCTTGAAGAGGAGCATTGGCAAGAGGCCGTGGTAGAGGTCGCGGGAGGACGTCCTCTAGAGGTAGAGGACAAACATCTGGTCCAGCTAGTTCTAGGGCAGTGACTCCTCCACCGACTGATGAAGTAGTAAGAGAGGGTGACGATGGGGGAAATGAGCAAGTGCAAGATGAGGAATTACCACCCCAACCTACCCCAGAGATGATAAACCAGGTTCTTGCTTATCTTAGTGGGTTATCTGATCAGGGCCAGACACCTCCAGTGTTTTCTGCACCATCACCTCAGGTTCCGAGAGTACAACATGCAGCTGTTGTGGCTCTCCGCATGGATGCCTCATTGGAAATAGGCACGTTTCCTCGATTGACTACAGGGCCTATAATGCCAAGTGATCAGCATGAACTTTTCACTAAATTCTTGAAGTTGAAACCTCCTGTCTTAAAGGGTGCTGAATCTAAGATGCCTATGATTTTCTGGTTGATTGTCATGAGTTGCTACATAAGATGGACATAGTAGAACGATTTGGCGTTGAGTTTGTTACCTATTAGTTTTAGGGGAATGCCAAAATGTGGTGGCGGTCATATGTTGAGTGTCAACCATCACAAGCACCACCAATGAATTGGGCATCATTCTCTAGCTTATTTATGGAGAAGTACATACCCCGGACTTTGAGGGATAGGAGGAGAGATGAGTTCCTGAGCCTAGAGCAAGGCAGGATGTCGGTTACTGCTTATGAGGCTAAGTTTCGTGCACTATTCGGTTACTTATTTTAGTTTCTTAAATACTCTTAGATTTAGTAATTTGATGATAGATATTCTTCTGGTGGTGGCTTCCAGATTTTGGGAATAATAAGTATTAAATTTTAGAAGTTATTTATTGGTTATATTAATGAGTTTTAAGTCTTCCGCATTGTATTTTATTCATTATGGTTAGAATAATGGTAAACATTGGGGTTTGGATTTGTTGGTTCGCTCACATAGTGGGATAAGTGTGGGTGCCACTCGTGGTTCGTTTTGGGTCGTGACAGGATGAATACCGCTCCATAAAGATCCCCCTCCAGATGAGGTACTACTAAAATAACAACAATGGCAAGACTTCTTGTCTGCAAAATCCCTTAATTCCATACGGTGCATAAGATCCATGACCTCCTTTGACTACTCTTTGAAAAGAAGCTTCAGACAAGGTTGTTTGATAAGTTGCTTCAACCGATATAATAAGTCAAACTTATCATGAATTGAAAAATTCTTAGTCTCATCTGGTAAAATCACCAAAGCATGGTGAGACAAGGCATGAAATCTTTCCAAAAATCGCTCTGAAATATCATCTTAAGTCAAGTTCTCAAACAGAAGTTACAGGGAATGAACATTTTGTTCTAGTATCAACATCAGACTGCCACCACTTCCTAGATAGGCCCCACATGTGAAAAGTAATGTAATTCACTCTGTCGGACTCCACCAACTCCATATTTTGTAACATCTCATGAAAACTCACAAGAAACAATTTAAAGATAAACTACAGTAAATCTTGTGTGTGTATATCTATCTATTTGGCGATAAATACTACTTAATAGGTATGATATGCCCCTAAAGACACTTGATCTACCTTTACTCTCTCTTGTTAATTAATGTCGTCATACGATCTATTTGACTATTCAGTGAAAAATTTGACCAATGAACATTCAGTTCATTCAACAATGTCGAATGGATTCTTACCATTTCTTCAACTCGGATCAAACTAATAAAACACAAAATAAAATATAAATATTAGTTAGGGTTCTAGTAGAAAATTTCATTGAAACAAATTTTATGTATTGAAAATAAACTCCAACTAAGAAATAAATATGAAGAAAGAAGAATATGTTACTAATTAACAGTTTGAGTACAATTTGTGCATTTCTTGATTCTTCTGTAGGATAATTTGCACCTAAAATGGATTTGATTTGATCTTATGTGAAGAGGACTTGTGGACTTTCATGAAGTATTAGTGGTCACAAAGTGTCCGCCCACATCTTGATCTATTTGTAAATGTTCCATGAATTTATGAAAATTTTGAGATCCCTCTCGAAGGGATATAATACCCTTTATATAGTGTGAGTTAGGATTAGTCTTCAAGAATTCGGATTAGTCTTCAAGAATTCTAAATGAAGTTGGACTCATCTTGTATAGTCCCACACAATTTTGATGTCTACAAATGTCGAGTCTCTGTCTCATGATGAAACTGATTTGTTTTTTAAATAACCTTTCTGTGCACATAGTTCACTTAATTCTCGTATTGGTTGGAGTTTACTGTTTGAGGTGTAATAAACGGTTCAAGGAGAGGTCTTAAGGGATCGCACCAACAGAGGACCCAACAACATCTCCAAGCACGTTTCAGATTCCCATCCTTATGTAGACACATGATCCAATTTGTCAAAAATCCTCAATTGTACAACATTTTTGTCTTTGCAGATTTCCCGAGGCATGAAGAAGGTGCTTGTGCATGCGAGACTTAAGTGCAGATTGCACATATTATTCATTGTTTAAAGAAGCTTACCTCAAATCATTAATTAGTCATGGATTCAGTTCGAATATTTTAAATAGATATGTGTCGCACCATCATAATCAGCACTGCATCTCCTAGAATTCCTAGCATTAATTTAATTGAGGAATATGATCCGTGAGTAAGAGTTTCAACAAGCCATGAAGGATCATGGAACTTTTAAGTAGCAAGGTTTCAAAGTATCACACATTAACTACCTTCTCAGAATCAACAAAATCAATGTGCAACCCAATCAAATTAATAAATGGTAAAGTCGCTACTTCCCACACGAGCTGAGGTAGGCACCTATTACTTCCTAAACCACATTAACTACTTCTTACTATTTCTAATCGTTTGACTTAGCCTACTTTACCTTTTTATTGAAGGCAAAGGGAACTCTTAGTCGAAGAACTTGAGAATTATCATCAGGAATAATTCACATTAGAGGATCAAATGGTTCATTATGCATAAATTTCATATTTTAGAAGCATATCAAAAGTTTCAAAGAGCAACCTTGGAAATAATATTATTTATTTAATTCTTAGTAAACCCTCGTGCTGACTTTCACATATCCTAAATAGTTTTATACTAACATCACATTTGAGAAAAGAGTCTCCAAGTTTCCCATGTGATTCCGAATGAAACTTGTAGAGGCATTTCTTTGTTGTCATTCCTTCCAAAATCTTATCATTTGGAATACAAAATTTTAGTTTGCAATGATCCAAAAGTATTCTTTTCAAGTTTATTCAGTATGAATGCTTCCCTAAAAAAGTCTAAAGGTTCTAGCACGAAAGATAGTTATTGTCAAAATATTCTTGACCTCGAGAATCTTATGATTTCTAAGGTATATACATATAGCAGTGAATCAGTTCGGCGGAGTTTGGGGATTCAGTTCGGCGGAGTTTGGGGATAAATATTTATGAAAATTATAATGAGGGTGTTCTCAATAGTAAGAAAAATAAAATCATTTCCAATGTTGCATCGTTCAAGCTTGGATGTGCTCATAAAATTCTGAGATTTATCCGTAACGAACCATTATATCTTAAAGTGTGGGCAATTCCTAGTTATAATCCTCAAGTTTACAATTTGACAAAAATTTCTTGATGCCTTCAGTAGAAATGTGTTGTAGGGTAAAGTATAGGAGATTAGAAACAAGAGAGTAGTTGATGTGGTTGAGGCCCTAACAGGTGCCTACCTCTGCTCGGACGGGCAACGTAGCAGCTTTATCATTTATGAAATGGATCGGGATAGACATTGATATTATTGATGCACCTACCTTAACGCACTTCGTCGTGAATGCTATGAAGCCAGTCAATGTATGGTACTTAGAAATCACTGCTACACTACAAGTTTCACGACCCTTCGCTGCTTGTTCAAACGCTAACTCATGGATCTTACGTACTACATGAATTCCACAATGATATTAGCACTTGAAATTTCTTGGAGATGTAATGCTAGATTATGTTGTTGCAATATATCTCTATTTCAAATATTCGAGGCTAATTACAAGACTAATTACTTATTTTTGATCTACTGTTGTATATAATGAATGATATTCTCAATCTGCAGTTAATTTTATCCTGCATGAGCACATTCGTCATGCCTTGCCAGATTTGCAAAGGCAGATATGTTATACATTTGAATTTTGAGAAATTTCATATTCTGCCTACGTCTGGATGGGAGAGTGAAACTACATTCCCAAATGTGGTTGGGGATGTTGTTAGAAACTTTATTGGTGCGATCTTAGTGGATTCTAGCTTTGAAAAAGATACTTAATACATTTTTAAACATAAGGCCTCTTCTTTTGTGTGCATCTCCAAGCATTGGGGAGATAAATACTACATATAAAGTAAGAGCTGACACCAAATGTACTTGATCTATCTTTACTCTCGTCTGATTAATTAATTTCTACAAAACATCTATCAGACTGAGGAATGAATGATTTGATGAACGAATATTCATTTTTTTTCAATTCCTAACGAATTTTACCAATTAATCAACTTTGATCGAATTTATCAAACCCCAAAACAAATTATAAATATTTCTTAGGTTCAAGGAGACAAAATTTGTTTGCACTAAATGTTATTTATGGAAAATAAACTTCGACCACAAAATTAATCTGATGAAACAAGAATATTTTATTAATTAATACTTTGGGTACAATTATATCCCTCTCTTGATTCTTCTAACGGATAATTTGCACCTTGAATGAATTTTATTTGATATCCATGTAAATAGGTTTCTATGGATTTTTTAAAAGTATTTGATTATCAAGAAGTGTCCACTCACATTTTGATATGTTTGTAAATATTTTATGAATTTATGAAATTTTCAAGATCCCTATCTAAGGGATATATTACACTTTATATAGTGTAATCTAGGAATATTATTCAAGAAGGCCTAATTGAAATTTGACTCATCTAGTAGAGCCCCACAAAATTTGATGTCTACCAATGTCGAGTTTTTGGATCTAGAATCAACAAAGATCGCACAAACAACGAACCCAATATTATCTCCAAAGTTGAAAACTTGAACAGTTGGGAACTTGAAAAGTCCTTTATGATTTAATAAAAAGGCATTTGTCTCTCATCAGTGGTGGAAAAAAATATTAGAGTTTAAAGGCAAAGGCAAAAGTCAAGAAAACATCATGGAGAAGATGGAAGATGCAGATGACTTGTTTGCAATGACCTCGGAGTGTAACTTAGTTGGAAATCACAAGGAGTGGTTTCTCCACTCAGGTACCACTAGACATATTTGCTATGCAAAAGAATCATTTGCAACGTACACTCCTGTTGAGTACGATGAAGATTTGTTCATGGGAAACACAGTAACAGCAAGGATTGCAGGAATTGGAAAATTAATGTTGAAAATGACATACGACAAGGTGTTGACTTTGAACAATGTTCTGCATATCCCTACTATTAGGAAGAATTAAGTTTATGCCGCACTACTCGTTAAGAATGGGTTTAAGTGTGTCCTAGTTAGTGATAAAGCTCTAACAAGTAAGAATGAAATGTTCATAGGAAAGGGCTACCTCAATAAAGGTCTTTTCAAACTGAATGTAATGGTAGTTGATAGTATCAATAAAAATTCTGCTTCTGTTTACTTATTGGAGTTAAATGATTTATGGCATGCCCGTTTGGGACATGTAAATTACAAAGCCTGGCAAAATATGGAATCTAGAAGTATTGCGTGATTTTAAATATGATAAATAAAAATGCGAAATTTGTGTGGAAAGAAATTTTTTTTAAAATCTTTATAAGTGTATTGAAATAAATTCTAAAACTTTTGACTTAATTCACACAGATATATGCGTTATAAATTCAATAACATCTCATGGTGGGAAAAAGTATTTTATAACTTTTATTGATGATTGCACTCAATTTTGTTATGTATATTTATTTAATAGTAAGCATGAAGCAATTGATGCATTTAAGCATATACAAAAATGAAGTGGAGAACTGATTGAATCTAAAGATAAAAATGACTCGGAGTAATAGGGGCTGAGAATATGAATATCCTTTTGCAGAGATATATTTGGAATATGGTATTATTCATCAAACTACTGCACCTTAAACACAACATTCAAATGGTTTGGCAGAACGGAAGAACAGAACATTAATGGAAATGATAAATGCCTTAATGCTCAATTCTGGTTCACCACGAAACATTTTGGGGGAAGTCATCCTTACAAGTAATAAAATACTCAATAGAATACCCCACCGAAAAAACACAATCAAATTCATATGAGTTGTGGAAAGGAAGGAAAGCCAACTTAAAATATTTCAAAGTGTGGGGTTTTTTAGCCAAGGTAGAGATTCCTTTACCGAAGAGGGTAAAAATTTGACCCAAAACACTAGATTGTGTCTTTATTCGGTATGCTGTGAACAGTAAAGCGTGTAGGTTTTTAGTTCACAAATCTTATAATCATGAGATCCATATTAATACCATAATTAAATCATATAATGCAGAGTTTTTTAAAAACATTTATCCGTATAAAATAGGAAGTTAGTCAGCAAGTGAAACACCTAAACGACCACGAGAAGAATCAATGGAAAATACTCTAACTAGTGAGGAACCTAGGTGTAGTACTCGTGAACAAAAATCTTCTTTTTCGGACAAGATTTTGTGGCACTACTGCTTGAAAATGAGACTCAAACATTTAATGCAGTTATGTCTTCGTTTAAGTCAACTTATTGGAAAGAAGCAGTTAATTGTGAGATAAAATCAATTTTAAGTAATCACACTTTGGAATTGGCTGATCATCCTCCAGGAAATAAACATTTAGGATCAAATTGGATCTTTAAAAGGAAAATAAAATGTGATGGGAGTATTGAAATATATAAGGATAGACTCGTAGTCGAAGGGTACATACAAAAGGAAGGTCTGAACTACTTTAACAAGGATAACATCAATTAGGATGTTAATATCACAACCTTCTTAAATGGAGAGTTCGAGGAAGAAATTTACAATGAACAACCTGAAGGGTTAATAGTTTCTGGTAAAGAAAATAAAGTGCGCAGACTTGTGAAAATCACTTTATAGACTCAAGCAAGCACCCAAACAATGACATGCTAAATTTGACCAATAAATGTTGGCAAATGGATTCAAGATTAACGAATATGATAAATGTGTTTACATTAAAAATGTTATGAATCATGAAGTCATTGTTTGTTTGTATGTTGATGACATGTTAATAATGAGTAAAGACATTGACGATATAAATGATACTAAGTGCATGATGTCCAACAAGCTAGATATGAAGGACATAGGAGTTACTGATTTGATCTTAGAGGTTAGGATTATCAAAACTTTCTAGGGACTAGCATAATCTCAATATCATTATATTGAAAATGTATTGGATAACTTCAAGTACTTGAATTTCAATGTTGTCAAAGCTCCAATTGATTTAAGTTGTACATTTAAAAGGAATGAAGAAATCTCAATTGGAATATGCCAGAGGGTTGGGAAGTTTGATGTATATTATGAATTTTATGCCACCAGATATGGCATGTGCTATTAGTAAACTGAGTCGGTTCACTAGTAATCATAATCAAACTTACAGGATGGCAATGAAAGGTGTGTTAGGTTATCTAAAATATACACAACATTAGGCTTTGCATTATAATAAATATCCTGTTGTGATTGAAGGATAAAGTGATGCAAATTGGATCACCTGGTCAAATGATGTAAAATCCACGAGTTGTTATGTATTCATACTTGGTGTAGGAGAAGCCTCTTCGAAATCGTCCAAGCAGGCATGTATTGTTCGCTCCACAATGGAATCTTATTTCATTGCGTTGTATAAGGCTGGTTAAAAAGTTAAATGGCTCCGAAATTTCCTAGAGGGTATATATCACTTTGGCCCAAACCTATTGGACCTATTTGCATACATTGGGATAGTCAAGCAGCAATAGTTAGGGTAGGGAGCGTTATGTACAATGTGAAATCTCGTCATATACAAAGGAGAAATGACACTGTAAGACACCTTCTCTGTAGTGGAATTACTACAATTGACTATGTAAAGTCAAGAGATTATGTGTCAGATCTGCTAACGAAAGTCCTAGTTACAGAGGCATTTAAAAGATCATCTAAGAGAATGAGTTTACGGCTTAGGACAAGTCAGCATGACCGTAACTCTATCTAGAAGTCTGAAGATCCAAAGAGCAAGATTCATGGACAAAAACACAATATTGTGGCTGACGGTTTGACATTGTCAATTAACTTAATCCATTCTCATGATGAAGACAATTTTCGGGAACAAGGTTAATACTTTATGGCTTTTTAATGAGGTAATAAAGCTTAAAGTTTTATAGGATTTGCTAAGTTTGATAGATTTGACCAAATAGTGTATCTGTGAGATGACACGACTAGAATTCACCTATGTGAGTGTGAAAATGAACCCGTGTCAAAGAGAATTTTATGTCAAAATCCTATTCTCTATACACTAATGAAACCAGGAGGTGTTAATGGCCGAAATGAATACAACCATAAGAACCATAAACAGTAAAGAATTAATTGTGTGACATATGGTTGTCTAGCTATACACAAAAGCTCGACGGTTCAAAAATATCACATCTACCGATTCACTGAGTATATCAGACATATGTTCAATACAAAAAGTCCAAGGGGAAACCTACATTTCAAGATGCAATTAATTCTTGACAACAAAGTACACAATTGTCCGTGCATTTCTATGTTATAACCATTCCCATCAATGTGGTGGATTGTTGGGTATGTAGCAAGAATTATTTTGAAATAGAGGGAAAGAGAGGAATTTGAAATGTTGAGAACTTGAAGAGTTGGAAATTTGAAAAGTCCTCTTATGTTTTAATGTTAAGGCATTTGTTCCTCATCGGTGGTGAAAAGAAAAATAGGAGAGTTTAAATAAAGAAACACTCCTATTAATTGTAAAAGAGTTGGAAAGAGGGACCCCTTCGGGCCGTCGTCGTTGTCGTTCGCTCTTCTTAACTTCGTCTTCGACTTTGGCTTCGTTAAAGGATCGAGACATTATTTTTTGGACAAAGTTTATTTTAATTAATTTAATAATTAATTAATTAAATGACCAAATATGTTTTCAATAAATTAGTTGATATAAGAAGTTGAAAATTAGCCGAAATGTTTCAACTTTTTAGTTGACTAACCTGACCTGACTCAGATTCCCGCGCGACCCGTTTTATATTAACTTTCCCATTTTATTTTAATTTTTCTCCATGAGTGTTCTAAAAGGTTGCAACTATTGGGAACATTCAGTACCATTTGAATGGTTGCAAGCTCTTATTAATGGTCATGTGAATTCAGAAAGGGTTGCAACCTTTCGGAACCTATTCTTCTTGCATATAAATACCACTCATCGTTCAGAATATTTCCTTACTAATTTTATGATCTTCTTCGTCGTCGTCGTTGTCTGCACACATTTTCCTTCGTGTACTATCCTACTATGGATTGGTTCACTGATAGTATAGTTTTTGGTATCTACATTATGCTGATTAAGATCATTTTATCCTAGGAAGTTATATTAAAAATCAAACCTCGGATACTAGAGGGGAATAATTTCCTTAAGGGGACACTGTGAATTTAGTGGACTTGATCTTTTTCCGATTTAAAATGTTTTTAAGATTCTGGTATGTTTTTTGCAAATTTTACTTTTTTTGAGTTAATTTTTTGTTCATCTCTCTTAATGGTTCTCTAAATTTCAGTTACTTCATGTTTCTGAATAATTTATTAAAATCAGTAATTTCTGATTTTGTAACACATATTGGGAAAAGTTTCAGACACCCATGCAACGATAATCACAAGATCCAATTTTCTACAATCCTCAACAGTACAGTCTTTGCAAATTTGGCGAGGCATGAAGAAGAAGGTGCTTGTGCATGCCAACCTTTTTCTGCAGACTGAGCATATCATTCATTGTTAATAGAAGCATACATCAAATCAATAATTAGTCATGGGGTCAGTCTGATTAGTTGAAATAGATATATGTTGTAACAACATAATCTAGCATTGTATCTCCTAGATTCATAGTTCTCATGTAGCTTGTATGATCCTTGAGTTAGAGCTTCAACATGAAGTGAAGGATCATGGAACTTGTAATATAGTAGGGATTCAAAGTACCAGACGTATAAACTTGTTTCTCAGCATTCATATGGAAGTGTCTTGTCATGGGTGTATCGACAAAATTACTGTGCAACAAAAGTCATTTCATAAATAATAAAGCCGCTACATCCCCACACAAGTTGAGGCAGGAACCTATTAGTGCCTCAACCACATCAACTACTTTTTATTATTTCTAATAGTTTGTCTTAGCCTACTATACATTTTTATTGAAGGCAATAGGAACTCTTAACCAAAGTAATGAACTCGAGAATTATCATCTGGAATGATTCACATTTTAAGATTGAGTGGTTCATTATAGATGAATTTTGATATTTTACGAGCACATCCAAACTTGCACAGTGTAACTTAGAGTCTCCAAGTTTCCCAAGTTATTTCAAATGTAACTTCTAGAGCCATTTTTTTATTGTCATTACTTCCAAAACCTTAGCAATTGGGATACAAAGTTATTGCTTGCAGTTCAAGTTTTTTCTGCATGACTGCTTCCTATATAAAATCTTAAGGTTGTAGCATAACAAATAGTTATTATGAGAGATTCCAAACCTTGAGAATATTATGAATTCTACGGTATACACGTATGGCAGTGAATCTGTTATATTCTACGCGAACAGATTCACCATCATACGTGTATACCTTACATTCATAAG
Organism: Solanum arcanum; assembly: GCA_027789145.1. NCBI lineage: Eukaryota > Viridiplantae > Streptophyta > Magnoliopsida > Solanales > Solanaceae > Solanum > Solanum arcanum. The sequence goes on from CM050933.1 coordinate 24,088,999, forward strand.
ATTCTCTAGGACAAGAATCTTTCGCCAATTACTATCTATCTTCTAGAAACTTTGGACTCTATAGGGCAAACTAAATTTTTTTATCCCAACTGCTTTGAAAGTGTTGACAAAAAAGAAATGCATGCAGAAGTTTCATTTAGAATAACTTAGGTAACTTGAAGACTCTTTTCTCAAATATGCTATCAGTATACATTTGTTTAAGACTTGTGAAAATCATCATGAGGGTCTTTCAACATTGAGAAAAATAAAATAATTTGGAGTGTTGCATTGTTTAAGCTTGGATGTGCTCGTAAAATTTTGAGATTTATCCTTAATGAACCATTAAATCTTAAAATGTGATTCATTCCTAGAGATAATTCTCAAGTTCAAAATTTCATATATTGATGAAGTGATCAAGATATAGGCGCACACTTTTTGACAACCAAATACATTAACAAGATCGGTAAAATCCTTTCACAAAAATCAAATAAATCCTAAGAAGGTCCACATCATCCTATTTTTGGTGACACTAATAGCCTTTGAATCGTGGAGTAATCTTATGACAGGGGAATCAAGTGACAAACATATATGTACTCACAATTTTTATGAATAAACTCATTCTTTTTTATATATTTAGTGATTGCAATAATTTTTTTCTATTTGGAAAAAATTGTGCAACTAACTTGCATGCCTGGTTTAACCTAATTTACTCGGCAACTCCTCTCTTGCAAATAAAATGCAAATATGAAGCCACAAACATCAAAAAAAGAAACTCCATTCTATGGGTACTTCAAGTATAATCTTTGAGTTTATAAGGTTTACACTTTGACAAGCCTTGAAGATACAACACGACAATGTTGATCTTATTTTGTTCACTCTTTACCTCACGACACTTGAAGTAATTCTCCAAGTGCCATAAGAAGTTCTCCGCTTCATGGGCGTCACTGATGCTTTCGAACATACGTGACTTGGGATCCTCGACCTTGGCTTCCTTATATCGGCCGGAGGATGTCGATCCTTCATCTTACACGCCCTCATTGAGTGTTTTATTCTCGACTCTCAAAGCTGCAATCATACTTAGCACATCAATGAACCGACACTCCAAGAAAGTGATGGCCTCCTTAATCTTGAACTCGGCATGCTAGCGTCCCTCAAACTCCTTGCGGATGTTGTTGTTTTCCTAAGGTTGAAGTCCTTAAGAGTCCTGAACTTTTCATGAACCTCATCCAAATGCCGGCCTAATATCTCTAGGGTCTACCTCTCCATTTGAACGCTTGTGACCCATTCCTCTCCGATGGTGGTGTTAATAGCCTCATCACCATAATAATCATCACTTGTTTCAATGGTCGAATGTGGATTACATGCTAGTGCCTTGCTTTGTGTAGGATCGAAAAACATTTCCTTACTACTCTGGTGGTGCTTATTTCCACTGCAGATCTTACTTCCACCATCCATCTTTATTGTTGTGGTGCTAGATACGTTTATATCTCCTTCATTGGTCATTCCCTTACAGCAAACCTTTTATATGATACCACATTGTAGGAGACTTAGAGTCTAACTAATGTTCCATGCAACAACTTGACAACTTACAGTATTTCACGGTCTTGTAAGCTCAAGTAGGACTTTTGACTCTAAAACCGCTAAGAGAATGCAAGAAAGACTTAGAGAAACTTGCAAAGCTTTCAAAAAAGGCTTAGTATTACTTTGTCAAATGTTTTACACTGGGTTGGAACATTTTTTCAATGAGATGCCATTTATTTATATTATCTCCTAAAGGCCTAAGTGTATATATTATCTACTTTAAAGTTTCGTACAATATTTGCACTTCAGTCCTATTCTAGAATTCTCTAAAAGTTTTAGGGAACTCTAAAGCCTTCTTCAATATATCTAGGAAGTTCTAGAGTATTTTTTCCAGCCTCTTCATAAATCTAGATTTTCTCCCTTGTCCTGATGCCGAATTCGAAAAAGGAAGTGGTGGGACATGACACAATGGACCATTGCTATCCAAGCAAATCACACTTTGCATTAGTATCTAGACAATAATAACTCCTGCAACACACAATGCTACGAAGTTTATTCGTATTTCCTATATTTTTACATAAGCTAGGGATCACTAAGGTCCAAGACAAATGCCACTTTCCATTAGGTATATGGAAAAAAAATTCCTGAACAACCTTATAATACCCAATGCTAAGTAATCCAATATCAGAGTAAGCAAAATGTAAGAGAATATCAGAGCTAACAGTATATTGATCATACAAGTATAAAAGGATGTGTTATGGTAAAGTCATTTGTCAAACAAAAATTTATATAAAGAACAATTACGTGTCAATTCTAAGCTAGTTGGGGTCAATTCTTTTTGTTTTTTGGATCACGGCGAGAATGAATGGATATATAGGTGACATGTATGAGTTATACTTACAATCCTTGCATTATGATAACCTACTAATTGGATTATGAAGACACAAAGAACTTCATATATTGGAGGTGCACAAAAAGGTACTGAATACCTATCTAGAATAGTAGGGTTCATAGAACATAATAAAAAGGCATTCAATATATTGTTCACTAGAGGAAAAATTTCTTCTGCATCAGAAATATATTTTTAAAATCAAAGCAATACCTGGTCAACAAGGAAGTGAGTTAAGAACCATGAGGTATCAAGTACAATTTTTTCACCAATGGAAAAAATCTAGGTGATTTCTTCTAATTATGACTTGAAGGATAGACTTACCTAGTAACATGATCAAGCAAACAAGATATATGATTTAGAAATAGAAAGGAAGAGGGAGACATACTTGATGTAATTGTAGGTGCAATAACAATGAAGGAAACAAAATATACTATTACTAAATAAAAAGAAAGATGCGGAGATTTAGAAGAAAAAAAGGGATGATCTATCAACTAAAACGCAATTAATTACTAGAGTAAAATCTAAAGGTGAAAGAAATTTAATTCATAAAAGTGAAGACTTACCCAAATAATCAAGAGGGGTAAATTGAACAGCTGTAAGGGTTTCCCAAATTCACAAAGTAGCCTAAACATTAAATGTGCATTAAAAAACAAACCCCTAAGACAAATCCTAGTTTCTGCTATTTATAATAGTAGAACAAAAAACCTAAGCTAGTTACAGTATTAATCATGACCTAAAACGAAGAAAAGGCTAGCTATATTAATTATTTAAAATGTAGTAACCTCTTGCTTAATTTTCATTTTAGTGTATTATTAAACCTTCCATGCTTGTTTTATTAATCTTTTAAGGTATCCAAATTACATCGAATCGACTTCATCTGTAATGAATAAAGGAAGGGAAAACATAGTAGTTGTTACCTTGGTTGACTGACACATCTTGTATGAGAAGAAGAGATATAAGAACGTTGGAAAAGACAGCTGGTACAGCCCACAACAATCGAGAAGAGTAATACTCAGACACGAGCAAGGAGGCAACACAGTAAGAATAGATTTAATAGTTAGGGTTAATAAAAGTGGGCTTTACCCTAATCAGATTAGGTTGGTCTTGCGCCTAAACTTTATTTTCATTTTTTATAATTAATTAAATGGTGTCTATGTCCCAAAAATAATCTTTAAAAAAGAGTTTTCGGGTAATTTAGGGAGTATAAAAATATCAAAATATGGTAAAGAAATGTCAATAACGTAATATTTTCAAAATAGATTAAATAGGAAATTGCCAAGATTTTCGTGAGTTTCTCATATAGAAAATACGTTCATCCCCCTTAACAACTACTAACATGCAGATGTTCTAGAAATATAAGAAATTAAAATTTCATCTATAGTATATTATAAAAAGAGATTTATTTCTCACCAAAGATTAAATAATCCTGAAGAGTTTTCTAGCTCCTCCAAAAATTTGAGAACAATATGAATCAAATTTGTTGACCCTCTCAATGAACTCCCAGTATGCATAATGAGCAACGATTATTTACTCTGTGATATAAAACTCTAATAAACCCTATAGAAAATTTAAAAAAATTTAACCATTAGACTTATATAGTAGAGGAATATGGTAGTCATTGAAACATTGCTCATGTTCAAGTACTTATGTCACAAACTTAAGAATGTGCAAATAAGTAAAAGTAGATGTGGACGATAGTTCGATGCCAAGTCTCCAAGTTATCGACTATACCTTCAACCTTCTTTTAGCTACAAAAAAGGAAATATGCGCATCAAATTAGGAGGGCATAAAATCATCATCTCAAGAAAATGGTCCACATTCTCTTTCATCATTAGCTAAAGTGAATATGAACAATTCTTACCTTAACTATATTTCCATCATGAGTATTGGCGTATCTACTTTCTATAATCAAGACTATTTAAGTAAGAAAATTGTATTGCAAGTTATGGAAAATGAGTCTTTAATGGAGAAGACATAAATTTCAAAGAATTTACTATTTTGTATGGTCATAGTAATTTCACAATATCATTATAACAATAAATACTAAAAAGTGCAGAGAAATATAGTTGAGATGCTTGCTCATAAATATATGAACAATGTATTGGGATAACTCAAAATATAAAAACATTTCAATTAATTGATGACGAAGAATAGGAGCAAAAAGGAAGAACTCCTACATTAGCATAATGGAATATAGGAATGGTAATGAAGAGTTCTTTAAGTTACAACCTTATTGGTAATGTCAAGAAAAAAAATGTTAATTAACCTTTAAAATGAATTTAAGAAAATATTGATAGATAAACTCGCATTCCAAATAGCTATCCTAGGGTCCTCCACGACATTCTTTCTCATAGCTACCACTTCTACAAGTTCATCACTCGTTATCCCATAAATGGTTAATTCATTCAAAAGTTGCTTAGCTAAAATGCCAAACTTCACCGTGTTCAACCCTTTTGAAACGAGATATTTCATCCCGTAGAACCAATAAATTCATGATTAGTAAAGAAAAACATTCCATTAAAATGGGCTGGAAAAGTTCTACAGACACATTACTATATCACTGAGTTGTCAAGATCATAGTTTTAGTTTAATAGTAAAAGAATTATTTGACTTTTTTGTAAAACTACAAATATAACTGGACGGAGTAGGGAGTATATCAATTCCACTTCCTTAAGAAATTTGTCAAATATATCGAGAGACAAATCAATCAATATGATATTTTCGTTGATGCTGAAAATATTGTGGCGAACTGGTGATACATCTATATTTTTGTGGACAAAATTTTGACGATCACCTTAACTTTTTGTAAGGAAATTTGTCAAGATTTATGATCAATTTTTTGAACATCACTCTTTGTCAAGATTTATGATCATTTTTTCGAACATCACCGTCACTTATGCTAATGAAGCCTTTCTTAATATCATATTTTAGTAGTAAAAACATATTAATGTACAGTTGAGTCTAAGAGGTTCTAAAGAGGATTGTGTGTACGCAATGTTACCCCTAACAAGAAGTTTCCAATAGACCCTCAGCTCACAACACAATACTCTATTCTTACCATATAATCAAAATTCACCCATTTCTCAAAATTTCCCAATTTTTTCTTCCTTACTAGAAGATTAATTGGTAAATAAATCACTTCCATCAACAAAAAACTCAATTTCAATCACGAAATAAAACACCCATTACGAATTTTCAGCTCATTTTCTTCAAAGATCTCTACTCCAAACAAACATTATACAATTAAAAGAGAGGAGGAGAGTACTAACTGACGAAAAGGGTTCTTGAAAGAGTCCATCTTTTAGCACGTCCCACAATGGAAAATGGAAACCAATGAGTTGGGATGAAGGAATGAATCACTGATAAGGTAGAAATACCTCCGATCTTTGACATATCTTCTGCAGTAAACCCATTTTCAATCCTTAAATTTTGCTGATTTATTCGAAAAAAGGCTACACAGTGGCAAATGGCAATACAAAGGTTGTCAATCAGGTATTGTTGAATCGGATTAATCACGAATTTAATCTATGAAAATAGTTTTTTATATAAATATTAAATAAAATTATGACATACAATAGACTCTTGCTTTTGACTTTCTTGAATTTAAATAGTGTATCGGATTGTCATATTATAATAAAAGTTTAGTAATGACTGAAATATCAAAAATCAAATATCACAATAATTGAATATACCTACATCTTGCCATTATCTCTTAAAGGTAAAATATTATTTCTAAAAGACTCTTGGCTCAAGTAAAAAAAAAATAGTAAGTAACAAGGAAACGATGCAAAATCTATCGGAAGGGGCAGAGACAACAACATTATAATACGATAATCAATGAACAATTTACTGGGATAGATTATTTAAAATAAGAATAAACAATGGTATATATTCAATGACAAACACCAACCATTGTAAGCAAGATATCCATACACCACCTATTAACATGATATCCTAATATGTATCCTCCATAGTTTTCTATATAAAGTCATGTCCTCGGTAATATGAAGTTGCATTAAATTCTTTTTTATCACATCTCTCCAATACTTCTTCTGTCTACTTCTATGTTCCTTGCACCCTGTATAGCCAACCTCTCTCACCTCCTGATCGATAAATCATCTACACATCTTCTCTTCGCATGTCATAACTGTCTTAGTTTTTACAAGATAATAATATTAAAGATGGGGAAAAAGCACATATATAGAAGCAACACACCATTGTTATATCTATAACATGGATCAGCTCCATCCATAGAGATAGTTCTCGTAATTAAATGAAATGTGAAATCTTTATTGTGACATCTTATATGAATGAACAATGTTAATTATACTAATTGAGGTCAATCACATTATATTAAGTTAAACTTCATCAAATTTTGTGTACTCCAAACTTTTTGGAGATAAATACTATTTAGAAGGTATGGGACAGACACTCGATCTATCTTTACTCTTGTTTGGTTAATTAATTTCATCAAACGATCTATTTAACTATTAAGTGAAGAATTTGATCAATAAATATTCAATCTTTTTACAACGTTGAATGAATTTTGACCAATTCTTCAACTCGGATCCAACTTATTAAACCTTAAAATAAAATATAAATTTTATTTAGGGTTCTAGGAGACAATTTATTTGCAATAAATTTTATGTATAAAGAAACAATAATATTTTATTAATTAACAATTTTTTTAAGATAAATTTTGTCCGTTTGTTGATTCTTATGTTGGGTAATTTCCATCTAAAATGAATTTTATTTAATCTTCATGTAAAGACGATTTTGTGGACTCTCATGAAGTATTTTGTTGTCATGAATAGTCCTCCCACATCTTGATCTTTTTGTAAATGTTGCATAATTTTATGAAATTTTCTAGATCCATCTCTAAGGAATATAGTACCCTTTATATAATGTTAGCTTGGACTAATCTTCAAGAATTCTAACTGATGTTGGACTTATCTGGTAGAGTCCCACACAATTTGTATATCTACAAATGTTGAATCTCTGTCTCATGAAGAAACTGATTTCTTTATTAAATAACCTTTTTGGGCACATATTTCACTTAACTCTCTTATTGGTTGGAGTTTTATTGTTTGAGTTGTAACCAACGGTTCTACAAGAGGTCTTATGTTAAAAAATGTATTAAGTATCTTTGTCGAAGCTAGAATCAAAAAAGGTCGCACCAACAACATCTCCAAAAACCTTTGACAAGTAGTTTCAGCTTCCCATTCAAACGTGGACAGAAGATCCAAATTATCAAATTCTCGAGAGTACATCTGTCTCTGCAGATTTGGCGAGGCATTAAAAAAGTTTTTGTGCATGCCAGTCTTAACTGCAGATTAAGCATATCAGTCATTGTTTAAAGAAGCAAACATAAAATAAATAATTATTCATGGAGTCGATTCAAATATTTGAAATAAAAATGTGTTGTAACAAAGTAATCTAGCAATGCATCTCCAAGAATACCTAGTGTTGATATCATCGTAAAATCTCAGGAAGCATGTACGATCCTTGAGTTAGAGCTTCAACAAGGACTGAAGAATCATGGAACTTGTAAGTAGCAGGAATTCAAAGTACCAGACATTAACTATCTTCTTAGCATTCACATGGCATAGGTGCATCAACAAAATCAATGTGCAACCCAAACCATTTAAAAAATGATGAAGTTTCTACTTCCCCACAAGAGTTGAGACACTAATAGGTGCCTACCTCAGTGCTGGTGGACAGAGTAGCAGCTTTATCATTAATGAAAGGGATTTGGGGGGACATTGATTTTATTGATGCACCTATGCAAAGTCACTTCATCGTGAAAGCTAAGAAGCTAGTCAATGTACGACAGTTGGAAATCACTGCTACGTTACAAGTTTCACAACCCTTCGCTGTTTATTAAAGAACTAACTCACGGATCTTACATTCTATTTTTGATTCAACGATGCTATTAGCACTTGGAATTTCTTGGATATGTAGTGCTAGATTATGTTGTTACAACACATCTCTATTTCAAACTATTCGAGACTTATTCCAAGACTAATTACTTATTTGTGGTCTACTTTTGTATATAATGAATGCTCTGTTGAATCTGAAGTTAAGTCTAGTATGCTTGAGCACATTGTTCATGCCTCGCGCTAGATCTCCAAAGGCAGATATGTTGTACTGTCAAGGAATATGAGAAATTAGATCTCGTGTCCACATTTTGATGGGAGAGTTAAACTACTCTCCCAAATGTGCTTGGAGGTGTTATTGAGTACCTTCCTAGAGGGAGATCTTTTTTGATATTGGCTTGTATTAGATACTACATATATAAGCATAAGACCTCTTCTGGAATAGTCAGTCAAACAATAGAACTCTATCCAACAAGACAGTTAAGTGAACTACAAAAAAGAATTTTACGGGACAAGATGAGTCCAATTTATTTATGAATTTGATATTTGAGATATCAAAATTATGTGGGACTCTACAATATCAGTCCAATTTTATTTAAGGTTCTTAGAGACTACTTATATATAGTGTAATATATTTCTTTGAATAGGCATGTTAATAATTTCATATATTCATGAAATATTCGTAAGGTGATGATGATGTGGGTGCACTCTTCTTGGCAACCAAATTTTTTAATAAGATCCATAAAATTATTTCATGGAGATAAAATAAATCCTAAGGAGGTCCACATCATCCTTAGTTTGAGTGACACTAACTACCCTTGAATCACGGAGAAATCATAAGAGAGGGGAAACAAGTAATAAACATATATTTACTCATAATCTTTATGAACAAAATTATTCTCTTTTATAACTATTTGATTGCAATATATTTTTTGTATTTGGGACAAATAAATTGGCACACTTAGTGTGACCCAATTTACCCTTCATCTTCTCTCTCACAAATCAAATGCAAATCTGAATCCACTAACCGCAAAGACTGAAACTCTTTTTTAAGGGTAGTTTAAGTCTCGTATTCGAGTTTATCGAGCTACACGCTGACAATCCTAGAAGTAGGGGGCATCTATAGACACACAAAAAAAAAATTGGAACTCTATGAGATGAATCATATCCACAAGAAAAGTGTAACAATTTGGAAAGTCACAATTAGTGGGAACATCCTACCGAACGAGCTCAACACACTTTGTAGCTTAGGAAAATTTTAAATTAGGTTTCAATATCATTGCGGTCAACGTACGCAAATCATACTCATTCAAAATAACAAAATTCTAGTATTAAATGTGTCAACATTTAATAGATCGCCCAAATACTTAAGTATAGAATAAAAGATTATTAATTTTCTTTTATATCCGATATTTTTACACAAGCTATGGATCATTGTGGTAGAAGCCAAGTGACTTTTTGCACCATATATTTGGACAATAATAACTCCTGCACACCCACTAAACACTCAATGCTAAGTAATCCAGTACCAAACTAAGAAAAATTTAAGTGAATATCAATGATATTCGTATATTGATCATACTAGTATAAAATTACATTATGAGGTATTATGTGGAAGTTGTGATAAAGTCTTGATATAAACAACAACTATGTCAAAGCTAGTTGGAGTCAATTCTCTTAAATTTTCTGATCAGGGTTAGAAGGAATGGAGGTATTGATTACACGTATACATCAATTGCTTGGCCTAATAATTGGATTATGAAGACATAAATAACATCAGATATTAGAGGTGATCAAGTTTCACTTAATACCTACCTAGAATAGTAGGTTCGTGGAACATAATAAAAAGATTATACAATATATTGTTCACTAGAGAAATTTCCTTTTGCATCAGAAATATAATTTTGTTGGCATACAATCAAAACATTACCTGGTCGTCAAGGAAGTGAGTTGAGAACCATGAGGTATCAAGTACAATTTCCAGCGGTGACAAAAAAAAAACTTGGTGATTTAATTTGTGCATGCCTTGAAGGATAGACTTTCCTAGTACCACAATCAAGCAAGCAAGAATTATGGCTTAGAAATAGAAAGCAGAGGGAGAGTTACCAATTGATGTAATCTTAAATGCAAAAACAATAAAGCGAACTACAATAAATCAAACAAAATATACTGTCAAGAAGTAGAATGAAAGACAGAGAGATTCAGAAGAAGAAAAAAGGATGATCTAGCAACTAAAATATATTTGATTGCTAGAATAAACTCAAAGGGTAAAAAGAAATTGAATTCATACAAGTGAAGACATATCAAGAATGTTCAATTGAAGATATATGAGGGTTTCCCCAAACTCACAAAGAAGTATAAATATCAAATTTTCATTGAAAAATCAACCCCTAAAATAAACCCTAGTTTCTACTATTTATAATAGTAGATAAACTTACCCAAGGTAGTTACAATAACAGTCTTGATCTAAAACAAAGAAGAGTCTAATTTATTACTTATTCGAAATGTAGTAATCTCTTTTTTAAATTTCCATTTTAATATCAAATCACTAAATATATATTAGTAATGTGTACTGAGTACATGTGTGATTTGGAATAGAGTAACATCTTCTAGGTAAGAAATTGAAGATTTTCCTTTTATTCTCTTATAGCTGATTATTAAACACGAAAAAATATTTCAAAATTCTAGATAAGTTTTTCAGTGAAAAAAGATCTTTCACCTGGATAAAAACAAAGAGTTAGAACGGTGATGAAAAAGAGAAGGAAAAGATAGGAGTTACATTACCGTGGTTGATGACACTTCTTGTTTTAGAAGAAGAGAGACAAGAACGTTGGATTAGAGAGCTGGAACAGCCCACAAGAGAAAAATGAGTTGAGTAACATTCAGCCGTGAACAAGGAGGCAACATAGTGAGAAGAAAGAAAATGAGCTCAAGTGTAAGCTGCAGTTAGCATTTATAGGTAGGGTTAATGAAAGTGGGTTTTACGCTAATCATTATAGAAATAAATAATTTTGATTGTTTTATTTTGGGCTTGGGCCTAACTTTTATTTTCATTTTTGGTTAATTAATAAATGGCCTATACGAGCAAAGAAAAATCAATTTTTAAAAAAGGTTTTTGAGGGTAATATAGCAAATATGTGAATATGGTAAAAAATGTCAACCTTGTTATATTATCAAAATGGCTAAAATATATATGTAATTTTCATGACTTTCATGAGTTCCTCATTTTGTAAATACCTTCATCCCCCTTTCACATTTACAATCGTTCGGTTTTGGCGAGAATACAATTAATCAAATTTCTATCTACTGTAGATAATGATATTATGGGAAATGTACTGATCACCAACGATGAAGTAATCCTGAAGATCTTTCTAGCTCCTCCAAAAATTTGAAAACAATATGAATTGAATTTATTGATTGTCTCAATGAACATCATGCACAATGACCAAGGATTTTTCACTCCATCGAGGAATTTGGTAAACATTGAAACTCGTCTCATGTTCAAGTACTATGCCACAGGCTTAAAGGTAAACATGTAAAAGTACATGAGGATGATAGATCGATGTAAGGTCTCCTACTTATCGATTATACTTTTCACCTATTTTGTAGCTACGAAAATAAATTATGTGCAACAAATAAGGAGGGCACAATATTATCATCTCGTGAAAAATGGTTCACATATTCTTTCCTCATTAGATAAAGGGATTATGGTGAATTCTTCCCTTACCTACACTTTCATCTTCAATATTGACGTATCTTACTTTCTATAGGAAAGACTATTTAAGTAAGTAAATTGTATTGCAAGTGAAGAGGAGTGAGTATGTAATGGATATGAAGTAAATTTCAAATAATTTAGTATTTTTTATGGTCAAAGTGATTTCACAATATCATTTTTCACCATAAATATTGAAAAGTTCATAGAAATATAGGTGAGATGCTTCCTCGCAAATTTACGGATAACATATTGGGATAACTAGAGAAATAAAAACTTTTAATTGGTTGAGGTTAAGGGTTAATTTAAGTTATAATTGATTGACAAGAGTCTTCACTCAAAAGTTCAATAAAGAGCATTTATGAAAATAAATTTAAGAAAATTTTAATGGATAAAAAATATTGCAGATTATTATTATAGAGTTCTTCACAACTTTCCTTTCGCATAGCTACCATTTCTACAAGTTCATCACTCATTATCCCATAATTGGTTAATTCATCACAATGTTGCTTAGCTAAAATGCCAAACTTCAACGTGTTTAACCCTTTCAAAAAGAGAGATTTCAACTCGTAGAACCAAGTTATTTATTATTAGTAAATAGAAGATATTACATTGAAATGGATGGAAAAGTTCTACACACACATTAATACATCATTGAGTTGTCAAGAGCATAGTTTTAGTTAAATAGCAAAAGAATGATTTGATTTTTCTAAAACTACAAAGTATAACTGGGCGGAACTCAACAGTACTAGTAGGGAGTGTATCAATTCCACTTCCTTCAGAAATATGCATAATGTATCGAGAGACAAATCAATCAACATGATATTTTTGTTGTTTCAGAAAATATTGTTGCAAACTTGCGATATATCCATATATTTGTGGACAAAATTTTGACGATCACCTTAAATTTTTGTAAGGAAATTTGTCAAGATTTATGATCAATTTTTTTTAACATCACCATCACTTATGCTAATGAAGTCTTGCTCAATATCATATTTTAGTAGTAAAAACATATTAATGTACAGTTGAGTCTAAGAGGCGGGATGTACACATATCTTACCCCTTTGCGGAATAAAAAGATTTTTTTCTAATTGATCCACAATTCAAAATATGGGTTTATCCAAACCCCTTTTGATGTGGGTTTTTCTAATAGTGAACATTTAGTATTATCCCACAAGTTAATTTGAGGTGTGTAAGCCTAAGATGTACACATATTTTATTCCTATCTTTGTGTGATAATAATATTTTCTCTAATAGACCCTCAATTTAAAAGAAAATTTCCGAACATGGTTGTAAGAAAATATATGAAAAAAACAAATAGCAATATAGAAAACAAATTTAGGTTTACAGTTAGATATTCTTCAAGTGATTAGATAACAAAGTTTTTGTTAAAAATAAAATAAAAATAGTAGGATGATATACATTTAGACGGGAAAGTCAACTAGTTTTTGTTGGTGAAATTTTAAAATTACAATTTAAAATAAATTATCTTCAGGTACAGACATAGATATATATTTCTGTTTCTTCAAGGATATTTAAGCTCATGAAAAGAACTCTTTTCAAAATCTAGCAATAATCTTCTTAATTTGTCCCCTCAACGCAACATACCTGAATTTCAAAGTACAACTAAATAAATACTGAGCAAGAGTTGAATCCAGAACTCTATAATAAGAACTTTCTTTTTAACTCACTTTTATGCACTCTATATTTTCTAATACAAAAAAAAAAAGTAAGATCATCACTATTTGTAGTAGAGAAATTCTTCCTTGCAATGAATAGAAATATTGTGAGGTAGTAAATTGGGTAGAAAATGAAGTTGTAACGACCTGTTTAGTCGTTTTGAGCAGTAGAGTTTATTTCTGGAAATCACTGTCTGGGTCGACGGATCCCACGACGGACTGTCACGGGCACGACGGACTGTCACGGGCACGACGGACCGTCGAGGGGGTCTCGTTCCAAAACACTTAGAATTCTGAAATTTGGGTACTGAGACCGACTCTCTGAACTTCGTGACGGAGTGGCAGGATGGACCGTCGTTGGCACGACAGACCGTCACAAATCCTTCCACAGAATTAACTCTCTGAACTTTGTGACGGACCTGCAGGACGGACCGTCACAGTCATGACGGACCGTCACAGGCTGCGTAACCCTAACTGGGTCAGATTTCTATTAAAAGTTTTTAAGGGGCGTTTTAGACTATTCATGCTTATAATTATAAATTTAGTGGATTAATGTTAATAATTCAATTACTTGGGGGTTAAAGGAGATAACCTTGAAATAATTAGTGGGTTATTTTTATCATCTCTTATACTTAGTTATATGACAATTAGGGTAAAAGAAAAAGGGTTTGAATAAGAAAAATAGAAAGAGCAAGAACAGAGAAAGGGAGAAACGAATGAGAGAAGGGAGAACGAAAAGGAAAACAAAAAGGCTTGGGAAGTAGCTTGCTTGCTCGCGATTCTTCGGTGGAGGTAGGTTATGGTTTATACTATCTCATAGTAAACTCTTAATAGCGGATGATATGTGCTGGGTAGTATTGTAAAGTCTTCTATATGCTTATTTGTGCTTGCATGATGTGATTACGTAATTGTAATGGGTTGGGAAGATGAGACTGTGAATCTTAAATCTTAAATTCACCTTGTTAATGATGATACCTTGGTATAAAAGAAGGCTTGATGAACTAAAGTAATGAGATTAGAGGATCGGGTGTCATGTTCCGACACCAGGATAGTATAAGAGGATCGGGTGTCACGTTCCGACACCAGGATAGTAAATGAATCGGAGTGTCACGTTCCGACACCAGGATAGTAGTAGATGGATCGGAGTGTCACGTTCCGACACCAGGATAATAGATGGATCAGAGTGTCACGTTCCGACACCAGGATAGTAGTAGATGGATTGGAGTGTCACGTTCCGACACCAGGATAATAGATGGATCGGAGTGTCACGTTCCGACACCAGGATAGTAAAGAGAATGAATCTTGAAATATGTTAATATACTCAATCTAAAGAATTTGTTTCCAAATGAGTATGGTGTGGAGGCTTGAGTCCTCATAGATGTGCTTGGCGTTGTGACCAAGGGTTATGGTAATTGTTGTTGTCACCTGTTAAGAATATTAGTTGATTTTATGTTATTATCTGACATATATTGCTTTCTATTTTGAGTTGGCCGATGATACCTACTCAGTACTTGTGCCTAGTACTGACCCCTACTTGTATTTTTTTTCTTTGTTAATTGTGGAGTGCAGCAAACGTGCCATCGTCTTCAACTCAACCTCAACTCTAGCAAGTCTTCATCACACCAGATTTCAGGGTGAGCTATTGCTTCTAGCTTGGACTGGATCTTCCTCTTCATGTCTTGATGCCTTGAAATTCCGGCATGGACTAGCTGTTTATTTATTTTAGCTTCTTAGACATTCTTAGATTTAGTAATTTGAGGATAGATGTTCTTGTGGTGATGACTTTCCGAATTTGGGAATAATAAGTATTGGGTTTTTAGAAGTTATTTAATCGATTTTCATGAATAAGTTTTCAGTCTTCCGCATTATATTTTGTTTATTATGTTGAAATGTTGGGGTTTAGATTGGTTGGTTCGCTCACATCATAGGATAAGAGTGGGTGCCACTCGCGACTCGTTTTGGGTCGTGACAAACGAGTGCATAGACTACCGGCATAGACTACCGGCAGTTGAACAAGGTCACTATTAAGAACAAGTACCCCATTCCTTGCATTGATGACTTGTTCGATCAGTTACAAGGTGCTTGTGTCTTCTCTAAGATTGACTTGAGATCCGGTTATCATCAATTGAAAATACGGGCAACAGATGTGCCAAAGACTGCTTTTCAAACGAGGTATGGGCATTACGAATTCGTAGTAATGTCTTTTGGTCTTACAAATGCCCCTGCTGCTTTCATGAGCTTGATGAACAGGATTTTTAAGCCATATCTGGATCTCTTTGTGATCGTATTTATTGATGATATACTGATATACTCCAAGAGTAAGAAGGAACATGAGGAGCATTTTAGAATTGTGTTGGAAGTATTAAGGGAGAAAAGGCTTTATGCCAAATTCTCCAAGTGTGAGTTTTGGCTAGATTCAATGTCCTTCTTGGGGCACGTGGTTTCTAAGGATGGAGTGATGGTGGATCCTTCTATGATTGAAATAGTGAGGAATTGGGTAATACCTACTGATGTGTCAGAAGTAAGGACCTTTGTTGGTTTAGCCAGCTACTACCGTCGATTTGTCAAGGGATTCTTTTCTATTGCTTCCCAATTGACAAACTTGACTAAGCAGAATGTTCCATTTGTATGGTCGGATGAATGTGAGGAAAGCTTTCAGAGACTCAAGACCTTGTTGACTACGACACCTATCCTTACCTTTCCAGTAGAGGGTAAGAATTTCATTCTTTATTGCGATGCATCTTATTCTTGGTTGGGTGCAGTGCTAATGCAAGAGAGGAATGTAATCGCTTATGCTTCAAGGCTACTAAAGGTGCACGAACGTAACTATCCGACCCATGATTTGAAATTGGCTGCAGTTGTGTTTGCATTAAAGCAATGGAGAGATTATCTATATGGGGTCAAGTGTGAAGTCTACACAGATCATGGAGAGATTATCTATATGAGGAGGTGGATGGAACTGTTGAAGGACTATGATATTACTATTCTGTATTACCCAGGAAAAGCAAATGTGGTGGCTGATGCTTTAAGTCGAAAAGCAGGGAGCATGGGTAGTTTAGCCCACTTACAAGTTTCTAGACGCCCATTGGCTAGAGAAGTCCAAAACTTGGCTAACGACTTTATGAGACTGGAAATACTAGAGAAAGGAGGATTTTTGGCCTCCGTGGAGGCAAGATTTTCTTTCTTGACAAGATCAAGGGAAAACAGTTTGATGATGAGAAACTAAGCCGAATTCGGGATATGGTGTTGCGAGGAGAGGCTAAAGAGGCAATAATTGATGAGGAAGGTGTTTTGAGGATTAAGGGAACAGTATGTGTGCCCCGTGTTTATGATTTGATCCACACTATCCTCACAGAGGCTCATTGTTTCGGATATTCTATACATCCTGGTGCAACCAAGATGTACCGTGACCTAAAGCAACACTATTGGGGGAGTAGAATGAAGCGTGACATTGTTGATTTTGTTGCCAAATGTCCAAATTGTCAGCAAGTAAAGTATGAACATCAGAGGCCCGGAGGAACACTTCAGAGAATGTCCATTCCTGAATGGAAGTGGGAGAGAATTGCAATGGACTTCGTGGTTGGTCTTCCAAAGACATTGGGAAAGTTTGATTCTATTTGGGTAATTGTGGACAGATTAACTAAGTCTGCTCACTTCATTCCGGTCAAGGTGACCTACAATGCAGAGAAGTTAGCCAAACTCTATATCTCAGAAATTGTTCGATTGCATGGAGTTCATTTTTCCATCATATTAGATAGAGCTACGCAGTTTACTTCTAAGTTTTGGAGAACATTGCATGCTGAATTAGGTACTAAGTTGGATCTTAGTACTGCATATCACCCTCAGACCGATGGTCAGTCTGAGCGAATGATGCAGGTATTGGAGGATATGCTTCGTGCATGTGTGATAGAATTTGGTGGTCATTGGGATAACTTCTTACCCTTAGCGGAGTTTTCATACAATAATAGCTATCACTCCAGTATTGACATGGCCCCATTCGAAGCATTGTATGGGAGAAGATGTAGGTATCCCATTGGTTGGTTTGATGCATTTGAGGTTAGACCTTGGGGTACTGATCTTTTGAAGGATTCATTAGAGAAAGTGAAATCTATTCAAGAAAAGCTTTTAGCGGCGCAAAGTAGGCAAAAGGAATATGCAGATCGAAAGATTAGAGACTTGGAGTTCATGGAGGGTGCACAAGTTTTGCTGAAGGTTTCACCCATGAAAGGGGTGATGCGGTTTGGTAAAAGAGGTAAGCTAAGCCCAAGGTATATTGGACCATTTAAAGTACTTAAGCGAGAAGGAGAGGTGGCTTATGAATTAGCCTTGCCTCATGGAATGTCAGGAGTGAATCCGGTATTTCATGTGTCTATGTTTAAAAGATACCATGGGGATGGAAACTACATCATTCGTTGGGATTTGGTTCTACTTGATGAGAATTTGTCTTATGAGGAGGAGCCTGTTGCCATTCTAGATAGAGAAATTCACAAGTTGAGATCAAGGGATATTGCATCCATCAGAGTTCAATGGAAGAATCGACCAGTTAAAGAGTCCACTTGGGAGAAGGAGGCTTATATGCAAGAAAGATACCCACACCTGTTTACAGATTCAGGTACTCCTTTTCGCCCTTGTTTTTCATCTTGTGATCGTTCGAGGACGAACGATGGGTAAATTGGTAACTATTGTAACGACCTGTTTAGTCGTTTTGAGCAGTAGAGTTTATTTCTGGAAATCACTGTCTGGGTCGACGGATCGCACGACGGACCGTCATGGGCACGACGGACCGTCGAGGGGGTCTCGTTCCAAAACACTTAGAATTCTGAAAATTTGGGTACTGAGATCGACTCTCTGAACTTCGTGACGGAATGGAAGGACGGACCGTCGTTGGCACGACGGACTGTCACAAATCCTTCCACAGAATTAACTCTCTGAACTTTTTGACGGACCTGCAGGACGGACCGTCACAGTCATGACGGACCGTCACAGACTGCGTAACCATGACTGGGTCGGATTTCTATTAAAAGTTTATAAGGGGCGTTTTGGACTATTCATGCTTATAATTATAAAGTTAGTGGATTAATGTTAATAATTCAATTACTTGGGGGTTAAAGGAGATAACCTTGAAATAATTAGTGGGTTATTTTTATCATCTTTTATACTTATTTATATGAAAATTAGGGTAAAAGAAAAAGGGTTTGAATAAGAAAAATAGAAAGAGCAAGAACAGAGAAAGGGAGAAACGAACGACAGAAGGGAGAACGAAGAGGAAAACAAAAAGGCTTGGGAAGTAGCTTGCTTGCTCGCGATTCTTCGGTGGAGGTAGGTTATGGTTTATACTATCTCATAGTAAACTCTTAATAGCGGATGATATGTGCTGGGTAGTATTGTAAAGTCTTCTATATGCTTATTTGTGCTTGCATGATGTGATTACGTAATTGTAATGGGTTGGGAAGATGACGCTGTGAATCTTAAATCTTAAATTCACCTTGTTAATGATGATGCCTTGGTATAAAAGAAGGCTTGATGAACTAAAGTAATGAGATTAGAGGATCGGGTGTCACGTTCCGACACCAGGATAGTATTAGAGGATCGGGTGTCACGTTCCGACACCAGGATAGTAGTAGATGGATCGGAGTGTCACGTTCCGACACCAGGATAGTAGATGGATCGGAGTGTCACGTTCTGACACCAGGATAGTAGATGGATCGGAGTGTCACGTTCCGACACCAGGATAGTAAATGAATCGGAGTGTCACGTTCCGACACCAGGATAGTAGTAGATGGATCGGAGTGTCACGTTCCGACACCAGGATAATAGATGGATGGGAGTGTCACGTTCCGACACCAGGATAGTAGTAGATGGATTGGAGTGTCACGTTCCGACACCAGGATAATAGTTGGATCGGAGTGTCACGTTCCCACACTAGGATAGTAAAGAGAATAAATCTTGAAATATGTTAATATACTCAATATAAAGAATTTGTTTCCCAAATGAGTATGGTGTGGAGGCTTGAGTCCTCATAGATGTGCTTGACGTTGTGACCAAGGGTTATGGTAATTTTTGTTGTCACCTGTTAAGAATATTAGTTGATTTTATGTTATTATCTGACATATATTGCTTTCTATTTTGAGTTGGCCGATGATACCTACTCAGTACTTGTGCCTAGTACTGACCCCTACTTGTATTTGTTTTCTTTGTTAATTGTGGAGTGCAGCAAACGTGCCATCGTCTTCAACTCAACCTCAACTCTAGCAAGTCTTCATCACACCAGATTTCAGGGTGAGCTATTGCTTCTAGCTTGGACTGGATCTTCCTCTTCATGTCTTGATGCCTTGAAATTCCGGCATGTACTAGCTGTTTATTTATTTTAGCTTCTTAGACATTCTTAGATTTAGTAATTTGAGGATAGATGTTCTTGTGGTGATGACTTCCCGAATTTGGGAATAATAAGTATTGAGTTTTTAGAAGTTATTTAATCGATTTTCATGAATAAGTTTTCAGTCTTCCGCATTATATTTTGTTTATTATGTTGAAATGTTGGGGTTTAGATTGGTTGGTTCGCTCACATCATAGGATAAGAGTGGGTGCCACTCGCGACTCGTTTTGGGTCGTGACGCACGAGTGCATAGACTACCGGCATAGACTACCGGCAGTTGAACAAGGTCACTATTAAGAACAAGTACCCCATTCCTTGCATTGATGACTTGTTCGATCAGTTACAAGGTGCTTGTGTCTTCTCTAAGATTTACTTGAGATCCGGTTATCATCAATTGAAAATACGGGCAACAGATGTGCCAAAGACTGCTTTTCAAACGAGGTATGGGCATTACGAATTCGTAGTAATGTCTTTTGGTCTTACGAATGCCCCTGCTGCTTTCATGAGGTTGATGAACGGGATTTTTAAGCCATATCTGGATCTCTTTGTGATCGTATTTATTGATGATATACTGATATACTCCAAGAGTAAGAAGGAACATGAGGAGCATTTTAGAATTGTGTTGGAAGTATTAAGGGAGAAAAGGCTTTATGCCAAATTCTCCAAGTGTGAGTTTTGGCTAGATTCAATGTCCTTCTTGGGGCACGTGGTTTCTAAGGATGGAGTGATGGTGGATCCTTCTATGATTGAAATAGTGAGGAATTGGGTAATACCTACTAATGTGTCAGAAGTAAGGACCTTTGTTGGTTTAGCCAGCTACTACCGTCGATTTGTCAAGGGATTCTTTTCTATTGCTTCCCAATTGACAAACTTGACTAAGCAGAATGTTCCATTTGTATGGTCGGATGAATGTGAGGAAAGCTTTCAGAGACTCAAGACCTTGTTGACTACGGCACCTATCCTTACCTTTCCAGTAGAGGGTAAGAATTTCATTCTTTATTGCGATGCATCTTATTCTTGGTTGGGTGCAGTGCTAATGCAAGAGAGGAAGGTAATCGCTTATGCTTCAAGGCTACTAAAGGTGCACGAACGTAACTATCTGACCCATGATTTGAAATTGGCTGCAGTTGTGTTTGCATTAAAGCAATGGAGAGATTATCTATATGGGGTCAAGTGTGAAGTCTACACAGATCATGGAGAGATTATCTATATGAGGAGGTGGATGGAACTGTTGAAGGACTATGATATTACTATTCTGTATCATCCAGGAAAAGCAAATGTGGTGGCTGATGCTTTAAGTCGAAAAGCAGGGAGCTTGGGTAGTTTAGCCCACTTACAAGTTTCTAGACGCCCATTGGCTAGAGAAGTCCAAAACTTGGCTAACGACTTTATGAGACTGGAAATACTAGAGAAAGGAGGATTTTTGGCCTCCGTGGAGGCAAGATCTTCTTTCTTGACAAGATCAAGGGAAAACAGTTTGATGATGAGAAACTAAGCCGAATTCGGGATATGGTGTTGCGAGGAGAGGCTAAAGAGGCAATAATTGATGAGGAAGGTGTTTTGAGGATTAAGGGAACAGTATGTGTGCCCCGTGTTGATGATTTGATCCACACTATCCTCACAGAGGCTCATTGTTTCGGATATTCTATACATCTTGGTGCAGCCAAGATGTACCGTGACCTAAAGCAACACTATTGGGGGAGTAGAATGAAGCGTGACATTGTTGATTTTGTTGCCAAATGTCCAAATTGTCAGCAAGTAAAGTATGAACATCAGAGGCCCGGAGGAACACTTCAGAGAATGTCCATTCCTGAATGGAAGTGGGAGAGAATTGCAATGGACTTCGTGGTTGGTCTTCCAAAGACATTGGGAAAGTTTGATTCTATTTGGGTAATTGTGGACAGATTAACTAAGTCTGCTCACTTCATTCCGGTCAAGGTGACCTACAATGCAGAGAAGTTAGCCAAACTCTATATCTCAGAAATTGTTCGATTGCATGGAGTTCATTTTTCCATCATATCAGATAGAGCTACGCAGTTTACTTCTAAGTTTTGGAGAACATTGCATGCTGAATTAGGTACTAAGTTGGATCTTAGTACTGCATATCACCCTCAGACCGATGGTCAGTCTGAGCGAATGATGCAGGTATTGGAGGATATGCTTCGTGCATGTGTGATAGAATTTGGTGGTCATTGGTATAACTTCTTACCCTTAGCGGAGTTTTCATACAATAATAGCTATCACTCCAGTATTGACATGGCCCCATTCGAAGCATTGTATGGGAGAAGATGTAGGTATCCCATTGGTTGGTTTGATGCATTTGAGGTTAGACCTTGGGGTACTGATCTTTTGAAGGATTCATTAGAGAAAGTGAAATCTATTCAAGAAAAGCTTTTAGCGGCGCAAAGTAGGAAAAAGGAATATGCAGATCGAAAGATTAGAGACTTGGAGTTCATGGAGGGTGAACAAGTTTTGCTGAAGGTTTCACCCATGAAAGGGGTGGTGCGGTTTGGTAAAAGAGGTAAGCTAAGCCCAAGGTATATTGGACCATTTAAAGTAATTAAGCGAGAAGGAGAGGTGGCTTATGAATTAGCCTTGCCTCATGGAATGTCAGGAGTGCATCCGGTATTTCATGTGTCTATGTTGAAAAGATACCATGGGGATGGAAACTACATCATTCGTTGGGATTCGGTTCTACTTGATGAGAATTTGTCTTATGAGGAGGAGCCTGTTGCCATTCTAGATAGAGAAATTCACAAGTTGAGATCAAGGGATATTGCATCCATCAGAGTTCAATGGAAGAATCGACCAGTTAAAGAGTCCACTTGGGAGAAGGAGGCTGATATGCAAGAAAGATACCCACACCTGTTTACAGATTCAGGTACTCCTTTTCGCCCTTGTTTTTCTTCTTGTGATCGTTCGAGGACGAACGATGGGTAAATTGGTAACTATTGTAACGACCTGTTTAGTCGTTTTGAGCAATAGAGTTTATTTATGGAAATCACTGTCTGGGTCGACGGATCCCACGACGGACCGTCATGGGCACGACGGACCGTCGAGGGGGTCTCGTTCCAAAACACTTAGAATTCTGAAAATTTGGGTACTGAGATCGACTCTCTGAACTTCGTGACGGAATGGCAGGACGGACCGTCGTTGGCACGACGGACCGTCACAAATCTTTCCACAGAATTAACTCTCTGAACTTTGTGACGGACCTGCAGGACGGACCGTCACAGTCATGACGGACCGTCACAGGTTGCGTAACCCTGACTGGGTCGCATTTCTGTTAAAAGTTTTTAAGGGGCGTTTTGGACTATTCATGCTTATAATTATAAAGTTAGTGGATTAATGTTAATAATTCAATTACTTGGGGGTTAAAGGAGATAACCTTGAAATAATTAGTGGGTTATTTTTATCATCTTTTATACTTAATTATATGAAAATTAGGGTAAAACAAAAAGGGGTTTGAATAAGAAAAATAGAAAGAGCAAGAACAGAGAAAGGGAGAAACGAACGAGAGAAGGGAGAACGAAGAGGAAAACAAAAAGGCTTGGGAAGTAGCTTGCTTGCTCGCGATTCTTCGGTGGAGGTAGGTTATGGTTTATACTATCTCATAGTAAACTCTTAATAGCGGATGATGTGTGCTGGGTAGTATTGTAAAGTCTTCTATATGCTTATTTGTGCTTGCATGATGTGATTACGTAATTGTAATGGGTTGGGAAGATGAGGCTGTGAATCTTAAATTTTAAATTCACTTTGTTAATGATGATGCCTTGGTATAAAAGAAGGCTTGATGAACTAAAGTAATGAGATTAGAGGATCGGGTGTCACGTTCCGACACCAGGATAGTATTAGAGGATCGGGTGTCACGTTCCGACACAAGGATAGTAGTAGATGGATCGGAGTGTCACGTTCCGACACCAGGATAGTAGATGGATCGGAGTGTCACGTTCTGACACCAGGATAGTAGATGGATCGGAGTGTCACGTTCCGACACCAGGATAGTAAATGAATCGGAGTGTCACGTTCCGACACCAGGATAGTAGTAGATGGATCGGAGTGTCACGTTCCGACACCAGGATAATAGATGGATGGGAGTGTCACGTTCCGACACCAGGATAGTAGTAGATGGATTGGAGTGTCACGTTCCGACACCAGGATAATAGATGGATCGGAGTGTCACGTTCCCACACTAGGATAGTAAAGAGAATGAATCTTGAAATATGTTAATATACTCAATCTAAAGAATTTGTTTCCCAAATGAGTATGGTGTGGAGGCTTGAGTCCTCATAGATGTGCTTGGCGTTGTGACCAAGGGTTATGGTAATTGTTGTTGTCACCTGTTAAGAATATTAGTTTATTTTATGTTATTATCTGACATATATTGCTTTCTATTTTGAGTTGGCCGATGATACCTACTCAGTACTTGTGCCTTGTACTGACCCCTACTTGTATATGTTTTCTTTGTTAATTGTGGAGTGCAGCAAACGTGTCATCGTCTTCAACTCAACCTCAACTCTAGCCTGTCTTCATCACGCCAGATTTCAGGGTGAGCTATTGCTTCTAGCTTGGACTGGATCTTCCTCTTCATGTCTTGATGCCTTGAAATTTTTGGCATGGACTAGCTGTTTATTTATTTTAGCTTCTTAGACATTCATAGATTTAGTAATTTGAGGATAGATGTTCTTGTGGTGATGACTTCAAGATTTTGGGAATAATAAGTATTGAGTTTTTAGACGTTATTTAATCGATTTTCATTAATAAGTTTTAAGTCTTCCGCATTATATTCTGTTTATTATGTTGAAATGTTGGGGTTTAGATTGGTTGGTTCGCTCACATAGTAGGATAAGTGCGGGTGCCACTCGCGGCTCGTTTTAGGTTGTGACAGAAGCAGATGTTACATGAGTGACAAGACATAAAAAGATAAAATAATGAGTGAAATAATAGAGTTTCAATGAGAAGGTACGGAAAATATGACTGTCCATGTTCAATCACTAAATAAAATTCAATTACTCTCAACATTGTGCTAACAAAGTAAGACCATCACTATTTATAAGGGAGAAATTCTTCCTTGCAATGATTAAAAGAAATATTATAGGGGCAGTAAATGTTACGTTTTAGCAAAGTGCAAATAGGTAATGAGAAGAAAAAAATGAAATGAGGAGGAAAAAATTTTGGATGGAAAATGAAAATTTATTTTCAAAGTGCAAATGAACAGTCATTTATCCCATATTGGTAAAAAAAGGAAATTATTGTCCTTATATTAGGAAACACTTCCTTTACTTCTTAAAGGTTTGAGAAGAAGGTGCCCCCTCGCGCTGTCGGTGGTCGATCGACCTCCGCTTCGGCTTCAAATTTGGATTTGAATTTGACAAATCATGTGACCTTAATCAATTTCATTTCTCTTATAAATTAATTCACAATGTGTTAAATAAAAGAATTAATTTTGATGCAACAAAATTTATTGAAATTCGCGTGCAACGGTCATAACGGTATGATTTCCAAAGAAGTCGTTAATTTTCTCAAAAGACACATCTTTCCTAAAAGTTGTTATTTTTACCAAAACACACAACTTCCTGAGAAAAAATTTGTCTAAACATACTTGTCTGAACAAACACGTTTCTTGCTGAACATGTCTATAAAAGGAAATCATTTTTCATTTTTTCAAAAATTGTAAATTTTTCTTCTTTGCATATATATTTTCTCATAAACAAAGTGTAGATCAACTTATTCTTTGTGGCTTTTTATTGTTTTACGTTCGCTGAAAGTATAGAAGTTTGAGGTACCACTACTTTTTTAACAAGATAAATCTTTTTTATCTTGGGAGAAATTATCTGTAACCTCGGGTACAGTGGGGGGATTAAATTTTCTTAAGTAAAAATTATTCTGTCAATTTCATCTTCATTCTGTTTGTGCAATTTTGACTAAAATTAATACATGTGATAACTTTAAATTGCGTAGATAAATGTGCTAGATATCACATAACTTACAAATCATAAAAAGATAAAACAATGAGTGAAATAATGATGTTTTAGTGGAATATATGGTCTTGACTGATCATTTCAGGCACTAAACTATAGGAAATTACATCTAACGTTCTACTAGAAAGAGTGGGCAATAGAGAATGATATGGTAGGAGATAAATAAATAATAACTATTACTAAAATGATCCAATGTACTAAAAAAATTGAATACATATTTTTCCTAGAAAAAAAGGAGGTTGATGCAGATCATGTATTAAGCAATTGTTCAGATTATCAACTTAATTATGTTAATTCAATTATGTGACCTTTTTTTGTTCAAAATTAAACATAAAAACTTGATATTAAAAACGGCACATGACAAGGGTTAGGAGATTAATTATAGTATCTGATCTACATTGATAATAAATTACGATATAACCGTTTTGTTGTAACTCTTTACTTTTAATTACAAAATGCATATATATATATATATATATATATATATATATATATATATATATATATATATATATATATATATATATATATATATATATATCGATCTATCTCTCTCTCTCTCTCTCTCTCTCTCTATATATATATATATATATATATATATATATATAATTTCACCCTCATATTTGTATTAATGATAATTATAAACACTTGATAGTAAGTCATTGCCTTGAAAGCAATTTAGGTTTGACTCCGATGCAAATCGTTATAGCCGGTCGCTACCCAAGGTTTCATAGTTACTCTTAAACACGTGTATACGTAGCTAAGAGTGTGGAGGTTGCGAAAAACCAAATTCCAAAAAATATTCAAAGAATATGATGAAAGGAGGGAAATTATTTTTTCTTTTCTTTTATGGTTGATGTTGTATTTTTTATGCTCACAAATTGTCATTCTTATATAGATATTTCAAGAGGAGGAGTTTTAAATTGAAGAATTAATTTTTTCTTTTTCGTTTTAAGAAATGGATTGTCTAGATTAATGGCATTAAAGGCCATTATTTCACTTTTATAGAAACCTCTTGTTTGTTTATTTGAACGGATATGTTATCTCCTTTGAAACGTATTGTTGTTATTTCTTTGTAGTAGACATAATTAACATGGTTAGAATTAAATCAACTATAGTATTAACTCAACAATCCCCCACCAATGCAAAAATAAAGAGTAAGAACTGACTTTTGGACAAAAGAAAGTAACATCTACTTAAGTGTCAATATATTTCGATTTTAATTAACACATCGCGAAAATGGGACAACAACTCAATATCCACAAAGTGAAGTACTCTTGAACTGAATGGATATAAATTGAGACCTCAATAGCACATACTATATACTTAAATTTTAAGCAACCTCCGCGATACAACCAAAGGTGCTTTTATGGTCAAGCACACACACCTTAGATTTTAAGAGTGCTGTAGAAAGACGACCCAAGTCTATCATAAAAGGAGACCATATCATTACACTCACGTAGGTGACTCCATCAATTCTATCTCAAATAGATCACCTTTCGTCTATAGAACCATTAAGAGAAAAATAAGCTCAACCTTATGAAACAGTGCCTCACACATTAGGGATAGAAATGTAGTGTATATTGAGGCCTAACTGGTCCAACACATTACCTTAATCAATGGTCTTTAGCCCCATCCCCCTCGCCGTTTCAAGGATTGTTTTAGTTTCAAGCCCTTGGTCATATAATCCTCCATATTTGTTTCAGACCTTACGTATTCCAAGGAAATAACACCCAGTTTCCACAACTGTTTAAATACACCATGTCTGATGCGAATATGTCTCTTTTTTCCATTGTACACACTATTTTTGGCAATTTCAATAACTACTTGTGAGTCACAGTGAAGAGAAACTAGTGAAGCTTTTCTTCCCCACAAAGGCGTATCTGCCAAAAGATGTCTCAGTCATTCAGCTTCTTGACCTTCCAACTCGAGAGCAATGAATTCTGATTCCATGGTATAATGTGCTACACAAGTCTATTTAGAAGACTTCCACAAAATAGCGCCTGCACCCAAAGTAAACACATAGCCACTTGTGGAGCTAAGTTCATCATTGTCAGTTAACCAGTTTTCATCACAAAAACCTTCTAGAAGAACAAAAAATTTGTTAAAATACAAACACAAATTCATACCACCTATCAAATACCTTAGCAACCGATGAAGAGCATTAACGTGTTCACTACTAGGATTATGAGTATATCTACTCATTTTACTAACAACATAAGCTATATCAGGCCCCGTATAATTCATGAGAAACATTAGACCCCCAATTATTTTAGCATATTTAGTTTGAGAAACACTAGATTCATTATTCTTCTTCAAGTGTATGCTAGGATCATAAGAAGTTCTCACCGGAACTAGATCAAAACAATCAAACTTTTTCAACATCTTTTCATATTAATGAGACTGACACATAGAGAAACCATTAAGAGTTCTTTTGATTTTAACTCCCAAAATTACATTACTTCACCAAGGCCTCTCATTTCAAATTTAGAAGACAAAAAAATTTTAGTCTCATTTATAACATTCACATTAGGACAGAAGATTAACATGTCATCTACATATAAACATGTAATGACACATTCTGAACCTTTCATCTTAGAATAAACACATGTATCAGATAAATTTACAACAAAATCATTGTCCACTAATGTGATATTAAATTTTTCATATCATTGCTTAAGTGCTTGTTTTAGTCCATACAAGGACTTTCTCAGTTTGCATACTTTATCCTCTTGTCCTGGAACCACAAAACCCTCGGGTTAAGTCATATAGATCTATTCCTTTAAATCACCATTTAGAAATTTTGTTTTGACATCCATTTGATGTACCACTAAGTCGTGAATAGCGGCCAAAGCAACAAAAGTTATAATGGTCGCTATTTTAGTCACAGGAGAATAAGTATCAAAGTAATCCAATATCTTTATGTACAAAATTACTTCTTTTTTTTCCAAAATTCCTTAGTGGCGGAATGCCCAATTCCGCTTGTTCCCGTCTATTGCATCTTCCCTGCTACAAAAATGGCTTTCTTTTGGTTAAAACTCCTAATCACAAGTCTAGCCTTATATTTATCAATTGTACCATCATGTCTCAATTTCCTCTTAAATATCCACTTGCTACTTATTGTCTTACACCGTTTAGGTAAATCATACAAGCCCCAAGTGTGATTAGAAACTATGGAGTCTAATTCTCTTTCAATAGACTCTTTCTAAATTATAACATCTATTGATATCATTGCTTAATCAAAAGTCTTAGAGTCTTATTCTATTAAATAAAAAGACACGTATTCGTCATTTAAAATATTAATATCAAAATATTCAGTTAAGAAAATAGTAATAAAATCAGGCATAAACATGTCTCAATTCTACGATTCTTACTCCTTCTAAATTCATTTTCATGCTCATTAGAAATAACTCTAGAAGAAGGTACAACATGCGAACTAATAGACATAGACATAGAAGCATTATTTTGCGCACCACTCACCACATTGTTTTTCAAAGGAAAAATATACTCACAAAATTGCGCATATCTAGATTCACGAATAAAATGATCATTTAGAGACATAAATCTATATGCAACGCTATTTTGAGCACGTCCAATAAGGATAGTATCAAAAGTCTTAAAACCAACATTTACTCGTTTAAAATCAGGTAGACCAACCTTAGCCAAACACTACACACTTTCACAAATTTTAAGTTAGGAGTGAACCCTTTCTACAACTCATATGAGGTCTTGTCTTACTTCTTATGCGGGACTCTATTAAAAATATAGCCTGGAGACAAGACAACTTCTCCCCACATATTGTTAGATAGACCAGAGCTTAAAAGCATAGAGTTCGTCATTTCCTTAAGGGTTCTATTTTTCTATTCGGCTAAATCATTTTGTTGGGGAGTATAGGGAGCACTAACTTCATGTATAATAACATTTTTCTCAAAAAAATCTTCTAGAGTTTTAGTACTATATTCACCACCCTTATCAGATCTAAACTTCTTGATTTTCCACTTCTACTTTAAATTTTGAAACATGCTTTCAGCTTCATCTTTGGACTTAAGAAGATATACGTTAGTATATCTAGAGAAGTTATCAACAAAAGTAATGTAATACTTTTTCCACCTTTGCTAACATTGTTATTGAAATCTGCTAAACCTGAATGTATTAGTTCAAGTAATTCATTCTTTCTACTAATAATAGATGTGAAAGGTTTCTTGGCATGCTTTTTCTCTACGCACACATGACATTTAGAAAAATTATCAGTTTTTATCATAGGAATTAATTCCATTTTTTTGAGCATTTTAATAGAAGCAATATTAACATGACCTAGTCTACCATGCCACAAATTAATAGACTTAACAATATAAGCAGAATTTGAAATGCTTGCATGATTGACATTCTCTTGAACAATGTTTAATACAAATAATCCACCATTGAGATATACCTTCCCAACTAAGTCTCCTCCGTGAGATATAATTATTTTATCAACTTCAAACACAAGTTTAATGCCTACTTTGTAGAGAAGTGCTCAGGAAACTATGTTTCTACGGAGGGAGGGAACATACAAAACATAGTTCAAGGATAATGTCTTTCCAGAAGTTTAATCAATGAAACTTTTCCTTTACAAATTACTACAGCAGTAGTGGAGTTACCCATATATACACACTATATATCAGTAGACTCCTCAATGTCATGTAATAACTCTTTATTGGCAAAAAATGCCTTGAAGTTCCTGTGTCTAGCACCCAGTCAATTTGATTTGCCACCAGATTTTCCTCAACGACTACAACAACAATCACTTCATTAACTTCAACATGATTGGCTTTGACATCACTTTGTCCTTCATTCTTTGAGTCATGTCCTTTTCATTGATAGCACTTGACACCTTTGTGACCAATTTTTCCACAAGCAAAACAAGAGCCCTTAAAATTTTGACTTTGACTCTCCGTCTTGTTGAATTGATTTTTCTTCCTCACAAGTTCCTTTTTCGAGACTTTCTTCTGTTTGACTTTTAACCTGTCTTTCACAACAGTACTAGAAAATTAAACAAGATTAGCTTTAGACGAATTAAGAGAAAGTTCTTCCATCTTATCTTTGAGATGATTCGCCTCCTCGGTCCTCATGTAACTTATCGGTTCTCGAAGGGTTAAATTATTTTTCTTATGTTTTAACTTATTTTTATAATCACCCCAAGATGGTGAAAAGTTTTTAAGAAGAAAATTAGTCTAAAATATCTCACATATCTTCATGTCCACGTTGACAACATCACCAGTAAAGTTCTCATATTCGTGAACTTGTTCCATTATTGGCTTATTATCAACCATTTGGAATTTAATCCACTGACAAACAACATATTTTTCTTTTTTGCATCATCAGCACCATATTTATTTTCCAAACTATCCCATATTTATTAGGCATATTTATAGTTTAAAAATAAATAAAATAAAGGATTAGACATATGATTTAGCAAATGTCCTCTAAAAATTTAGTTTTCCATTTCAAACTTCTTTTTAACAACATCGTCAACAGTTATAACATACCTAGAATAAGTATTAGTGTTAGAACTATTCATAGAAGGTTCTTTAAATAAAACATAATCAACTTCTAATTGTTCAAAGAATATTAAAAGTTTTTGTGACCATCGTTTAAAATTAATTCCATCCAAAGGCTCATGTTTTGACAAATCATTAAAAGTTTTGTTCAAAGAAATAGCCCTTTATCAATATTATATGTTAGGAAAACCGCTTTCAAATTGTTGGGAAAAATACTACAATATTGATATTATATTGGAATTATAAAGTAGTAAAGAACTTATCACAAATACTGTGTCGTGGCAAGCCACTGCTTTGAACGCGATTTTGGCTTGACTCCGATTCAAATCGTTATAGCCGGTTCCTCTCAAGGTTCCACAGTTTCTCTCAAAAACATGCACTAGTGGCTAAGAGTTTGGAGGTTGCCCAAAACAAAATTTCCAAAAATATCCAAAGAATGTGATGAAAGAAGGGAATTTTTTTTCTCTTTTTCTTTGTGGTTGATGTTGTTTTTTTATGGTTACATATGTTCATTTTTATATAGATATTTCAAGAGGAGCAGTTTCAAATAGAAGAGTTTATTTTTCTTTTTCATTTTAAGAAACAGATTTTCAAGATTAATGACATTAAAGATCATTGCATTAGACTTAATTAACATTGTTATAATTAACTAAACTATCATATTAACTCAACAAATGCATCTTTGAATATATTTTGTATCTCGTAGACAATTTTTTTTCTGTAAAAACCGTCATAAATGTGGATCAAACAAAACATTAGTGAAAACTCATATTTCTTCAAACATCATAAGTAAAAAATATTAAAAAAGAAATAAAGAGAGATTTATGAAAAAGATGGAGTATCGTTTAGTTTGTCCAATAATCTCTATGAGTCTTTTTAAGTTTATAATTCAAAATTTTATGAATGCACTATCATAATCTTCTTCATCAGTAAAATTTGACTAATCTAGACACTTACAACGCCCTTTTAAATTTTCATACTTAAACCTAACATTCTACTTACGAAAATTGGGAATACATCGACGTCAATTGGAAATGGAATGTGAAAAATTAGCAGCCATCATTTCTGATTTTCTAAACCATGACGTCGCGCTGAACATGCCAATACCATATCTTTTTCAACTATCTCCATTTTTAAAGAAAAGTTTTGAGTGTTATTTTAGAAGATCTAAATCACTTGGTAAATTATGATCCAATTTTTTTCTTCTTCAATAGACATACCTTGCATTAATGAGTAGTTGTTAGATTCATAAAAAAATTAATTTGATTAAATATGAATTGAATGAATCAAGACCATTTAAGGCGAAGGAGGTAAAAAGAAATATGGGTTTTCTTGTTCATTGTTATTTTCTCATAAAAGTCATGGTATATAAATTATATTAACTTTCTTTAAATAACATTTCTTGTTATAATATTAGTGTTTTGCTATGAAATTGTTCATTTTTCTAAGTTGAGTTTGAATATTTTACTCAGTTTTAAAGAAAGAACTTTTCAAACTTTATTTTGTAAAAACAGAAATCAATCAACAACATTACAAAATATTATTCAAACATTATTGATATGGCCTCCTGCTCCAAGTCTGAGGAATATCTATTGATTTTTTCTAACTCACCACACTCATAGTAGGACAAGGAACCAGCATGTACTAACAAAAATCCAAATACATTGAATGGTCACCGTAACCTGAAAACCTTTAATAGCAACCATGATAAGTCTTGACCCAAGTTGTATCAAAATTTTCCAATAATACATTCCTCAGACACTTACATAACTGCATAAACATGTATACTGAACCGAGGATGAATATCCCTCCTTAATGAACCCCCTCCAAATGAGGTACTACTAAAATAACAACAGGGGCAAGACTTCTTGTTTGTCAAATCCCTAAATACCATGCGGTGCATAAGCTCCATGACCACCTTTGACTGCTCTCTGAAAAGAAGCTTCAGACAAGGTTGTTTGATAAGTTGCTTCAACAGATATATTAAGTCAAACTTCTCATGAATTGAAAAATTCTTAATCTCATCTGCTAAAATCACCAAAGCATGGTGAAAGAATGCATGAAATCTTTCCAAAAATCGATCTGAAATACCATCTTAAGCCAAGTTCTCAAACTGAAGTTACAGGGAATGAACATGTTGTTCTAGTATCGACATCAGACTGCCACCACTTCCCAGAAAGGCCCCACATGTGAAAAGTAGTGTAATCCACTCTGTCGGACTGCACCAACTCCACATATTGTAACGTCTCATGACAACTCACAAGAAATAATTTAAAGTTAAACTTTAGTAAATCTTGTGTGTGTGTATATCTATCTATTTGGCGATAAATACTACTTAGAAGGTATGAGATTACCCTAAAGACACTTGATCTATCTTTACTCTCTGTAACGACCTGTTTAGTCGTTTTGAGCAGCAGATTTTATTTCTGGAAAATTGGCTGAGACGACGGACCCCACGACGGACCGTCATGGGCACGACGGACCTTCGCAGGGTCTCGTTTACAAAACACTTAGAAATTCTGAAATTGGGTATTGAAAATCGACTCTCTGAACTTCATAACGGAATGGCAGGACGGACCGTCACAGGTGTGACGGACCGTCACAGATTCTTTAATAAAATTGAGTCTCTGAACTCTGTGACGGAGCAGCAGGATGGACCGTCGCAGGCATGACGGCCCGTCGCAGACTGCGTATTCCCAGTCTGGGTCGGATTTCTTTACACGTTTTAAGGGACGTTTTGAACTATTCCTACTTTAATTATAAAGTTAGAGGGTTAAGGTTAATAAGTCTAATTACTTGGGGGTTAAAAGAGGTAACCTTAAATTAATTAGTGGGTTGTTATTGCCATATTTCATTCTTAAATATATGTTAATTAGGGTAAAAGAAAGAGGATTTGAATAAGAAAATAGAAAGAACAAGAGAGAGAGAGAATTGAACGAGAAAGAGAGAAACAAAGAGGATAGCAAAGCTTGGGAATTTCTTGCTTGTATCACTAGTCTTCGGTGGACGTAGGTTATGGTTTCTCTTACGATATTCGTAGTAAAACTCTTAATAGTGAATGATATGTATTGATAATATTGTAAACCCTGCTATGTGCTTGATCGTATGCTTGAATGAATGTGATTATATAATTGTGATTATATTAAGCATGATGAAGTTATTGAATCCCAAATCTTGATAAAAACCTAATCTCTTGTTAATGATGAGGCCTTGGTATAAAAGAAGGCGTGATGAACTAAAGTAATGAGATTGATGATGTCTTGGTAAGAAAGAAGGCTTGACGAATTGATAGAAGGAGATTAGGGGATCGGAGTGTCATGTTCCGACACATAGAATTAAGGAATCGGGTGTCACGAACCGATACGTAGTATTAGGGGGACCGGGTGTCACGAACCGACACGTAGATTTAGGGGATCGGGTGTCACGAACCGACACGTAGATTTAGGGGTCGGGTGTCACGAACCGACACGTAAATTAAGGTGATCGGAGTGTCACGTTCCGACACATAGTAGTAGGGGATCGGAGTGTCACGTACCGACACAAGAGGATTAAAGATGTATGAGGGAGCGGAGTGTCACGTACCGACACAAGAGAAATAAAGATAAGGAATCTTGAAAGATGTTAATATACTCAATCTAATGAATCTAATTCCCAAATGAGTATGGTATTGAGGCTTGAGTCCTCATGTGTGAACTTGACGGTAATTGTTAATGATATAGTACTTGTTGTTGCTACATGTTGAGTATCATAGTTGATTTTATGATATTACTTGGTATATACTGTTTTCTATTTTGAGTTGGCCGATGATATCTACTCAGTACCCGTGTTTTGTACTGACCCCTACTTTTATGTTTTCTTCTTTGTATTTGTGGAGTGCAGCAAACGTGCCGTCGTCTTCGACTCAACAGTAATTCAAGCCAGTCTTTACTACATCGGAAATTCAGGGTGAGCTAATACTTCTAGCTTGGACTGGATCTTCTTCCTCATGTCTTGATGCCTTGAAGTTTCCGTCATGGACTAGCTTTTACTTGTTTTAGCTTTTAGAATACTCTTAGTTTAGTCATTTGATTTTAGATGTTCTTGTGATGATGACTTCCAGATTTTGGGGATAATAATAGTTATTGAATTGATTTTATTAATGAGTTAAGTCTTCCGCATTACTTTCTGTCGATATTATATTGAAATGTTAAGGGTTAGATTGGTTGGTTCGCTCACATAGGAGGGTAAAATGTGGGTGCCAGTCGCGGCTCGGTTTTGGGTCGTGACAAACTTGGTATCAGAGCATTAGGTTCGTTGGTCTCATCACACAAGAACGAGTCTAGTAGAGTCTTAAGGAACGGTAGGGGGACGCCTTTACTTTTCTTTGAGAGGCTATAAGACTTTAGGAAAATTCCATTCTTTCTTTCTTTCTTTCGTGCTACTACTTGAATCCAATTGGTATCTAGGTGATATAAATTGGTATCTGACAATCTTCACTCTATTTCGCAGATGGTTAGAACTAGAGCAACGATTGCGCCAATACCAACACCGGCAAGACAGGAAGAGTCTGAGCCAGCCACTGGGGCTGTAGCTCGGGGAGGAACAGTGGCAAGAGGCCGTGGTAGAGGTCGTGGGAGGACTTCCTCTAGAGGAAGAGGACAAGTACCTAGCCCATCTGATGCTAGGGCGGTGACTCCTCCACCGACTGAGGAAGTAGTAAGAGAGGGTGAGGAAGGGGAGAATGAACAAGTGCAAAATGAGGAATTGCCACTGACCTACCCCAGAGATGATCAATCGAGTTCTTGCTTATGTTAGCGGGTTATCCGATCGGTCGAGCACCTCAGTGTTTTTACGCACCAACACCTCCGGTTTCAGAGGTACGACATGCCGCTGCTGCGGCTCCCCGCATGGATGCCTCATTGGAGATAGGCACGTTACCTCGTCTGACTACGGGGCCCATAATGACAAATGATCAGCATGAACTTTTCAGTAAGTTCTTCAAATTGAAACCTCCAGTCTTCAAGGGTGCTGAATCTGAGGATGCCTACGATTTTCTGGTTGATTGTCATGAGCTACTACACAAAATGGGTATAGTAGAACGGTTTGGTGTGGAGTTTGTGAGTTATCAGTTTCAAGGGAACGCCAAAATGTTGTGGCGGTCACATGTTGAGTGTCAACCAACAGAGGCATCACCTATGACTTGGGCCTCATTCTCTTGCTTCTTTATGGATAAATACATCCCACGTACTTTGAGGGATAGGAAAAGAGATGAATTCTTAAGTCTAGAGCAAGGTAGGATGTCGGTGACCGCATATGAGGCCAAGTTTCGTGCACTATCCAGATACTCCACCCAACTTTGTTTCAGTACACAAGAGCGGATTCGTCGTTTCGTGAAGGGGTTGAGGTCAGAGTTGCGGATTTCAGCCTTACAAGTAGCGGCTACGGCAAAGTCCTTCCAAGAAGTGGTAGATTTCGTGGTAGAGGTGGAAGGAGTGAAGCCGGATGAATTCACCATGGCATCGACATCAAAAAGGTTTCGAAAGGGAGGTGAGTTTAATGGTTCTTACTCCAGAGGATAAGGTTCCGGAGGTTACTCCGTTTGACCAATTCAGTCTTCGCTACAGACTGTAGTCGGGGGTCCACCTCAGACCGGTCAACACTTCTCTGAGATACCTATGCTTGACTCTAGAGAGTGTTATGGATGTGGAGAGACTGGATATATTAGGAGGAATTGTCCAAAACAGAGTTATAGACCCCGAATAGCTAGAGGTAGAGGTGGTCATGGTAGAGGCCGTTATTCTGGAGGACGTGGTGGTCGAGGTAATGGTGGTCACCAAAACGGCCGGGGTGATGGGCAAACTGGAGCGACGACATCACAACATGGTAGGGGCAATGGACAGACAAACGATAGGGCCCATTGTTACGCTTTCCCTGGCGATGCGAGCGAGGCATCGATCTTTGTCATCACAGGTAATATTTTGGTTTGTGATTGCATGGCTTCTGTATTGTTTGATCCCGGATCCATATTTTCTTATGTATCTTCCTCAATTGCAAATGGTCTTAATTTACATTGTGAATTACTTGACATGCTTATTCGTGTTTCTACTCCGGTGAGTGAGTCTGTGATAGTTGAAAAAGTGTATAGGTCTTGTTTAGTGACTTTTGTGGGGAATAACACTTATGTAGATTTGGTTATCTTAGAAATGGTTGACTTTGATGTAATTCTGGGTATGACATGGCTTTCTCCGAATTTTGCGATCTTGGAATGTAATGCTAAAACTGTGACGTTAGCCAAGCCTGGGACAGATCCGTTAGTGTGGGAGGGCGACTACACTTCCAATTCGATTCGTATTGTCTCCTTTCTTTGTGCTAAGAGAATGGTTATTAAGGGTTGTTTAGCTTTCTTGGCACACCTTAAGGATGATACTACCCAAGTACCTTCGATGGAGTCAGTTTCGGTAGTCCTTGAGTTTTTGGATGTGTTCCCTGCAGATCTTCCTGGTATGCCACCGGATAGGGATATTGACTTCTGCATCGATCTTGAACCGGGCACTCGCCCCATTTCTATACCCCCTTATAGAATGGCTCCCACGGAGTTGAGAGAGTTAAAGGCCCAACTTCAAGAGTTGTTCAGCAAAGGCTTCATTAGACCAAGTGCATCTCCTTGGGGTGCTCCGGTTTTGTTTGTGAAGAAGAAGGATGGAAGTTTTCGGATGTGCATAGACTACCGGCAGTTGAACTAGGTAACTATTAAGAACAAGTATCCTCTTCCTCGCATTGATGACTTGTTCGATCAGTTACAAGGTGCTTGTGTCTTCTCTAAGATTGACTTGAGATCCGGTTATCATCAATTGAAAATACAGGCAACGGATGTGCCAAAGACTGCTTTTCGAACCAGGTATGGGCATTACAAATTCGTAGAGATGTCTTTTGGTCTTACGAATGCCCCTGCTGTGTTCATGAGCTTGATGAACGGGATTTTTAAGCCATATTTGGATCTCTTTGTGATCGTATTTATCGATGATATACTGATATACTCTAAAAGTAAGAAGGAACATGAGGAGCACTTGAGAATTATATTGGAAATGTTGAGGGAGAAAAAGCTTTATGCCAAGTTCTCTAAGTGTGAGTTTTGGCTAGATGCAGTGTCCTTCTTGGGGCACGTGGTTTCTAAGGATGGAGTGATGGTGGATCCTTCTAAGATTGAGACAGTGAAGAATTGGGTAAGACCCACTAATGTGTCAGAAATAAGGAGCCTTGTTGGGTTAGCTAGCTACTACCGCCGATTTGTCAAGGGATTCTCTTCTATTGCTTCCCAATTGACGAACTTGACTAAGCAGAATGTTCCTTTTGTATGGTCGGATGAGTGGGAAGAAGCTTTCAGAAACACAAGACTTTGTTGACTACCGCACCTATCCTTACCTTGCCGGTAGAGGGTAAGAACTCCATTGTTTATTGTGATGCATCCTATTCTGGGTTGGGTGCAGTGCTAATGCAAGAGAAGAATGTGATTGCTTATGCTTCAAGACAATTAAAGGTGCATGAACGTAACTATCCAACCCACGATTTGGAATTAGCCGCGGTAGTATTCGCATTAAAGCAATGGAAACACTACTTATATGGAGTTAAATGTGAGGTCCACACGGACCATCGTAGCCTACAGTATGTTTTTACTCAGAAGGATTTAAACTTGAGACAGAGGAGATGGATGGAACTACTGAAGGACTACGACATCACAATCTTGTATCATCCGGGAAAAGCTAATGTTGTGGCGGATGCTTTAAGTAGAAAGGCGGGAAGCATGGGAAGTCTAGCTCACTTGCAAGCTTCTAGACGCCCATTGGCTAGAGAAGTTCAGATTTTGGCTAATGACCTTATGAGGTTAGAAGTAAATGAGAAGGGAGGATTGTTAGCTTGTGTGGAGGCAAGATCTTCCTTCCTTGACAAGATCAAGGGAAAGCAGTTTAATGATGAGAAATTGATCCGGATCAGAGATAAAGTGTCGCAAGGAGAGGCTAAAGAAGCAACAATCAATAAGGAAGGTGTGTTGAGGATTAAGGGAAGGGTATGTGTACCCCGCGTCGATGATTTGATCAACACTATTCTGACAGAGGCTCATAGTTCAAGGTATTCGATACATCCGGGTGCAACCAAGATGTACCGTGACCTAAAGCAACACTTTTGGTGGAGTAGAATGAAGCGTGATATTATTGAATTTATCGCCAAGTGTCCAAATTGTCCACAAGTAAAGTATGAACACCAGAGGCCCGGAGAAACACTTCAGAGAATGCCCATTCCTGAATGGAAGTGGGAGAGAATCGCAATGGACTTTGTGGTTGGTCTTCCAAAGACAATGGGTAAGTATGACTCCATTTGGGTGATTGTTGATAGGTTAACTAAGTCTGCTCATTTTATTCCGGTCAAGGTAACTTACAATGCAGAGAAGTTGGCCAAACTTTACATCTCAGAAGTTGTTCGGTTGCATGGGGTTCCACTCTCCATCATATCAGATAGAGGTACGCAGTTTACTTCTAAGTTTTTGAAAGCATTGCATGCTGAATTGGGTACTAGGTTGGACCTTAGTACTGCATTTCACCCTCAGACCGATGGTCAGTCTGAGCGAACGATTCAAGTGTTGGAGGATATGCTTCGTGCATGCGTGATAGAATTTGGTGGTCATTGGGATAACTTCTTACCCTTAGCGGAGTTTTCATACAATAATAGTTATCACTCAAGCATTGATATGGCCCCATTTGAAGCATTGTATGGTAGGAGATGTAGGTCTCCCATTGCGTGGTTTGATGCATTTGAGGTTAGACCTTGGGGTACTGACCTTTTGAGGGATTCGATAGAGAAAGTGAAATCTATTCAAGAAAAGCTTTTAGCGGCGCAAAGTAGGCAAAAAGAATAT
Source organism: Solanum arcanum (assembly GCA_027789145.1). Taxonomy (NCBI): domain Eukaryota; kingdom Viridiplantae; phylum Streptophyta; class Magnoliopsida; order Solanales; family Solanaceae; genus Solanum; species Solanum arcanum. Next base: position 24,129,445 of record CM050933.1, read on the forward strand.
GCAGATCGAAAGGTTAGAGACTTAGAGTTCATGGAGGGTGAACAAGTCTTGTTGAAAGTTTCGCCAATGAAAGGGGTGATGCGGTTTGGTAAAAGAGGTAAGCTAAGTCCGAGGTACATTGGGCCATTTGAAGTACTTAAGCGAGTAGGGGAGGTATCTTATGAGCTAGCCTTGCCCCCGGGGCTATCCGGAGTACATCCAGTATTCCATGTGTCTATGTTGAAAAGATACCATGGGGATGGGAACTACATTATCCGTTGGGATTCAGTTTTGCTTGATGAAAATTTGTCTTATGAGGAGGAGCCTGTTACTATTTTAGATAGAGAAGTTCGCAAGTTGAGGTCAAGGGAGATTGCATCCATCAAGGTGCAATGGAAGAATCGGCCGGTTGAAAAAGCCACTTGGGAGAAGGAGGACGATATGGAAGAAAGATACCCACACCTGTTTAAAGATTCAGGTACTCATTCTCGCCCTTGTTTTTCTTCTTGTGATCGTTCGAGGACGAACGATGGGTAAATTGGTATCTATTGTAACGACCTGTTTAGTTGTTTTGACCAGCAGATTTTATTTCTGGAAAATTAGCTGAGACGACGGACCCCACGACGGACCGTCATGGGCACGACAAACCGTCGCAGGGTCTCGTTTCAAAACACTCAGAAATTCTGAAATTGGGTACTGAAAATCGACTCTCTGAACTTCGTAACGGAATGGCAGGACGGACCGTCACAGGTGTGACGGACCGTCACAGGTGTGACGGACCGTCATCTCTGAACTCTGTGATGGAGCAGCAGGACGGACCGTCGCAGGCACGACGGCCCGTTGCAGACTGCGTAATCCCAGTCTGGGTCGGATTTCTTTACACGTTTTAAGGGACATTTTGGACTATTCCTACTTTAATTATAAAGTTAGAGGGTTAAGGTTAATAAGTCTAATTACTTGGGGGTTAAAAGAGGTAACCTTAAGTTAATTAGTGGGTTGTTATTGCCATCTTTCATTCTTAATTATATGTTAATTAGGGTAAAAGAAAGAGGATTTGAATAAGAAAATAGAAAGAACAAGAGAGAGAAAGAATTGAACGAGAAAGAGAGAAACGAAGAGGATAGCAAAGCTTGGGAATTTCTTTCTTGATCACTAGTCTTCGGTGGAAGTAGGTTATGGTTTCTCTTATGATATTTGTAGTAAAACTCTTAATAGTGAATGATATGTATTGATAATATTGTAAACCCTGCTATGTGTTTGATCGTATGCTTGAATGAATGTGATTATATAATTGTGATTATATTAAGCATGATGAAGTTATTGTATCCCAAATCTTGATAAAAACCTAATCTCTTGTTAATGATGAGGCCTTGGTATAAAAGAAGGCGTGATGAACTAAAGTAATGAGATTGATGATGTCTTATTAAGAAAGAAGGCTTGACGAATTGATAGAAGGAGATTAGGGGATCGGAGTGTCACGTTCCGACACATATAATTAAGGGATCGGGTGTCACGAACCGACACGTAGTATTAGGGGGACCGGGTGTCACGAATCTACACGTAGATTTAGGGGATCGGGTGTCACGAACCGACACGTAGATTTAGGGGATCGGGTGTCACGAACCGACACGTAAATTTAGGGGATCGGAGTGTCACGTTCCGACACATAGTAATAGGGGATCGGAGTGTCACGTACCGACACAAGAGGATTAAAGATGTATGAGGGAGCGGAGTGTCACGTACCGACACAAGAGAAATAAAGATAAGGAATCTTGAAATATGTTAATATACTCAATCTAATGAATCTAATTCCCAAATGATTATGGTATTGAGGCTTGAGTCCTCATGTGTGAACTTGACGGTAATTGTTAATGATATAGTACTTGTTGTTGCTACATGTTGAGTATCATAGTTGATTTTATGATATTACTTGGTATATACTGTTTTCTATTTTGAGTTGGCCGATGATATCTACTCAGTACCCGTGTTTTGTACTGACCCCTACTTTTATGTTTTCTTCTTTGTATTTGTGGAGTGCAGCAAACGTGCCGTCGTCTTTGACTCAACAGTAATTCAAGTCAGTCTTTACTACATCGGAAATTCAGGGTGAGCTAATACTTCTAGCTTGGACTGGATCTTCTTCCTCATGTCTTGATGCCTTGAAGTTTCCGGCATGGACTAGCTTTTACTTGTTTTAGCTTTTAGAATACTCTTAGTTTAGTCATTTGATTTAGATGTTCTTGTGATGATGACATCCAGATTTTTGGGATAATAATAGTTATTGAATTGATTTTATTAATTAGTTAAGTCTTCCGCATTACTTTCTGTCGATATTATATTGAAAAGTTAAGGGTTAGATTGGTTGGTTCGCACATAGGAGGGTAAAATGTGGGTGCCAGTCGCGGCTCGGTTTTGGGTCGTGACACTCTCTCTTGTTAATTAATTTCGTCAAACGATCTATTTGACTATTCAGTGAAGGATTTGATCGATGAACATTCAGTTCTTTCAACAATGTTGAATGAATTCTGACCAATTCTTCAACTCGGATCAAACTAATAAAACCCTAAATAAATTATAAAATTTAGTTAGGGTTCTAGGAGAAAATTTCTTTTTAACAAATTTTATGTATTGAAAATAAACTCCAACTAAGAAATAAAATTGAAAAAAGAAGAATATGTTACTAATAAACAGTTTGAGTACAATTTGTGCATTTCTTGATTCTCCTGTAGGATAATTTGCACCTAAAATGGATTTTATTTGATCTTATGTAAAGAGGATTTGTGGACTTTCATGAAGTATTTGTGGTCACAAAGAGACCGCCCACATCTTTATCTATTTGTAAATGTTCCATGAATTTATGAAATTTTCGAGATCCCTCTCTGAGGAATACTGTAACCTTTATATAGTGTGAGTTAGGATTAGTCTTCAAGAATTAGGATTAGTCTTCAAGAATTTTAAATGAAGTTGGACTCATCTTGTAGAGTCCCACACAATTTTGATGTCTACAAATGTCGAGTCTGTGTCTCATGAAGAAACTGATCTCTTTTTTAAATAACCTTTCTGTGCACATAGTTCACTTAACTCTCTTATCGGTTGGAGTTTACTGTTTGAGGTGTAATCAACGGTTCCAGGAGAGGTCTTAAGGGATCGCACCAACAGAGTACCCAAAAACATCTCCAAGCACGTTTCAGATTCTCATCCAAATGAAGACACATGATCCAATTTCTCAAAGATCCTCAATAGTAAAACATAACTTTCTTTGCAGATTTCGCGAGGCATGAAGAAGGTGCTTGTGCATGCGAGCCTTAACTGCAGATTGAGCATATTATTCATTGTTTACAGAAGGTTACCTCAAATCATTAATTAGTCATGAAGTCAGTTCAAATATTTGAAATCGATATGTGTTGCACCAACATAATCTAGCACTACATCTCCTAGAATTCCTAGCGTTAATATCAATGTGGAATATGATGCGTGAGTAAGAGTTCCAACAAGCCATGAAGGATCATGGAACTTGTAAGTAGCAAGGTTTCAATGTATTAGACATTAACTAGCTTCTCAGAATCAACAAAATCAATCTGCAAACAAATACAATTCATAAATGGTAAAGTCGCTACTTCCCCACACGAGCTGAGGTAGGCTCCTATTACTTCCTCAACCACATTAACTACTTCTTACTATTTCTAATTGTTTGAATTAAGCTACTATACCTTTTTATTGAAGGCAATGGGAACTCTTAGTCGAAGAACTTGAGAATTATCATCAGGAATGATTCACTTTAGAAGATCAAATGATTCAATATGCATAAATTTCATATTTTACGAGCGTTTCCAAAGTTGCAAAGTGTATCCTTGGAAATGATTTTATTTACTTAATTTTGAGTAAACCTCGTGCTTACTTTTATTATTCTTAAATAGTTGTATACTAACATCACATTTGGGGAAAGAGTCTCAAATTTTCCCAAGTTATTCCAAATGAAACTTCTAGAGGCATTTCTTTGTTGTCATTCCTTCCAAAATCTTACAAGTTGGGATACAAAGTTTTATTTTGCAATGATCCAAAAGTATTTTTTTCAAGTTTATTCGATATGAGTGCTTCCCCAATAAAGTCTAAAGGTTCTTGCACGGCAGATTGTTAATGGCAAAATATTCTTGACCTCGAGAATCTTATGAATTCTAAGGTATATACAAATAGTAGTAAATCAGTTCGGCGGAGTTTGGGGATTCACTACCATATATGTATACCTAGAATTCATAAGATTCTTAACGTCAACGATAACTATCCACCATGCTAGAACATTAAGACCTTATAGGGAAAGCATCTATGCCGAATAAACTTTAAAAGAATGCTTTTGAATTGCCACAAAGTAAAACAATGTATTCCAACCGCTAAGATTTTGGAAGTAATGACAACAAAGAAATGTCTCCAGAATTTTTATTTGGAATCACTTGAAAAGCTTGGCGACTCTTTTCTCATATATGCTATTAGTATACAATTGTTTAAGACTTATGAAAATTATCATGACGGTCTTCTCAACATTAAGAAAAATAAAATCATTTCCAATGTTGCATCGTTCAAGCTTGGATATGCTCATAAAATTCTGGGATTTATCCATAATGAACCATTCTATCTTAAAGTGTGGACAATTCCTAGTGATAATCCTCAAGTTTACAACTTGACAAAAATTTCTTGATGCCTTCAGTAGAAATGTGTTGTAGGGTAAAGTATAGGAGATTAGAAACAAGAGAGTATTTTATGTGGTTGAGGCGCTAACAGTTGCCTACCTCAGTTCGGACGGGAAACGTTGCAGCTTTATCATTTATGAAATGGATCGGGATGGATATTGATATTATAAATTCACCTATCTTAAGGAACTTAATCATGAATTCTATGAATCTTGTCAATGTACTGTACTAAGAAATCACTTCTACACTTCATGTTTCACGACCCTTCGCTGCTTGTTCAAACGCTAACTCACGCATCTTACGTACTACATGAGATTCCACGATGCGATTAGCACTTGATATTTCTTGGAGATGTAATGCAAGATTATGTTATTACAACATATCTCTATTTCAAATATTCGAGGCTGATTACAAGACTAATTACTTATTTGTGGTCTACTTTTGTAAATAATGAATGATATACTCAATCTGCAGTTAATTTTAGCATGCATGAGCACATTCTTCATGCCTCGCCAGATCTTCAAAGGCAGATATGTTATACAGTTGAGAATTTTGAGAAATTGGATATTTTGTCAACGTTTGGATCGGAGAGTGAAACTACTTTCCCGAATGTGGTTGGGTATGTTGTTAGGTAATTTGTTGGTGCAATCTTTGTTTATTCTAGCTTTGAAAAAGATACCTAATACATTTGTAAACATAAGGCCTATTCTTTTGTGTGCATCTCCATGCTTTGGGGAGATAAATACTACATAGAAGGTAAGAGATGACCCCAAAGGCACTTGATCTATCTTTATTCTCGTTTAATTAATTAATTTTTACAAAAGATCTATCAGACTACGGAATGAATGATTTGATCAACGAATATTTATCTTTTTTCTTCAATTTCTAACGAATTTTACAAATTAATCAACTCTGATCGAACTAATCAAACCCCAAAAGAAATTATAAATATTTGTTAGGTTCAAGGAGACAAAATTTGTTTGTACTAAATATTATTTATTGAAAATAAACTCCGACCACAAAATAAATATGATGAAACAATAATAATTTAATAATTAATAGTTTGGGTACAATTATATCTCTCTCTTGATTCTTCTAACGGATAATTTGCACCTTACATGAATTTTATTTGATATCCATGTAAATAGGTTTCTATGGATGTTTTTCTTAAAGTATTTGGTTATCAAGAAGACTCCACCCACATCTTGATATTTTTGTAAATATTTCATTAATTTATGAAATTTTCAAGAACCCTCTCTAAGGGATATATTACACTTTATATAGTGTAATCTAGGATAGTTTTCAAGAAGCCCTAATTGAAATTTGACTCATCTACTAGAGTCCCAAACAAATTTGATGTCTACGAATGTTGAGTTTTTTTATCTAGAATCAAAAAACATCGCACAAACAACTAACCCAATAATATCTCCAAACACATTGTGGAAGTAGTTTTTGTTGGATATGTAGCCAAAAGATTAGAAATAAAGGAAAAGAGAGAAATTTTAAAAGTTGAGAACTTGCACAGTTGGAACTTGAAAAGTCCTCTTATGATTTAATGAAAAGACATTTGTCCCTCATCGATGGTGGAAAGAAAAATATGAGAGTTTAATGTCAAAGGCAAAAGTCAAGCAAAAATCAAGGAGAAGATGGAAGATGCAGATCGCTTTTGTGCAATGACCTTGGAGTGTAAATTAGTTGGAAATCACAAGGAGTGGTTTCTCGACTCAGGTGCCACTAGACATATTTGCTCTGCAAAAGAAGCCTTTGCAACGTACACTCCTGCTGAGTACGATGAAGATTTATTCATAGGAGACAAAGGAACAGCAAGGATTGCAGGAACTGGGAAAATTATATTGAAAATGACATCAGGTAAGGTATTGACTTTGAACAATGTGTTGCATGTCCCTACTATTAGGAATAATTAAGTTTATGTTTCACTACTCATTAAGAATGCGTTTAAGTGTGTCCTAGTTAGTGATAAAGCTCTAACAAGTAAGAATGAAATGTTCATAGGAAAGGGCTACCTCAATGAGGGTCTTTTCAAACTGAATGTAATAGTTGTTGATAGTATTAATAAAAATTTTACTTCTGTTTACTTATTGGAGTAAAATGATGTATGGCATGTCCATTTGGGACATGTAAATTACAAAGCCTTGCGAAAATTGGTTAATCTAGAAGTATTGCCTGATTTTAAATATAATAAATGGAAATGCGAAATTTATGTCGAAAGCACGTTCGTAAAAAATCCTAATAAGTCTTTTGAAAGAAATTATAATATATTTGACTTATTCACACAAATATATGCGATATGAAGTCAACACCATCTCGTGGTGGGAAAAAGTTTTTTATAACTTTTATTGATGACTGCACTCAATTTTGTTATATATATTTGCTTAATAGTAATATTGAAGCAATTGATGCATTTAAGCAATACAAAAATGAAGTGCAGAACCGATTGAATCTAAAGATAAAAATGACACGGAGTTATAGGGGTGGAGAATATGCATATCCTTTTGCAGAGATATATTTGGAATATGGTATTATTAATCAAAATACTGCACCTTATACACCACAGTCAAATGGTTTGGCACAATGGAAGAACAGAACATTAATGGAAATGATGAATGCCTTAATGATCAATTCTAGTTCACCACGAAACCTTTTGGGGGAAGCCATCCTTATAGGTAATAAAATACTCAATAGAGTACCCCATCGAAAAACACAATCATTTCCATATGAGTTGTGGAAAGGAAGGAAACCCAACTTTAAATATTTCAAAGTGTGGGGGTGTTTAGCCAAGGTAGAGGTTCCTTTACCGAAGAGGGTAAAAATTTTACCTAAAACACTAGATTGTGTCTCTATTAGGTATGATGTGAACAGTAAAGTCTGTCGGTTTTTAGTTCACAATTCTTATAATCCTGAGATCCATATTAATACCTTAATTAAATCAGATAATGCAGAATTTTTTGAAAAAATTTATCCGTATAAAATAGAATGTCAGTCAACAAGTGAAAGACCTAAACGACCACGAGAAGAATCAATGGAAAATATTCTAACTAGGGATGAATCTAGGCTTAGTACCCGCCAACAAAAATCTGCTTATTTCGGACTAGATTTTGTAGCACTACTGCTTGAAAATGAGCCTCAAACATTTAAAGCAGTTATGTCTTCGTCTGAGTCAACTCAATGGAAAGAAGCAATTAATCATGAGATCAAATCAATTTTAAGTAATTACAATTGGGAATTGATTGATCTTCCTCCGGGAAATAAACTTTTAGGATCAAAGTGGATCTTTAAATGGAAAATGAAATGTGATTGGACAATTGACAAATATAAGGCTAGACTTGTAGTCAAAGGGTACAAACAAAGAAGGTCTGGACTACTTTGACAGATACTCTCTAGTAACAAGGATAACATCAATTAGGATGTTAATAGCACTAGCAGCAGTGCATGATCTTAAAATCCACCAAATGGATGTAAAGACAACATTCTTAAATGGAGAGTTGGAGGAAGAAATTTACAATGAACAACCTAAAGGGTTTATAGTTCCTGGTAAAGAAAAGAAAGTGCGTAGACTTGTGAAATCACTTTATGGACTCAAGCAAGCACCCAAATAATGACATGCGAAATTTGACCAAACAATGTTGACAATTGGATTCAAGATTAACTAATGTGATAAATGTGTTTATATTAAAAATGTTATGAATCATGAAGTCATTGTTTGTTTGTATGTTGATGACATGTTAATATTTAGTAAAGACATTGACGATATAAATGATACTAAGCGCATGATGTCCAGCAAGTTCTATAGGAAGGACTTAGGAGTTGATGATTTGATCTTAGAGATCAGGATTATCAAACTGGAGACTAGCATTATCTTAATCTCGTTATATTGAAAATGTATTGGATAAGTTCAAGTACTTGAATTTCAGTATTCTCAAAACTCAATGATTTAAGTTGTACATTTAAAAAGAATGAAGGAATCTCAATTGGAATATGCTAGAGCGTTGGGAAGTTTGATGATGTATATTATGAATTGTATGCCACCAGATATAGCATGTGTTATTAGTAAACTGAGTCGGTTCACTAGTAATCCGAATCAAACTCACTGGATGGCAATGAAACGTGTGTTAGGTTATCTAAAATATACACAACATTATGCTTTGCATTATAATAAATATCCAAATGTGATTGAAGGATATAGTGATGCAAACTGGATCACCTGGTCAAATGATGTAAAATGCAGGAGTCGTTCTGTATCCATACTTGGTGGAGGAGCAGCTTCTTTGAAATCGTCCAAACAGACATGTATTGCTCGCTCCACAATGGAATCTAAATTCATTGTTTTGTATAAGGCTGGTGAAGAAGTTGAATGGCTCCAAAGTTTCCGAGAGGATATTCCATTCTGGACCAAACCTGTTGGACCTATTTGCATACATTGCGATAGTCAAGCAGCAATAGGTATGGCAGGGAGCGTTATGTACAATGGGAAATCTCGTCATATACAACGAAGACATGACACCGTAAGACAACTTCTCTCTGGTGGAATTATCACAATTTACTATGTAAAGTCAAGAGATTATGTGTAAGATCTACTAACAAAAGTCCTAGTGAGAGAGGCAGTTAAAATATCATCTAAGGGAATGAGTTCACGGCTTAGGACACGTCAGCATGACGGTAACTCTATCTAGCAAAATGGAGATCCCAAGAGCTAGATTCATGGACAAAAACAAAGTTGTAGTTGACGGTTCGACAATGTCAATTAACTTAATGCATTTTCATGATGAAGACAATGTTCAGGAACAAGGTTAAGACTTTAAGTCTTGTTAATGAGGTAATAAATCTTAAAGTTTTAAATGATTTTGTATGTTTGGTGGATTTGACCAAATAGTGTATCTACGAGATGACACGGCTAGAAATCACCTATGTGAGTGTGAAGTGGAATCCACGTCAAAGAAAATTTTATGTAAAAATCCTATTCTCTATACACTCATGAAACCAGAAGGTGTTCATGGCTGAAATGAACACAACCGTAAGAACCATAAAAAGTAAAGGGTTAATTGTGTTACATATGGTTGTCTAGGTATACACGAAAGCTTGATGGTTCAAAGATATAACATCTATCGATTGACCGAGTATATCGGACAAATGTTCACTACGGAAAGTGCAAAGGGAAACCTTCTTATCCAGATGCAATTAATTCTTGACTATAAAGTACACAATTGTCCGTGCATTCCTATGTTATGACTATTCCCTATCAATGTGGTGGAATGTTGTTATGTAGTAGGAATTGTTGGGAAATAGAGGGAAAGAGAGGAATTTGAAATGTTGAGAACTTAAAGAGTTGGGAATTTGAAATGTCCTCATATGCTTTAATGAAAAGGTTGCAACTTTCAGGAACATTCAGTACCGTTTGAAAGGTTGCAAACTTTCATTAATGGTCATGTGAATTCTGAAAGGGTTGCAAACTTTCGGAACCTATTCTTCTTTTTTATAAATACTACTCATTCTTCAGAATATTTCCTTACTAATTTTATGATCTTCTTCTTCTTCATCATCTGCACATATTTTCCTTGGTGTACTTTCCTACTATGTGTTGGTTCACTGAAAGTAGAGTTTTTGGTATATACACTATGATGATGAAGATCAATTTACCCTAGGAGGTTATATTCAAAATCAAACCTCGGATACTAGAGGGGAATAATTTCGTTAAGGGGACACTGTGAGTTTAGTAGACTTGATCTTTTTCCGATTCAAAAGGATTTTAAGATTCTGGTATGTTTTTTACAAATTTAACTTTTTTTGAATTAAATTTTTGTTCATCTCTCTTACTGGTTCTATAAATTTCTTATTTTATAACACAAATTGGCAACAGTTGCAGCTTCCCATCCGAACGTAAACACAAGATCCGATTTTCAACAATCCTCAACAGTACAATCTTTGCAAATTTGGTGAGGCATAAAGAAGAAGGTGCTTGTGCGTGCCAACCTTTTTATATAGATTGAGCATATCATTCATTGTAAATAGAAGCATACATCAAATCAATAATTAGGCATGGAGTCAGTTTGAATAGTTGAAATAGATATATGTTGTAACAACATAATCTAACAATGTATCTCCAAGAATTCCTAGTAATGATATCATCATGGAATCTCATGTAGCTTGTATGATCCTTGAGTTAGAGCTTCAACATGCAGTGAAGGATCATGGAAATTGTAATGTAGCAGGGATTCAAAGTACAAGACGTATTAGCTTGTTTCTCAGCATTCATTGGGAAGTGTCTTGTCATAGGTGTAAGGCTAAAACTACTATGCAACAAAAGTCATTTCTTAAATGGTAAAGCCGCTACTTCCCTACACAAGTTGAGGTAGGAACCTATCAGTGCTTCAACCACATCAACTACTTCTTACTATTTCTAATAGTTTGTCTTAGCCTACTATACATTTTTATTGAAGGCAATAGGAACTCTTAACCAAAGAAATGAACTCGAGAAATATCATCAGGAATGATTCACATTTTAAAATTGAATGGTTCATTATAGATGAATTTTGATATTTTACGAGCACATCAAAACTTGCACAGTGTAACATTGGAAAAGATTTTATTTTTCTTAATTTTGACCAAACCCTCGTGATGACTTTCATAAGTCTTAAATAATTGTATATAACATCACATTTGAGAATAGAGTCTCCAAATTTCCCAAGTTATTCCAAATGTAACTTCTAGAGGCATTTTTTTAGTGTCATTACTTCCAAAACCTTAGCAATTGCAATACAAAGTTTTTGCTAGCAGTTCAAGTTTATTCAGCATGACTGCTTCACATATAAAATCGTAAGGTTATAGCACGACACATAGGTATTAGGAGAGATTCCAAACCTTGAGAATATTATGAATTCTAAGGTATACACGTATGGCAGGGATCCGTTTTTATTCCACCCGAACAAATTCACTCTCATATGTGTATACCTTAGATTCATAAGATTCTCTAGGACAAGAATCTTTCGCCAATTACTATCTGTCTTCTAGAACCTTTGGACTTCATAGTCCAAACTAAAATTTTTTATCCCAACTGCTAAGGTTTTGAAAGTGTTGACAACAAAGAAATGCATGTAGAATTTTCATTTGGAAACACTTAGGTAACTTGGAGACTCTTTTCTCAAATATGCTATCAGCATACATTTGTTTAAGAGTTATGAAAATCATCATGAGGGTCCTTCAACATTAAGAAAAATAAAATAATTTGGAGTGTTGCATTGTTCAAGCTTGGATGTGCTGGTAAAATTTTGAGATTTATCCGTAATGAATCACTAAATCTTAAAATGGGGTTCATTCCTAGGGATAATTCTAGAGTTCAAAACTTTTTCAAAAAGTTTGCCTTCAGTAGAAATTTATAAACGGGTAAAGTAGGAGATTATAAGTATGATAGTAGCTAATGTGGTGAGGCACTAGTAGGTACCTACCTCAGCTTAGGTGCGGAAGTAACAGCTTTATCATTTATTAAAATGGATCCGGATGGACATTGATTTTATTGATGCACCTATGTTAAGGAACATCCTTGTGAATGTTGAGAAGCTAGTCAATATACGGTACTTGGAAATCACAGCTATTTTACAAGTTTTGTGACTCTTCGTTATTTGTTAAAGCTCTAACTCACGGATCTTACATGCTACCTGAGATACAAAGATGCTATATGAACTTCGAATTTATTAGAGATGTAGTGTTATATTATGTTTTTACAACACATATTCGAGACTCATTCCAAGACTAATTACTTATTTACTGTCTACTTATGTAAATAATGAATGTTATGCTCAATCTGCAGTTAAGGCTAGCCTGCATGAGCACATTATCCATTCCTTGCTAGATCTACAAAGGTTATGTTGTACTTTTAAGGATTTTAAGAAATTAGATCTTGTTTCCAGGTTTAGATGGGAGAGTGGAACTACTTTCCTAAAGGTGCTTGGAGTTGATTTTTAGTCCCTTGCTAGAGAGAGATCCTTGTTAATACTGGCTTCGACAAAGATACAACATTTCTAAGCATAAGACCTCTTCTGGAATAGTTGATTATAATTCAACAAATAAAACTATATCAAGCAAGACTATTATGTGAACTATACGTCCCAAAAGAATTCATGGGACAAAAACTTGACATTTGGACATCAAAATTTTGTGGGACTCTACAAGATAAATCAATTTCATTTAGGATTTGTGGATACTACTTACCCTAAACTCTAGCTCACACTTATATAACACTTATATAAAGTGCATATATTTCTTTAAATATGCATCTCTAAAATTTCATATAATCATGAAGTGATCAAGATATGGGAACACTCTTCTTCACAACCAAATACTTTAACAAGATCGGTAAAATCCTTTGACAAAGATCAAATAAAATCTAAGAAGGTCCACATCATCCTAGTTTGGGTGACACTAATAGCCTTTGAATGGTGGAGTAATCTTATGAGATGGGAATCATGGGATAAACATATACTTACTCATAATTTTTATGAATAAACTCATTCTTTTTTATATATTCAATGATTGCAATAATTTTTTTCTATTTGGAAAAAAACTGTGCAACTAACTTTCATGCCTAGTTTGACGAAATTTACTCGGCATCTCCTCTCTTGCAAATAAAATGCAAATATCAAGCCACAAACTTCAAAAATTGAAACTCCATTCTATAGGTACTTCAACTATCATCTTTGAGTTTATAAGGTTTACACTCTGACAAGCCTTGAAGATACAACACGACAATGTTGATCTTTTTTTTGTCACTCTTTACCGAACTACACTTGAATTAATTCTCCAAGTGCCACAAGAAGTTCTCCGCTTCTTGGGCGTCACGGATGCCTTTGAACATATGTGACTTGGGAGCCTCGACCTTGCTTCCCTATATCGGCCGCATGATGTCGATCCTTCAGCTTACACGCCCTCATTGAGTGCTTTATTCTCGACTCTAATAGTTGCAATCATACTTAGCGCATCAATGAGCTGACACTCCAAGAAAGTGATGGCCTCCTTCATCTCGAACTCGGCATGATGGCGTCCCTCCAACTCCTTGCGGATGTTGTTGTTTTCCTAAGGTTGAAGTCCTTTAGAGTCTTGAACTTATCATCAACCTCATCAAAATGCAGGCCTAATATCTCTGTGGTCTACCCTCTCCATTTGAACCCTTGTGACCCATTCCTCTCCGATTGTGGCGTCAATAGCCTCATCACCATAATCATCGTCAGTTGTTTCAATGGTCAAATGTGGGTGACATGTTAGGGTCTCGCTTGGTGTAGGTTCGAAAAACATTTCCTTAATACTCTAGTGGTGTTTATTTCCCTTGCAGATCTTACTTCCACCATCCATATTGATTGTTGTGGTTCTAGTAACGTTTATATCTCCTTCATTGGTCATTCCCTTACTGCAAACCTTTGATATCATACCACATTGTCGGAGACTTATAGTCTAACTAATGTGTCATGCATCACTTTGAAACTTACAATATTTCACGGTCATGTAAGCTCAAGTAGGACTTTTGAATCTAAGACCGCTAAAAGAATGCAAGAAAGACTTAGCGAAACTTGAAAATCTTTCAAAAAAGTCTTAGTATTACTTTGTCGAATGTTTTACACTTGGTTGGAACATTTTTTTAATGAGAGGCTCTTTATTTATATTACCTCCTAAAAGCCTAAGTGTAAATATTATCTACTTTAATGTTCCCTACAATATATACACTTCAATCCTATTCTAGCATTCTCTAAAAGATTTAGGAAATTCTAAAGTGGTCTTGAATATATCTAGGAAGTTCTAGAGTATTTTACCAACCTCTTCATAAATCTAGATTTTATCCCTTGTCCTGATGCTAAATTTGAACAAGGAAGTTGTGGGACATGACACAATGGATCATTGCAGTCCAAGCTAATAACACGTTGCATTATTATCTAGACAATAATAACTCCTGCAACATACAATGCTACGAAGTTTCTTCGTATTTCCTATATTTTTACATAAGCTATGGATCACTAATGTCCAAGCCAAATGCCACTTTCCATTAGGTATATGGAAAAAAAATAATCATGAACATCCCTATAACACCCAATGCTAAGTAATCCAATATCAGAGTAAGCAAAATTTAAGTGAATATCAGAGCTAACAGTATATTTATCATACTAATAGAAGTATGTGTTATGGTAAAGGCATTTGTCAAACAAAAACTTATATAAATAACAATTACGTGTCAATTCCTATCTAGTTGGGGTCAATTCTTTTGGTTTTTTTTTATCAAGGCGAGAAGGATTGGATATATAGGTCACATGTATAAGTTATACTTCCAATCCTCGCACTATGATAACCTACTAATTGGATTATGAAGACACAAAGAACTTCAAATATGGAGGTACACCAAAAGGTACTCAATACCTACCTAGAATAGTAGGGTTCATAGAACATAATATAAAAGGCATTCAATATATTGTTCACTAGAGGAAAAATTCCTTCTACATCAGAAATATATTTTTTTAACATACAATCAAAGCATTACCTGGTCAACAAGGAAGTGAGTTGAGAACCATGAGGTATCAAGTACAATTTTCACCAGTGGGAAAAATCTAGGTGATATCTTCTATTTATGACTTGAAGGATAGACTTAACTAGTAACATGATCAAGCAAAAAAGATATATGATTTAGAAATAGAAAGAAAGAGGGAGACATACTTGATGTAATTGTAGGTACAAGAACAATAAAGGAAACAAAATATACTATTAAGAAATAGAAAGAAAGACGGGGAGATTTAGAAGAAAAAAAAGATGATCTATCAACGAAAACGCAATTAATTACTAGAGTAAAATAAAAAGGTGAAAGAAATTTAATTCATAAAAGTGAAGACTTACTTAAATAATCAAGAGGGTTAAATTGAACAGATGTAAGGGTATCCCAAATTCACAAAGTAGCCTAAACATTAAATGTGCATTCAAAAACCAATCCCTAAGAAAAAACCTAGCTTCTGCTATTTATAATAGTAGATAAACAAACCTAAGCTAGTGACAATAATAATCTTGAGCTAGAACGAAGAAAAGGCTAGCCTATTAATTATTTAAAATATAGTCACCTCTTGCTTAATTTTAATTTTAGTGTATTTTAAACCTTCCATGCTTGTTTTATTAATCTTCTAAGGTATCCAAATTACTTCGAATTGACTTCATCAGTAATGAATAAAAGATGGGAAAAGATAGGAGTTGTTACCTTGGTTGACTGACACATCTTGTATGAGAAGAAGAGATATAAAAACATTGAAAAAGAGAGCTGCTACAGTCCACAAGAATCGAGAAGAGTAATATTCAGCCGCGAGCAAGGACGAAACACAGTAAGAATATATTTTATAGTTAGGGTTAATAACAGTGGGCTTTACCCTAATCAGATTAGGTTGGGCTTGCGCCAAAACAGTTTTCATTTTTTATAATTAATTAAATGGTCTACATGGCCCCAAAAAATCTTTAAAAAAGGGTTTTCGGGGTAACTTAGGGAGTATAAAAATATCAAATATGGTAAAGAAATGTCTATAACATAATATTTTTAAAATAGTTAAAATACGAAATTGCCAAGATTTTCGTGAGTTTCTCATATAGAAAATACTTTCACCCCCCTTAACAACTACTAATTGCAGATGGTCTAGGAATATAAGAAATTAAAATTTCATCTATAGTATATTATGAAAAGAGATTTATTGCTAACCAAATATGAAGTAATCCTTAAGAGTTTTCTAGCTCCTCCAAAAATTTGAGAACAATATGAATCGAATTTGTTGATTCTCTCAATGAACTCCAAGTATGCATAATGACCAACGATGATTTACTCTTTAGATATAAAACTCTAATACACCATAATGATGAAAATCTAAAGAAATTATGTCCCCCTAACCATTAGACTTATATAGTAGAGGAATATGGTATTCATTGAAACACTGCTCATGTTCAAGTACTTATGTCACAAACTTAAGAATGTACAAACAAGTAAAAGTAGATGTGGATGATAGTTCGACGCTAGGTCTCCAATTTATCAACTATACCTTCAACCTTCTTTTAGCTACAATTAGGAGGGCACAAAATTATCATCTCGAGAAAATGGTCCACATTCTATTTCATCATTAGCTAAAGGGAATATAAAGAATTCTTATCTTAACCATATTTCCATCTTAAGTATTGGCGTATCTACTTTCTATAAGCAAGACTATTTAAGTAAGAAAAATTTATTGCAAGTTAAGGAAAATGAGTCTTTAATGGAGAAGAAGTAAATTTCAAAGAATTTACTATTTTGTATGGTCATAGTAATTTCACAATATCGTTATAACAATAAATATTGAAAAGTTCAAAGAAATATAGTTGAGATGCTTCCTCATAAATATATGAACAACGTATTGGGATAACTCAAAATATAAAAACATTTCAATTAATTGATAACGAAGAATGGGAGCAAAAAGGAAGAACTCCTAGATTAGCATAATGGAATATAGGAATGGCAATGAAGAGTTCTTTAAGAAAATATTGATAGATAAACTAGCATTCCAAATAGCTATCCTAGTGTCCTTCACGACTTTCTTTGTCATAGCTACCACTTCTACAAGTTCATCACTCTTTATCCCATAACTGGTTAATTCATCATAAAGTTGCTTAGCTAAAATGCCAATCTTCACCGTGTTTGACCCTTTTGAAAAGAGAGATTTCAACCCGTAGAACCAATCTTTTCATGATTAGTGAAGAAAAACATTCCATTGAAATGGACTGGAAAAGTTCTACATACACATTACTATATCATTGAGTTGTCAAGATCATAGTTTTAGCTTAATAGCAAAAGAATGATTTGATTTTTTTGTAAAACTACAAAGTATAACTTCATGGAGTAGGGAGTGTATCAATTCTACTTACTTCAAAAATAGGTCAAATATATCGAGAGACAAATCAATCAATATGATATTTTCATTGATGCTGAAAATATTGTGGCGAACTGGCAATACATCCATATTTTTGTGGACAAAATTTTGAGGATCACCTTAACTTTTTGTAAGGCAATTTGTCAAGATTTATGATCAATTTTTTGAACATCACCATCACTTATGCTAATGAAGTCTTGCTCAATATTATATTTTAGTAGTAAAAACATATTAATGTACAATTGAGTCTAAGAGGGTCTAAAGAGGATTGTGTGTACGCAATGTTACCCCTAACAAGACGTTTCCAATAGACCCTCAGCTCACAACACAACACTCTATTTCTACAACATAATCGAAATTTATCCATTTCTCAGAATTTCCCAATTTCTTCTTCCTTAATAGAAGATTAATGAAAGGGGGCATGCTAATTGGTAAATAGATCACTTCCATCAACAAAAAAAACTCCATTTCAATCACATAATCAAACACCCATAAGAATTTTCAGCTCATTTTCTACAAAGATCTGTACTCCAAACAAACTTTATACAATTAAAAGAGAGGAGGAGAGTACTAACTGACGAAAAAGGTTCTTGAAAGAGCCTATTTTTTAGCATGACCCACAATGGAAAATGGAAACCAATGAGCTTTGAGGAAGGAATGAAGCAGTGATACGGTAGCAATACATCCGATCTTCGACATATCTTCTGCAGTAAACCCATTTTCCATCCTTAAATTTTGCTGATTTATTCAAAAAAAAACATCAACTTTTGTAGATCCTTTTTTTTCGAGAGAATTTGAATCCTAACAGAAAAATGGCTACAGAGTGGTAAATGGCAATACAAAGGTTGTCAATCAGGTATTGTGGACTCGGATTAATCATGAATTAGAGCTGTGAAAATAGTTTTCCATATAAATACTAAATAAAATTACGACTTACAATAGACTCTTGCTTTTGACTTTTTTGAATTCGAATAGTGTACCATATTGGCATATTATAAAAATAGTTTAGTAATTAGTGAAATATAAAAAATGGAATATCAAAAGAATTGAATATACGTACATCTTGCCATTATCTCGTAAAGGTAAAAAAATTATTTCTGAAAGACTCTTGGCTCAAGTAAAAAAAAAAGTAAATAACAAGGAAACGATGCAAAATCTATCGGAAGAGTGCAGAGACAACAACATTGTAATACGATAATCAATGAACAATTTACTGGGATAGATTATTTAAAATAAGAATAAACAATGGTATATATACAATGACAAACACCAACAATCGTAAGCAAGATATCAATACACCACCTATTAACCTGATATCCTAATATGTATCCTCCATAGTTTTCTATATAAAGTCATGTCCTCGGTAATATGAAGTTACATTAAATTCTGTTTTATCACCTCTCCAATACTTCTTCTGTCTACCTCCGTCTTTCCATGCACCCTCTATAGCCAACCTCTCTCACCTCCCGATCGATATATCATCTACATATCTTCTCTTCGCATGTCTAAATTATCTTAGTTTTTACAAGATAATAATATTAAAGATGGGAAACAAGCACATATATAGAAGCAACACAGCATTGTTATATCCACAAAATGGATCAGCTCCATCCATAGAGATAGTTCTCATAATTAAATGATATGTGACATCTTACATGAATAAACAATGTTAATTATACTAATTGAGGTCTATCTCATTATATTAAGTTAAACTTCATCAAATTTTGTGTATCTCCAAACTTTTTGGAGATAAATACTATTTAGAAGGGATGAGATCGACACTCGATCTATCTTTACTCTTGTATGGTTAATTAATTTTATCAAATGATCTATTTGACTATTGAGTGAAGAATTTGATCAATAAATATTCAATCTTTTTACAACGTTGAATGGATTTTGACCAATTCCTCAACTCGGATCCAACTTATTAAACCCCAAAATAAAGTATAAATTTTATTTAGGGTTCTAGGAGACAATTTATTTGCAATAAGTTTTATGTATAAAGAAACAATAATATTTATTAATTAACAGTTCTTTTAAGTTCAATTTTGTCCCTTTATTGATTCTTATGTTGGATAATTTGCATCTAAAATGAGTTTTATTCAATCTTCATATAAAGAGGATTTTGTGGACTTTCATGAAGTATTTTGTTGTCACGAATAGTCCACCCACATTTTGATCTTTTTGTTATGTTCCATGATTTTATGAAATTTACGAGATCCCTCTCTAAGAAATATAGTACCCTTTATATAATGTGAGCTAGGATTAATCTTCAAGGATTCTAACTGAAGTTAGACTCATCTGGTAGAGTCCCACACAATTTGAATGTCTACAAATGTCGAGTCTCTGTCTCATGACGAAACTGATTTCTTTTTTAAATACCCTTTCTGGGCACATAGTTCACTTAACTCTCTTATTGGTGGGAGTTTTATTGTTTGAGGTGCAACCAACATTTTTACAAGAGTTCTTATGATAAGAAATGTATTAAGTATCTTTGTTGATGCTAGAATCAACAAAGGTCGCACAAACAACATCTCCAAGAACCTTTGAAAAGTAGTTTCCGCTTCCCATTCGAACGTGGATAGAAGATCCAAATTCTCAACAGTACATCTGTCTCTGCAGATTTGGCGAGGGTGCATGCCAATCTTAACTGCAGATTGAGCATATCAATCATTGTTTACAAAAGCAAACCTCAAATCAATAATTATTCATGGAGTCAATTCAAATATTTGAAATAAAAATGTGTTGTAACAACGTCATCTAGCACTGCATCTCCAAGAATTCCTAGTGTTGATATCATCGTGTAGCATGTATGATCCTTGAGTGAGAGCTTCAACAAGCACTGAAGGATCATGGAACTTGTAAGTAGCAGGAATTCAAAGTACCAGACATTAATTATCTTCTTAGCATTCACACGGCATAGGTGCATCAATAAAATCAATATGCAATCCAAACCATTTCAGAAATGATAAAGTTTCTACTTCACCACAGTAGTTGAGGCACTAATAGGTGCCTACCTCAGCACTGGCGGACAAAGTAGCAGCTTTATCATTATGAATGGGATTGGGGTGTACATTAATTTTATTGATGCACCTATGCAAAGTCACTTCATCGTGAATGCTAAGAAGCTAGTTAATGTACGACACTTGGAAATCACTGCTACATTACAAGTTTCACGACCCTTCGATGTTTATTAAAGCACTAACTCACGTATCTTACATTCTACCTGAGATTCCACGATGCTATTAGCACTTTGATTTTCTTGGAGATGTAGTACTAGATTATGTTGTTACAACATATCTCTATTTCAAATATTCAAGACTGATTCCAAGACTAATTACTTATTTGTGGTCTACTTTTGTAAATAATTGCTCAATCTGAAGTTAAGGCTAGTTTGCTTGAGCACATTGTTCATGCCTTGCGCTAGATCTGCAAAGGCAGATATGTTGAGGAATATAAGAAATTGGATCTGGTGTCCACATTTGGATGGGAAAGTGAAACTACATTCCCAAATGTGCTTGGAGGTGTTACTGAGTACCTTGCTAGAGTGAGATCTTTGTTGATATTGGCTTGTATTAGCTACTACAGTTATAAGCATAAGACCTCTTCTGGAATAGTCAGCCAAACAATAGAACTCTATCCAACAAGATAGTTAAGTGAACTACCAAAAAGAATTTCACGGGACAAAATGAGTCCAATTTATTTAAGAATTCGACATTTGAGATATCAAAATTATGTGGGACTCTACAATATGAGTCCCATTTTATTTAAGGTTCTTAGAGACTACTTATATATAGTGTAATATATTTATTTAAATAGGCATTTTTAAAATTTCATATATTCATGAAATATTCGTAAAGTGATGATGATGTGGGTGCACTTTTCTTGGCAACCAAATTTTTTAAATAAGTTTCATAAAATCATTTCATGGAGATCAAATAAATACTAAGGAGGTCCACATCATCATTAGTTTGAGTGACACTAACAACCCTTGAATCACGGAGAAATCTTAAGAGAGAGGAAACAAGTAATAAACATATTTGTACTCACAATCTTTATGAACAAAATTATTCTTTTTTATTACTATTTGATTGCAATATATTTTTTGTATTTGGGAAAAAAAATTCAAATAAATTGGCACACTTAGTCTGACCCAATTTACCCTTCATCTTCTCCCTCACAAATCAAATGCTAATCTTAATCATTAACCGCAAAGACTGAAACTCTATTTCTAAGGGTACTTCAAGTCTCGTATTCGAGTTTATTGAGTCTACACGCTGACAAGCCAAGAAGTAGGGGGAATTTATAGACACCAAAATTTTGTGGAACTCTATGAGATGAATCACATCCACAAGAAAAGTGTAACAATTTGGAAAGTCACATTTAGTGGGAACATCCTCCCGAAGGAGCTCAACACACTTTGTAGCTTAGGAAAATTTTAAATTGGTTTTAAATATCATTGCGGTCAACGTTAGCAAATCATACTCATTCAATATACCAAAATTCTAGTATTAAATATCTTAATATTTAATAGATCGCCCAAATACTTAAGTATAGAAAAAAAGATTATTCATTTTCTTTTATATCCTATATTTTTACATAAGCTATGGATCGTTGTGGTACAATCCAAGTGACTCTTTGCACTAGATATTTGGACAATAATAACTCCTGCACACCCACTTAACACCCAATGCTATGTAATCCAATACCAATCAAAGAAAAATATAAGTGAATGTCAAAGATATCTGTATATTGATCATACTAGTATAAAATTATATTATGAGGCATTATGTGGAAGTTGTGATAAAAGCATTTGTCAAAAAAATATTGATATAAACAACAACTACGTGTCAGTTCTAAGCTAGTTGGGGTAAACTCTCTTAATTTTATGGATCAGGGTGAGAAGGAATGGAGGTATAGATTACATGTATACATCCATTACTTGGCCTATTAATTTTGTTATGAAGACATAATGGACTT